>CM067514.1:26619768-26734768 GCA_034509495.1 Acestrorhynchus altus
TTATTCTGACTCAGCATTTTGGATCAAGTATGTAACCTAAATATTTTGTAATTTTAACTACATTAACTGCGGTGAAGGAACCAAGTTTGTATTTGTGTTTTAGTTATAGTTGTGCATTTACTAGGCAACGAATACCATAGCAACCATTTGGATACTATAATAGCTACATGTGAACAACATAGTAACAGCATCTAGTAACCACTTAACACCATCTTGACAACCACTGTAACCGCTTGGTAGCAGCATAGATGCGTAATGGAATCGATATCATTATGATGTTGCTGGTAGCTGATGTTATCCAAGCTGGTGCCATGATTGCTAAGTGGTTAAAACGCTTGGCTCTTAACGATCAATATTGCGCTGGATTTGCAATGTCGTCCGCAACACCTTGTTGGGACTTTTTATGTAAATGTGATAAACTGTCCACTTATGCTTTTCAGTTAGTTCTTTCATCACTACTACTGACTTGTAGGAACAGTCAGGCTTGAAGATCAAACTTCATGCCACTGTATGGATAAAGTATTGGGACACTGTATTCATTGTTGAATCAGAGTACAGGGTTATCCTTTTTGGAGTAACTGTCTCCTCATTGATGAGAAAGCTTTCCTGTCGGTTGCTGAGGAGCATTGCTGTGAGGATTTGATTGTATTCAGTAAGTTCAGGATGCAATTTAAAGTAGATGAATACATTCATTCAAAGTGTCCACAACATGATTGTATTTGACCACTTCTGATCTAACCTCAATGCTTTTCATCGGATAACTGAGGCTCAGTCTTTGGTTAGTTGAAAGCATGGAGCAGAGTTTTGCTGTTGAGAAAATGCATGGCCTTGGTGTCTGCTGAGCCTGTTCCTCCTTAACTGGCCTAGTCTGTGTGTGTGCGTGTGCGTGTGCGTGTGTGGTCTATTGTAGCTAAAGCACGCCCATGTAAAGTTAATGGCAGGAGCTTTGTCTGAAGACAGTGTGCTCCTCCCTGTCACAGTGTAGTGTTTGATTCAACAGTGTTGGTTGAAATGGATCTGGGCATTTCTGCAGGTAGTCCCAGAGAACTCTATGTTTTTGTTTGTTAGTTTAAACTAGACCATTCAATAACAGTATGAATAAGGTCATAAACAGGTTAATACTTATTAATAAGTAGTTAAAGCACAAATAAAAGAGGCAACAGTGACCTGTACAAACAAACAGCTGATAATGTTTTGTGGAAAATAACATTGTACCATTGCAACATTTATACACTACTCTACTTCTCTGTAAGTATGTATAAGTGTAGTGGTTCATCAATCTAGATAAAGGCTCTCTGTTACAAAGCTGTATTTTCTGTGGCATTGACATACTACCACCATCACTGCGAAAAGACATTTCCATATTATGAGTGTATCTTTGTCATGTGTGTGTGTGTGTGTGTATTACATTTCTAGTCTGGATAAGAGGTGTTTTTAAATAAGGTGTTAAACTAGAACTATTATTATTATTAGTTCATGATTGTTTGGTCCTTCTTATACCAATTTTTATAGTTTTGCCCTTTTTGAAAGATCCTTTTCCATAGTTGTTTGATCATTAAGTAATTTCTCACAGTTCTATGGAACTCAGCTGTATACTTTAATAAAATAATATACAGTGGAGATTAAGATTTGCCTTTGACTAAAAATCCTTGTCCTTTGACTCCTGCATCCTTCAGTGTCTTTATTATCAACCTCAGTGTGTAATCGTTTCCCAGACTACTTTCTCTCAGCTGCTTGGCATCTTGGTGTTGATCACACATGAAAAGAAAATAGTGCAGTATTGTTTAGAATCATATCACATTACATATTAAACTAGAAGGCGTGAAATGGCGGCTGTATCTGTTGTGCAGATTCTAGTATCTCTACAGTGCACTAGTCGCTGGTTGCACCGTTCGACGACACTGCCCTCTGTGCCATGCAAAGTTTTGACTGCAGATCGTTACTCTGTGTCCTGGTCTGCAGGCCTTTCTTTATTCAAGCACAGGTTCCAGTGCAGCACTCCACTACTGCAGACTACTCACGCATTGGCTTCATTGCATGTTGCAGGTGAGGAAATTTCCCCTTTTAAAATCATTGGTTTGCTAATGCTGTTAATGTTAATCTGTACGATTACAAAGAGCGTCTTCATTAATTGAATCATTATTACGAATTTGAGAACAAGTGAAAAGGCTCTTAGTGAAGTTTTTATGATAAAATATTTTCTTTTATGCCTGTGTATTCCCTCATATCTTTTCTCAAACACAGCCAGCACAGAACAGTTCTTGTGCAGGCGCTGTGTGTTTGTGAGTTAGCTGAGGTGCTGTGTTAGCTTTATCTCAGTCATTTTCAATGGCGGTAATTGACTGAGTGTGATTAGAGCACATGACAGCGTGTCTCAGTGGGGAACAGGCCTATAGGGCTATAAAGAGAGAGAGAGAGTGTGTGTATGTGAGTGATGTTTGTTGCAGTTGAGGTGTATTAAACATTTTAGCTCTCCACCAACTGGTGTCAGGGCTGGTTTTAGGTTTTATTTCTGACCCTCGGCAGAAAGCTGGTTTGATATGCATGGGTTTATAAACATGGGTATGCGTTGATGATCATCACTGCTCTTCCCATCCTGTCCAGACTTTTTCAAATATAAATGTGGGGCTGCAGTCTATAATGATAGACTGTATTGATCCATATATGCTGTATCATCTGTAATCTGGTATGGTGGTGTGCACTGTATTACAGACATTATTGGATACGATGTTTGGTTGAGACTTCTTTTGCAGTCTGCTCTTGGTTGAACTTAACAAGCTACATGCAGGCAAGCTGCCATTGTTTGTTGACTCTCCTGTAAGTGTAGTCAGGCACTGGTGTGTGTTGGGATGCTAAACTCTGTTTGTATCTTTATTTCCTCTCACTCTCTTGCTCTAGATGTCTGTTGAAACAGTCTCTGGGAGATGAGTTTTAAACCCTAACATCTTAACTAGATTTGTGTATCACTTTGAGTGCATCTAGCTATGTTAAGTAGATAGATGGGATGATTCTCTCATTGTGGTTTTCTGATTAACCTTATGGTGAAATTGAGCAGGGCCTGATTCTATAAGTATGTTATAAATGAGTCAATTGCATACTTTGTGATTGAGTAAATAATTATTTTTTATTTAGGATTTTTATTAACCTCTTTTTAGGGAATTCTGACCATTAACTCAAAAAGTGCGAGATAGGCACTTCAGTCATTTGTAGATAGTGAAAAGACTGAATGGTTTCTAACAGACCATTATGCCAGTTGCTGAGACAATCACAGTGGTGTGGTTAAGAGATGAGACGATGCATCAGGGCAGCAAAGGGATAGCTAGACACTCAGTGTAGTATAATGTATTTGATGATCTGACATTGTAATAATAAACAAATCAAGAAATATATATGCTTAGATTAATTACAGATAATTGCACAGTGGGAAAAGTCTCTTGGCACAGTCTGCAGTACTGGAAAACACTGTAATGTGTGTGGAGTTAAAGTGTGCTGTTGACATTGCTGAGGCAGTGCTGATTCTCTGTTGCAGCAACAGGAAGGACCCTGTGACAGGTGACAGCCAGTCACTGGAAGGAGCTACTCAGTGTACCCTTGGGACTCTTGCTGAGACAGAGTCATTCTCAGCATGGTTCTTAGTTTGCCTAACATCCTTCTGTCTCCCCCACCATGGTCTGAGGCTACGACTAAACCTCTTGTTGTGATCTCTTCATATATGCTGCTGAAATACTGCACCTACTTGAGGCACCAGTGTGTCAAAGAGTCATCAGAGCTCACCGCCAGCCTGATTTCTCATTGTGATTACTCCTGGCCTCTTTTGTAAAGTGCAGTATTAACTGAGGTGCTGTTTATAGACTCTGAAGCCTTCCACATAGCTGGCTTGTTTGCTGTGTTATAGTCAATAAAGATCATCTGTCTATCTGTCTGTCTATCTATTATCTATCTCTGTCTATAAACAGAAAATCTGTCAGCTATGTGGAAGCATTTGAAAGCATTTTTATTGATTTACTGTTTGCAGACATTGTTTTGCTGAGTTCTGTGGAGCTACAAAGTGACATCCTGCATAAATAAAAATAAGTTGTGACCATGATTTACAAAGGCCTTCTCACCCTTTCCAAAATTCCCCCATTATTTTTCATTATAATAACAGGAGAAGTACACATTTAAAACAGATGCTGGCTTCATCCTTTGTGAGGAGAATTAGTGGTAGGGGTCTATTATTACTAACCCCAGATGAATTGCATTGGACAACATTCTAAAAAAGCGGATTGTTCCTATGGAACACAATCTTGCCAAGATCATTCCCAGGTCTTAATGAGGTGTAGCGACATTTTTTTTTATTTATGCAGGCTGTCACTTTAGGTAGGAAGTTGCCATTTATTTTAAGTTGACTGGGCAGTACTGATCTTATATATTACAGACAGGAAAATAAAGTATTTAGTCAGTCACCAATTGTACAAGTTCTCCCACTTAAAAAAGATAGAAGAGAAGAAGGCCGTTAGTTGTGACATCATAGGTAGACCCTCCAACCTTGGGGACAGTGGACGGGATGAGAAGACAGTTTTGACATACAGGAGAACATTGCAGTAATGGTGACTCATTGATCTGTGTAACAGTTTATCTCTGACCATTTTATTATATATCCTCTGTTAGCAATGACAGAAGTCATTTACTAAATCTTCACAAGTTATTTACTGTTGCTGTTATGTTGTTGTTCCTCATGCAGATCCTCTAGAGTGGCCAGTGATGTTTGGGGCTGTCGGCGGGCAACCACGGACTAACTCCTCCAGAGGTTTCGATGGTTGAGATGGGAGACCAGCTGAGCCACTCCAGGACTTTGAAGTATTTCTTCTGAAGCCTCCTTTGTTGCCCTGGCAGTATTAGCAGGATCTGATGTCGCTGAAGGCCAGCCACGTTTCATCTTCATTGCCTTGCTGATGGAGAGTTACCAAAATCTGCAATGCACTGGCCCCATTCAATTCTTTCATGTACCGGACCAGGCCGTCCTGGTCCCTTTACTGAAGAAAACAGCCCCAAAGCATGATGTTGCCCCATGTAGTTGGTATGAGTATTCTTGTGGATGCAACTCCGCATTCACATCATAAATACGACGAGTTGTGTTTTGCAAATAGTTCTGCTTTGGTTTCATCTGGCCATCGACATTCTCCAATACTCTTCTGGAACATCCAAATGTCTCTATGTTCAGGCGTACCTGGATATGGACTGGCTTAGCAGGGGACAAATCGCTTTTCCACAGAATCTGAGTCCTAGCGTCGTAGTGTGTTGCTGGTGATATTCTGCATTGGTCAACTCTGATCAGTGCTAGTCCCCTTGCTGGATTTCTGGGATTTTCTGCGTTCTTGTGATCATTTGTTACAGGCTGAGATCTTAGCGTGAGCCCCAGATCGAGAGATTAGAAGTGGTCTTGTGAGTCTTCCATTTCTAATTATTGCTCCACAGTGATTTCTTTCACCAAGCTGCTTGCCTATTGCAGTTCAGTCTTCCAGCCTGGTGCAGGTCTACAATTGGTTTCTGTCCTCCGACGCTCTTTCGTCTTCACATGGTGAGTTTGGAGTGTGACTGTTTGAGGTTGTGAGCAGGTGTCTTTTATACTGTTAACGACTAGGCAGGTGCCATTAATACAGGTAATGAGTGGGGAAAGGAATACTCTTAAAAAAGAAGTTACAGGTCTGTGACAGCCAAATCTTGCTTGTTTATGGGTGACCAAATACTTATTTTCCACCATTATTTGCAAATAAATTCTTTAAAAGTCAGACAAAATGATTTTCTCAATTTTTTTTTCACATTTTGTCTCTCATAGTTGAGGTCTACCTATGATGTCAATTACAGGCCTCTCTCATCTTTTTAAGTGGGAGAACTTGCACAATTGGTGACTGACTAAATACTTATTTTCCCCACTGTATATAGTTGAGCTCTACTCACTACTAGCTCTCTACTCTGCTTTCCTCCGGCCCTGCTCGTGTTCTTACATACACAGAAACACACCGTTGAGGGGATTAATATAGAGTTATGGCACGAAGATGAGTTGGTGTATATAAAGAAGAAATGGAGATCAAATTTCAATGTGTTGAAATATAGAAAAAAAGTATTTAATTTTTCAATCTTTTTAGATTGTATTGTTCAAATCATATATCGTATCATATATCGCCATTCAGCTAAATATATCTGGATATGTTTTTTTGTCCATATCACCCAGTCCTATTTTAAATCATATTGTGTTTTATTGGTGTTTCTGCTCTGGTTGCAGGTCTGCAGCAGAAGTGGGCCAGTAGGGCAAACTGTCCCTGGCTATCATGGATGACCGCTCTTCTCTGGGCAAAGTGAGCGGCTCCACTGAATCCGTGTCCACAGTCACCAGTGAGGAGTTTGTGCTGGTGCAGCCTGGAGCCGAGGGATCTCCGTCCAGTTCAGAAGGTCGGCCCAGGCTCAAGGTAGCGCCCCACATCTGTCACAGTCATGGAAATAAATAGGACACCCTTTTTCTTTTTGAATATACACTGATCAAGCCTCGGTTGTTCTTTGTCTCTACATTTATTTCTATTGTATCCAGCTCCATACAGGAGCACTTTGTAGCTCTATAATTACAGACTGTAGTCCATCTGTTTCTCTACATGCTTTGATGGACCACAGTTCAGTTATTTGTTCATGGTGTCGGGTTCCATACATGGGACCCTCTTATTAATATTTGATTTAATATATTTGTGCCGTCCTGCTCTAGAGTGATTACCTATGCTTCCCCACAAGTATTATAATGCATTAATTTCCTTTTCATGTTCTGCAAATGACAAATCAACCTTGACTACATCAGGCATGAAGACGTGGGTTGTGTTTCTGAACTCTGGACTCATTGCCATAGTTTGGAATTTGCTTTATACTTTATACTGTGCATTTCCCAGTGTATGGTGCTGGGTTCTGCATGATATATGTAACTCTTCTCCTGTTTATCTTCCTATGAACTGGTGGTGTCTCAGTATCACTTTAGTACATTCTAGCAGCAGTTTTGTGTTTGACATGCACTGAAACACAATGGAGACAGCCAGTTCCTTTGCCTCCGTCACTGCTTCCATACGGCCAGGGGAGAAATTTGCCATAACAAGCTGTTTGACAGTCTGTCTTGTGCTCTCAGATGTCCTGGAACGGAAGTGAGCAGCTGGAGAGGGCAATGGAAGAGGTGCTGGAGGATGAGCTAGGGAGAGAAGAAAGGAGAGGGATGCCAGAGGAGCCTAGAGAGAGCTCACATGACTCAGAGGACACAATCGCACCCAGGCCACAGAAACGACCTCCTAGCCTGGTGTTGAATACAACACCTAGTGGTATGTTCTGTACAGGTTTCACACAGTTTTTAATGGGGGATGGTGAGAAATGGAGATCTTTGTGGTGGTGTTGATACGTTCAGCCTGACTCTATATGAATGCGATGTTCAGTGAATCAGCTAATTATTAAGAGCTTAGATCTTCTTTTATTTAATCTCCTCCTGTACGTCCTAAAGGACTGACAGGTTTAAATCTAACCAAGCAGGAGCACATCTAACTGATCAGTTGTTTAAAGGCTGAGAGCAACTAATTAAATAAGTGCTTGTGCTTCTACTTATTAGAATTAAAGGTAACACTTTAAAATAAGACTAACCTTACAAAGAGTTTATTGATCGTTATTAAAAAAAACTGGTTCCTTTTCTTCCTGTGTGTTCAGTTCAGTCAAGGTTGCAATAGAATACTGGTTTAAGGAGTACCGTGATATGTTTATTTGTTTAATATTGGCATTGAAAAATTGCAATTGTACAGAGAATCTTACACATTTCTTATTATTTTCAGAGTTTTCAAAATCAAACAATGAATTAAGAAATGCATTATTTAAGCTGTGGCTGAACTAGATGGTTCCATGATTAATGGCATCATAAGCTTATTTATTTAGTAAATAATTAATTATATTCATTTGTTTTAATTATTATACAAGTATCTTTTTCTGATGTGGTTTTCATACCATGAAAATCGTGATTTTGCAACCCTGGTCAGTGTTAAACCTATAAATAGGGTTCTACTAATGATCCCCAATTAGGATCAGACCTTTATTCGCTGATTATCATATTGACCTGTTTATTTAGAACCTCTGAGATGAAGACTGATCAATGTCAATTTATTAGTGAGTTATTAACATCAGAAAGAAGCCTGTGGCAAATGTTCATACCTACTGCAAACACCGACAAACTTGCAGATGAAACAGCAGCCCTCAAAACTTTGTGGGGTGCATTCACGGGTGTGTACAGGCTGAATCATACAATCCACATTGAGTGTAGCATACTTAAATTTGAACTAAATATTTATTGCCAATATTGGGTTGTACGATTGGTTATCAACCTCTAATACTTGTGGTCAAACCATGAAAAATGGTTTGTTATTTTTATTAATCCCAAGTTTTCTTATCCTGTGCAAATTGTTCATATTTTTCAGGGAATTGCTTTATTCCACCTCTCAAGGTAAATCTAATCCCATTCAAATCTGGCTTTTCACAGCATCAGAGTTTTTTGTTTATGAGTTAACAACACATCATCTTTATCAGCTGCTAAAGACTCTGTTGACTGATTACTGTGACCTTAATTTAGATGTTCTCTGCTGGATGTCCATATTCAGTACACCTCTGCTCACACAAAGCAAGGAGCCATAGCGATGAGGTTTGAATGAGCTTCATATTTGAGCTGTTGTGGTAGAGGAAGTGTGAGAAATTGCCTGCTGGCCCTCTTCCTATTGTGACTTGTTCCTGTTGTGGCTTTTGAAAGTGTCGAATGATTAAAGGTTATGCTTGTTTCCTGTCTCCCTTCCTAAAACTTCCTCATAGAAGCAACACTGACTGAAAGTACACCTAGCTGCCAGCATGTCTGGTGAGAAGCATTTGTTTAGTATCAGTGCAGTCAAAGTAGGGCTGGGCAGTATGCTACAAATAGAATGACACAACATTTAACAGTTACAACCTGAGATCCTCTATTTACAGGCGGGTATATGCTAGTATTCTAAACACCATATCTCAGGATCAGTAACCTACAGACATGATGCACATATCATAACAAAATACAGGGCTAATATAAGACCATCTAGCCATGGCGGTCTCATCATTGTGTGATGAATTGTCATGAAAAACAGCTAAAACTCACTTGTTTCCAACTGAATTTAATCCCAGTTTACATACCAAAGGAGCTTCTAGTGCATGTTTACTGCTCGGTCCACATGTACATGCTCAGCCTGCACGTAGACTCCAGCTGATCAGCACGCTGATGACATCACTGACACAGATATTGAGAGGAAAATGAGGAAGGAGAAGCTGTTTGCATTGCTATGTTTTGCTCACACAGTGCTGAAATTTCAGAATAAAAGTCCTGAGAAGGGATAATAATGAAGGATAATTCCAGAGGTGAAGGAAGAAAAGAAAAGAAAAGAAAGACAATGAAACAAACTCACTCACTCATTCCTAACTGCGGACTTTAAACTAAAAATAAAAGAAGTAGGAAAAAAACTGGACATTCCAGTTCTAGTTTTTATTTCATTTGAACCACTGTCAAGTATTTTGAAGTACTTATTATTATAAATAGCCTTGTCAAGCTATCATTACAAATAACTCAAGAATTCTTGCATAAGAGTGCTATTGAGGTCAGGATGTTGGTTGATCACTGCCACACTTCATTCTCAACTCATCCGTCTCATAAGTATTGGATGGACCACCATTTCAGAGAACATAGTTTCACTTCTGGGGGTTTAATACTAGCCCATGTCTGGAATTAGGCATGATAATAATATGCTTATCTTTGTTTATTTGCTCCAGAGAGTCGTATTCTATTGGAACTAAATTTCTACAAAGGGAGTAGACAAGCTGTTTGTGCATTTTCACATCTGTGTCGTCAATGGGTGCAATTTAAAATATCCGAATGCATTCATTAGAAGGTGTGTCCACAAAAATTTGGACATATAATGTATATTGTACATCATGATACAGTAAAATATGATGCTGCCCATCTTTGTGTCACTTAATAGGTTAATAATATGGTAACAGGACACATGGTCAATGGTGCTTATATTGCACTAATAGTGGTTTGTAATGGAAATAACAAATAAAGCAAATAATAAAACTTCAGTATCATGTGTAGCTGCCGTGACTGGAGACTGTAGCTTTCTCATTCAATAGTTTGTTAAAGAGCTTTCTTGGGATGGACCAAAAGTGCTTGCTTTTTTGCCATTTTTGACTGAACACCTAAAGTGCTTTGTTTGAGTAATTGTGGTGAAAACACTGAATAATTTATACTGAACAATTATGAGCGTGCAGTCAAATTGCAGTCAGTGTGGAGTTTTTATTTTTGCTCATTTATTTTACATTATATTGTTGATTTGTCTGCTGGGATGTTAAAATTTTGAGTGTTTAAATTGTAAACTATTGTAAAATATTTTAAATTGTGGTTTTGTAATTGTTTTGTCTTTGAAAAGCAAGGCAATACATTTAGGATATTTAAATTATCCAGTGGTGTAAATGAATGAACGCCTGTGAAAAAACAACGTCTATATACAGTATTTGTTCTTCTGCGTACACTCAGATATTTCAGTTTTGCCGAAAAATTATTTGGTGCATCCCTTGATCTTTCTACTAATACTTACATGTCCCCCCAGAAGCCTCAGCCGAGATGGGGGGCAGTCCAGTTGTTCCAGAGGAGGACGGTGTGCAGTTCAGTAAACTGTCTTACCTGGGCTGTACCTGGGTGAAAGCCCCTCGCAGTGAAGCTGAAGCCCAGAAGGCCATGGCCACCCTGCGGGCTGAGAGTCCCAGCCCCATCCCCATCACTCTCCATGTACCCAACGGCCCCGATGGCTGTGTTAGGTCAGACAAACGCTGATATATGCTTGTTGCAATGTTGATATGTCTGTCATCATTTTAATGGTTACTGCATGTGACTTCCATTGGTAATGCTTTGTTTAAAATCTTCACTAGAGACCTAAGTGTGTTTTATTTTTTGGAAGTCAGTGCTGTTACTGATTTACCGACAAGCGTAATGGTTCCGATGGGTTTGGAGATTAGAAAGGGAATGTGGTTTCTTCAGTGTTCTGTTATCATTTCTGGGTGTGTGGGTGTGTAATAATGTATGTGTGTATGGTGGATGCGTTTCTTGAAGTTAAAAGTGTGCGTGTGCGAGCGTGTGTGTATATGTATATGTGTGTGTGTGTGTGTGTGTGTGTGTGTGTGTGTGTGTGTGTGTGTGTGTTTGTGTAGATGCAATCCTTGCTGTTTGGTAAATATTTGTGTGTGTATTTTTTTTTTGTTTCTTTGTTTTTTTTTTTAACTCCAGGATTGTTGACCAGGCCACTGGCACAGAGATTGCCTCCTTCCCCATCTATAAAGTGCTGTTTTGTGCCCGAGGGAAGGAGGGTTCATTAGAAAGTGACTGCTTCTCCTTCACTGAAAGCTACCGCAGCTCAGAGGACTTCCAGATTCACGTCTTCTCCTGCCATATCAAAGAGGCTGTGAGTGGCTTCCTTGTCTGTTCATATGAGGCACTGGGTGCATGATAAATCTTGAAGAGCTTCAAAATGACTCTTGGTTCATCTGACTGCATCTTTTGCAATTGAAAAGTTTTGCAATTGATGCTGAATCAAACAAAATAATAAAATCATACCTTAATAATTTCGTAATAGATAATGAATTGTACTAGTGAAGTTTTATATTTGATATTTTCATGATATCCTGTATGTAATTTAGTCAATCCCTATACCAGACCAAATTGTCCTTATTCAATCAAAATCAAACCACCTTCGGAGCCACTGAAGATCACTTTGTCAGGCAATACCTGGCAATAATGAAGTCCAGACTCCAATCTCTGTAAATATGGAAATATACTGGAACTGGAAGAGCAAATTCCTGTTTCAAAAACTAAATCAGTGATGATAACAGATTTAAACCCTGTGAGCTTGTTCTGGCTGTTGTGCTTTGAAGCTGATAGACTTTTTTGTTGAAGGGTGGGACTTTATTTGAAAAACCAAGATGGTTGTTTATTTTTGTTGAAGGGTGGGACTATATATGTAGACTACTCTGGAGCTACAACAGAGCAATAAAAGAGCTGCACGTTATCAATCCCTACCCTATATCCTTCTCATAAACTGTACCATTGACCTTATTTCTGCACTAAACTCAAATATACTGATGTACATTGGTTTAGCTGGAGCTGGAGCTGGAAAAGAGCACCTCCATAACCTGTGTTTCTTCTACGTAGGTGAGCCGAATTCTCTACAGCTTCTCCACGGCCTTTAAACGTTCATCCAAAGCTGCTACAGACGTCCGTGACTCATCCCTGCCTCAGTCCCCTGACAGTGATATTTTCACTTTCACAGTGTCCCTGGAGGTGCGAGAGGATGACAGCAAAGGCAACTTCAGGTCAGAAGTGATGTTGGTCTCTCAGACTTGACCTCTTTCTGTGGGAAAATGAAAATGGAAAAATGTTTCCTTAGTCTAGTGTCACAATATATAATATTACTTCTAATACTACCACCACCACTACTACTACTGCTACTAGTAATAATAATAATAATAATAATAATAATTCTCCAATTTCCTCCTAAGAATGTTCTTATTTTTTTTTCTTGAGACAAAACACTCTAAATGTTCTGATTGATTACTTCATACTTTTGAAGGATTTTACTTACTTGTACTTTTATTTTTACAAAACTTTTTTACAAAAAAAAAGTATTTTTGCCTGAAAGCCCTCTCGCAATTTCACTGTTGAAAACCATTGTTCTAAAACAGTGGCACAAGGTTCTAAGAAGAACCATATTGGTGAATAATGGCCAAAGATGATGATTAGAATATTGACAATTAAACTAGTTGCTATCATAAAAGTGACCGTAATAATAGTAATAATACTAATAATAGTCGGGTGAGTTTAAAAAATTGATTGTTTTAAACATATTGATCTTTGTTTCAATTATGCCGTAATGATTCATTTAAAGCCAAGATCATTCTTCAACTGAAATTAAACAGAATTTTCACTTAAGTACTTATGTTAAGAAACATAATATAAACACCCCCAGAAACCTTACATTTACACACACACACACACACATATATATATTTTATTTTTTTTATTTTTTTTATGGCATTTAGCAGACTCCCTTATCCAGAGCAACGTAGAAAAGTGCTTTGCTGTTGACTGAGATGTTCTTAGCTTGTAGACAAGGCTAGAATCCAGAGATTCCTCATGCCTAGATGCTGTTGAAAACAAATGTCCGATTGGGGACAAGGAGTTAAATACTCTTGAAACAGATGGGTCTTCAGTCTGCGTTTGAAACCTTGAATGATCTGCTTTTGAAATCTACAAATACAGTGGCATGCAAATGTATGGGCACCCCTGGTCAAATGACTGTTACTGTGGACAGTTAAGGAAGTTGCAGATAAAATGCTCTCAAAGAGGCATAAAATGACACACTCTCTTTGTATTTTAAGCAAAAACATAAAAGAAAAAACTTTTACATTTTCAAAATAACAAAAAAGGAAAAGGGCCTGAAGCAAACATTTGGACACCTTGCATGGTTAGTATTTATTAGTGGTCCCATTGGCAAGTATCACAGCTTGTAAACGCTTTTTATAGCCATAAGTCTTTGAGGGATTTTCATTCATTCTTCCTCATAAAAGCCTTCCTGTTCTGTGAGATTCTTGGGCCATCTTACATGTACTGCTCTATCCACAGATTTTCAGTGATGTTCAGAGCAGGGGACTGTGAGGGCCATAGTAAAAGTTGGAAGAACCCATGGCTGCTTTTGGGACAAGTTTAGGGAAGTCTGGGTGTTTATAAAGCTTTGAAATTTGCATCATCTGGGCTGTCCTAACAATGACTGTGAACTGTGTTTCGTTTTTAACTTTCTGCCTTTTGGAGACATTTCATCTTCAGCTTGC
This sequence comes from Acestrorhynchus altus, assembly GCA_034509495.1. NCBI lineage: Eukaryota > Metazoa > Chordata > Actinopteri > Characiformes > Acestrorhynchidae > Acestrorhynchus > Acestrorhynchus altus. Next base: position 26,633,704 of record CM067514.1, read on the forward strand.
TTAACTGTTCACAGTAACAGTCATTTTGACCTGAGTTGCCCAAACCTTTGAATGCCACTGTAAATCACACTGTTCATGTGATTCCAACATGGGCCGGGAACTCTTACTGGGGGATTACACATGTTTAAACATCCACTTTACTCCTGTAAGGGCAGTTTTTAGACTGAGAGCTGTTATGACACACATAACAATTCTCAGCTGGAGATAAAAAAGCCAACAGAAGCTGTGCCTCACAACAACACACCTGCCGTCTCACAGCACACAGAGCACAGCAGCACAACTTCCTTCAGGAGAAAACTGATGTGGCAGAACTGCTTAATTTAGGATGATTTGATCCTGAGGAGCTTGAATGGTTCTGATCATTTTATATTATAGCTTATATTACAGAAGTAAAAAACCTGGTATTATAAGTGAAATATGCCTAAATGAATCAATAAGGAATCAAATCAAGTTGAATCGTGAATCAAATCAAATTGGGACCTGGAACCTGAATTCTTTTGGGAAATCAGTTGTGATACCCAGCCCTGAATAATAATAATAACAATAATAATAGCTTTCCAGAAGTATTCATATCTACTTCAGATACACTTCAGTATTTGTAAAATTTCCTACCTAATGCTGATTTGTCAGTACTGTTTGATTGGCTTTTCTAAAGCCTTGTATCTTGTGAAAGGTCATATGGCCAGTCTTTTACACATTGTTGCACTTCTGTCTTTCCGGCAGCCCCGTCCCCAAAGACAGAGATAAGTACTACTTCAAGCTGCGGCAAGGTGTGCAGAAGAAGGTGGTGGTCACAGTGCAGCAGATCTCCAACAAGGAACTGGGTATAGAAAGGTGAGACATCAGTACAAGTTTTATACAGATACATCAGCAAATTGTAACTGGTTTAATATGTGTATGATCCTCTGTTCTGACTGACTGGGCTGTATTGTGCCTCACTGAAAAAGTAGAGGTGGCCACTGAGATGAGCAGAAGAGCAGAAATCCTTGGGGAATATATTAATATTGTAAATAACTGTCTTCATTATTTGCATTTTATTTGATGATTTCATTAAAAATCATAGTAATGGTGCCACCCCACTGAATTTGGCATACAGGAAATGTAGTCCCAACAGATCTACCATCTATCCTATTAAAAATGCACTCTTAATTGATCCTGTGGAAACAATTATTTGACCATTTTAAGACTATTCTTAAAATTCTGTGTCCTCTTTTACAGTTTGCACCTCTCTGTATTTACACCTTTCCGCCTGTGTCATTATCAGAAAAAGACTCCAATTCTGTTTTTGCGAAAACGTGAAACTGGAAGTGTCTCCTGCAACCAGCTGCAGAAACCAGTTTCTGTCACATGTATCTGGCTCATATCTTTAGTCCAGTCACATGTTGAACACCTGTGATGGTCACACGGTATCTTTCTTTGCATTTGTTCTGAGTGAACGGATAAATGTATAGGTTTCATACTGAAATCTAAGTGTAATACCATCAACAGGCACATGATGGCACTCAAGTAACAGCAGCATTTGCCTCTCTGCTGGCCTGCAGTACAAGTTCACTATACAGTTCCTGCTTTAAGTATTTGACAGTGAAATAACAATAACCATGTGTTTTTTTTCATGCTTTGATCTCAGGTGTTTTGGCATGTTGCTTAGTCCTGGGCAGAAGGTTCGGAACAGTGACATGCACCTCTTGGACATGGTAAGAAACCTCTCACATCTAATGTCTTTCACAAACAGTACAACTATCTTTAAAATGCTTTAATAACTGTCTGGTCACATGAACAAATTTGTATATGCAGATGCAATACACTGGAAGCCAATAGAGGAATCAGTGCACTAAATGCTGGTCTTCAGTAAGGCATTCATAAGGAGATAAGCAGTGTGAATTACTGGCCACAACCATTTTAACCTTTTCATATTCTACCAAATTCCTACAGCTTTTGTGTTCACGTACGTTCACGTGCTGTTTTTATTTAGAAATGTAATTTTTACACTGAAGGCATGTACAGTACCAGTCTATGCACTCTACATACATACTGTATAAATACATAAAATCATAACCAATGAGGAGGACAGCGAGTAAAGAGGACTGATCCAGGACTTTTAGACTGATGCCTGCACAACCACCTCGAGGTAAATGTGAGAAAGAACTGGGGGTGGATTTCCGCAGATGCAGACACACCCCTCCACCAGTGAACATCCAGGGACTGGACTTTGAGAGTGTGGACTCTCATATTATAAGTACCTGGGTGTTCACTTAAACAACAGACAGGGCTGGCCAGTTAACACCACTGCACTTTTACAGAAAAGGCCAGAGCAGACTCCACCTACTGAGGAAACTGAGGTCATTTGGAGTGCAGGGAGCACTCCAGAGAACCTTCTTTGACACAGTGGTGGCATCTGCCATCTTTAATGGGGTAGCAGTATTTCGGCAGCAAACAGTAAGAGACTGAATAAGAGGTTCTGTCCTGGGAAGCCCCTTAGACCCAGTGTAGGTGGTGGGAGACAGAAGGTTGTTGGCCAAACTGGCATCCATGCTGGAGAATGACTCCCACCCCATGCTCCTTCCTGCAAGAGGTAGTGAATAATTAATAAATAATAATACAAATATTTGTTTTTTATTAGAGCTGTGCTTCACAGCCACTTTTTTATACTGATTGCATCTTATTTTATCATGCTGCGACACTATTTTAAATATCACTCTTCATCTCCTATTTATAGGCCAAGACATGGAAATCAAGTATTTTTATTATTCATTAGAATCATATTTTTATATAGTTCCCTCAAGCATCTTCAGCACAGGAGGCTCACAAAACAATTCAGAAGCAAAACAATTAGCAGTGTAGTTTAATGAGCTACAGTTGTATTCTTTGGGATTAATGAGGGGAGAAAGTGCAGGCTTTTCCTCGTATAAATCAGTGTGAAAGAATGAAATTGCAAAACTCTGTCTATTTCAGGCTTCACTGCTTGTTACAGTTCAACATATCTGTTACTGCTAAAGGAATGCTTCAGTGGAAAATCAAATTGAAAAGCATATTGACACAGTTTTCCACTTAGCCAAGATGTAGTTGATCAGCCAAGACATGTATTGGGTCCAAATTTTGCTTCATGATTTTAGTGCCGTGAGCTATAAGGCAAGTGCAACAAACACTCCTCTCAACCTTCTCAGGCTGTGAATTCTGAATTACTGGCCATAACCATTTTAGCCATTTCATATTCTACCAAATTCCTAATCAAAAGTTCAGATACACTTGACTGTAGGTTTTAGAAATGACATAAGACTTATTTTTGGTACTGACTCCCTGAGTGTCTCCTAACTGTAGTATGCATGATATGGACAAAAGTATTGGGACACCGTCTCATTGTTTCTTCTGATGTCAGGTGTAATAAGAGCTTTTACCCAGCTTTTACTGTCTACTTGGTTTTGGAGCTTTACATTGAGGATTGTTACATTAAGTATTTATTTCTTCAATATATTGTTCCAGGAATAATTGCTGCTGATATTGTGGTCATATAATAGTATAGTAATGCCCTTTAACTATTTGAAAGAGCAGTTAATTTAAAATTATTAATGATAATTTAGCTTATGAAGAAGAATTTCAAATATAGCATTTTTAAAAATATTCTAAATTAATAAAACATATAAAATAAAACTGCTGTTTATGAACAATAAACTTGCTTATTCCCATTAGGAAAAACATAATGGGCAATACAGAGGCCAGCAAAAATGGCAGAGGTCATGTCCATTTATTGTACAATAAGTCGATTACACAATTATCGTGACGGGCTTAATTTGATCTGAAGTGTGGGGTTGCATACAGGCCCTTTGCACCGGCGCCAGTCTGATCTGTTTATTTATTGAATCACTGAGCTCTGGTTGTTTATTATAGCCTCCTGAATATTGACTAAAAAAATATAAAATTAACTGGTGAATATAATTATATTTCGTTTATTTATTTAGGTATTTATTTATTGTATTTACTATTAGAAACAATAAATACATTTTAATTATCAGAACTGCAAGCAAGAAACTTTAGGAAACCGCAATATATTGTGTATTGAATACTGTTGAGATTTCCATTTGGTTTGTACAGTACTGGAGGGTTGAAGAGTATAGGTGTGATTTTGGTCTGGTATAAATTCAGAAAAACACCACTCGTCTGGTATCAAAGCTTACCTGAGGTGCTTGAGCTAAGAGTACAATAACATGTACACACTCAAATATGGGCAAAGATCATTAATGCTTTCCCCAACTAAACACAAGGTCACAATCTCCTCCATGATGAATATTTACCCTGATTAAACTGATTAAGCCTGAATAAATATTTTGCTTTTACAATAGTAAAAAATATTGCACCTAGAGCAACTTCAGTGACTTCACAAAGTCAAAGTCACACTGTCTTCAATAGAAGAGTGAAAAGTAATATCCGCTGTTCTTTCTGTTTCACCCATTGTTAAACAGAGCGCTCTAATTGGTTTACCTTATCAGTGTTAAGCTTGGCAAGGTTTGTACCAAACCCCTGACTGGTGTCTGTGATTATTGTTGCATGTAGGAGTCCATGGGGAAGAGCGCAGATGGGAAGGCCTACGTGATCACTGGAACGTGGAACCCTAATACACCTGCTTTTCAAGCACTTAATGAGGACACACCAAAAGGTGAGACTATGTGTTGTTGACTGTTTATAGTTTTTGCTAATATTTCATGATTTAAAGGGTTCATATGTTACATATGTTTATTTGTTTTTATTTTAGGCTCATTCTTAACTTTCATTTTGTGCTAAAAACACTTAAAAAAACACTTTGTTACTTTGTCTTCAGTATGTAAATGACCTCTGTTCTGACGAGATGGCCTGTGTTGTACCTCAGGTTACACTCCTTATTTAGTTTACATAAGCATTGAGGGACTTATTATGGCTCCTCAACATTGTAAACCTTGTGAAAAATTTATTTTCAAAAAGTGTATTTTTTTTTTATATATTTATTACATGTAAAGTGAAATATTTCACGTCTTTTTATTTTGTTAGTGTGGCTTATAACTTATAGACAGAAGGAGGGCAGCAAGAGTGAAAGGGAAGGTTTACAAGACAGTAGTGAGACCTACTATGATGTTTGGTTTGGAGATGGTGGCTCTGTCTAAAAGACAGGAGGCTGAGCTGGAGGTGGCGGAGATGAAGATGCTGAGATTTTTGTTGGGAGTGACAAGGACGGACAAGATTAAAAATGAGCAGATCAGAGAGACAGTGAAGGTGGAGCAGTTTGGCGATAAAGCCAGAGAGGCCAGGTTGAGATGGTTTGGACATGTGTTGAGGAGGAATAGTGGATATTTTGGACAAAGAATGTTGGAGATGGAGCTGCCGGGCAGAAGGAGAAGAGGAAGACCTCAGAGAAGGTTTATGGATGTAGTGAAGGTGGACATGGAGATGGTTGGTGTAACAGTAAAGGAGGCAGGGGATAGGGCAAGATGTCTCACATTCTTAAACTGTACATCAAGAACCAACACACTGACATCTCCAGGAAAGGAGATACAACTGCAGCATTCCTAATATCAAGCCCCTTCTGAAGCTGAGAGAGCGTACCTACCTGGACTAAGGAGAGAAAGAACTGCACAGTGGCTAGCATATTTGTCTCCCAGCACTGGGGTCTTCCTTCCTCCAGGAACTCCAGTTTCCTCCCACATTTAAAAAAATGCCCCATGGAATTGGCTACACCATACACACTCACTAATATGGTGAGTGAGTGTGTGTACATGAGTATAATCTGTCCACACCTGGATACAGTCCTCCTGGATTCAGATGGACAGTCATTTCTGGTAGAAAGTTCACTGTGCATGGTTGGCTGCTGCCTCTTGCCGGTGTGTGATTGTGAAGAGTGCTGATTGTAAAGTATCTAGAAAGGTGCAATATCAGTGTAACTTCATTCAAGTGTAAAGGTACAGGTGCTCATAGACCCACTATGCCATATACCTACAGTGATGCACACACATACAGACTAGTGAATTCACACCTGATGAGGCAGTGAGCACACGTGCCCAGAGCGGTGGGCAGTCCTATTTACGGCGCCTGGGACGTGTCTTGCTTAATCGCTCTTCAGTCATGTCCTGGCAGTTCAGAGACTCGAACCGGCAGCCTTCCAGTAACAAGGCTTGTTCCCGAACCACCAGGAAACTTCAGTCTGTGATGGTTTAGGGTGTCGTCTGCTGGTGTTGGTCCACTGTGTTTTATCAAGTCCAGAGTCAACTCAGCGTCTACCAGTGGATTTTAGAGAACTTCATGCTTCTAGCTTCTGGCGAGCTTTATGGAGAATCTAATTTCCTTTTCTAGCAGGACTTGAACTCTGCCAAAATGTCTTATTTTTCAAATATTCATATAATATATGATTAATATAATATTGTAATATTATAAAAATTATTTTAATTAGCTTTAAGCCTGATCATAATTGTAAAAAAAAGGACACACAATATTGCTAGAAATATTATGTATCATAATAATTCTTACATATTACATATAATAATGATGATGATGATGGTTATTATTATTATTATTATTGTTATTGTTATTATTATTATAAAGTGTCTTATATTATTACAAATGCTGTTTTTACTTTACAGCATTAACTTCAACACTAAATAATCTCCCGTAGATTAGTTAAGACTGTGTTTTGTAGATTACTTATTACTTCCCACCACTCAAAAATCCTACATTGTTTCATAATTATTTAATTTTTTATCAACATGGAAGAGGTGAGGGTTTTTTACCTGGAATGAGAAAAAGAGAAGGAAGATATTTATCAGTAACTGCATGGAAATCCAGTTCATTTCTTTAAAGAGCCATTACCTTACATCACATTACACTTCCTCCTGTGGAGTCCTGTATAATCTACAGCCTCAATCAGAATAATGAGAGTGCATATTATGTGAGATGAGGATTTGCTTTTGGATTAGACCCTGGAGAGTGCAGGCATCTCTGTGACCTTCAGCTGTGCTGGCTTAGTTAATCGTGCACCAGTCTTGGGTTTTATGTGGGTGTTTCAGGATCTTCTACATGACACATTTCACTAACCACTAACTGTGGAAAGACAGCTCTTGTTTTTGCAGATTGTTTCTTTTTTCGTTCATATTCAGCTAAATGACAACATTCCTCCAGAGCTTTGAAGTACGCCCACATATTTATTATGTTAACATTTCCATAAAAAAAAAACTGACATATGCTATTTTGGCCATGATGGAGAAACATTACGTAATGGTTATTTCTCTGCTCGGAGGAATGCTTTATCCTTTCCTGTCTTCTCCAGACAAGCAGGTGTATCTCACAGTGGCTGTGGACCTGGTGGTGACCGAGGTGGTTGAGCCAGTTCGGTTCCTTCTGGAGGCGCTGGCCAGGGTGTATCCAGCCAATGAGAGGTTCTGGTACTTCAGCAGAAAGACTTTTACTGAGACATTTTACCTCCAGCTCCAACAGGTGCGCTATTACTGTCATCATTCACTTCAGATTCTCAGATGTTTCAGATTTTAAACTCTGCTGTTCATGTCCTATTTTAGTACAGTGGTTTCTGTTCAGAATGTGCTGCACTGCATACAGTTTAACAAGAGTGCAACAAAACTATTTTGATAGGCAAATAATCAATTATTTTGATCAATTACTAAATAACTCTTACTCTCAGCTTTTACATTTAGCTTACTAAGAATGTACTTTGTACAATGTACAATGAACTTTTCTAGTAATATAAAATATGAATAAATGTCAAATTCAAATATATTTTCCTGTCAACATTAAAAAACGAGAATGTGCAAAAAAATCTAAATATCTCAAAGCTATTTTTTTTGTATCAACCAAAAAGAAAGTCAAATGTGAGACAGTAAATTTAGCTTCGTATAAGTGACCTTTACTGTAACATGGTGTATTTGATGTAGTGGCTCTGTGCCATGCTTTATTTTTCAGCATATTATGTTCTGAGACTGCTCCTTTTTCTACTCATCCCATATGAGACTTTCACACCTCTACAACTCGATATGCTCGATATGTTTACAAATGTTTTTACTCATACACTACACTCACGTGACAGCTGCTCAGTCTGTATGCTTTCACTGCAGCTCTGTGTCCTGACTTATTACTGTAAAAAGGAACAACTGTATTCCACACTGCTAAAATCACGATTGATCCTAGTCAGCATGAGAAACGAGTGATTACATTGCCTACTAATTGGGGTTCATTCATCATGTAATGTAAAGAACAGCTTTCATAGTCACATTATATCTAAATGCAAATGAAGGTTTGATGATATACACTCATCAAAAAAAAAATAGTTGTACCCAGAAGGAATCAACTGATTGCAGTGCACAACCCTAATGGCTTCGTCCCACACTGTCATTGAGTCACTCAGAATGGCAGCAGGTCAGTGACGAGTCCTGCTTTTGTCTTGGTGGAGACGACCAATGAATCTGTGAGCAGAAGTAGCGTGATCAACGGCAAGTCACATTACGCATGTTCATAAGGCCTGGTGTCATGGTGTAGCGTGCAGTTTTATATGATGGCAGATCAGCCTCTCAAGAGCTTGGCTTCGAGACATATACAATTTTGCGCAAAAGTTTACATACCCTGGCAGAATTTTGCTTTCTTGGCCTTGTTTCAGAGAATATGAATGAGAACACAAAACCTTTTTTTCCACTCATGGTTAGTGGTTGGATGAAGCCATTTATTGTCATTTATTGTTTTCTTTTTTTAAATCATAATTACAACCAAAAACATCCAAATGACCCTGAACAAAAGTTCCCATACCCCAGTTCTTAATACATCAATGACAGCTTGAAGTCTTTTGTGGTAGTTCTGGATCAGGCTCTTTATTTTCTCAGTTGGTAAAGCTGCCCTTTCTTCTTGGCAAAAAGCCTCCAGTTCCTGTAAATTCCTGGGCTGTCTTGCATGAACTACGTGCTTGAGATCTACCCAGAATGGCTTAATGATATTGAGGTTAGGAGACTGAGATGGCCTCTCCAGGACCTTCACTTTGTTCTGCTGTAGCCAATGACAGGTCGACTTTGCCTTGTGTTTTGGATAATTGTCACGTTGGAACGTCCAGGTATGTCCCATGCAGAGCTTTCAGGCTGATGAGTGCAAATTTGCCTCCAGTATTTGCTGATAGCGTGCTGCATTCATCTTTCCTTCCAACTTCCAGCTCACACATCCCCAAAACATCAGCGATCCACCTCCATTTTTACAGTAGGAATGGTGTTCCTTGTTGACACCTCTCGAAATGTAACTTTTATGGTTGTGGATAAAAAGTTTGATTTTGGTCTCATCACTCCAAATGACCTTGTTCCAGACGTTTTGAGGCTGGTCTCTGTGCTGTTTGGCATATTGTAGTCAAGATACTTTGTGGCATTTGCACAGTAATGGCTTTCTTCTGGTGACTCGACCATGCAGCCCATTTTTCTTCAAGTGCCTCCTTATTGTGCATCTAGCCACACCGCTAGTTTTCAGAGAGTCAGTCAGGTTTTTCTTTGCATCCCAAACAATTTCGCTGGCAGTTGTGGCTGAAATTTTGGTTTGGTTTTTACAGAGCCCCTGATTTTCCATTTGTTAATCACAGTTTGAACACAGTTGCTGACTGGCATTGTCAAGTCTTTGGATATCTTTTTGTATCCCTTTCCTGTTTTATACAGTTCATCTACCTTTTCCTGTAGTTCCTTGACAATTATTTTGCTTTCGTCATGACTCACAATCCAGAAACATCAATGGCTGAATGAAAGATGCAACAGTCTGTCTGGATCCCAGAAACTCCCTCAGCTTTTATGCACACACACTGATTACAAATAAACAGGTCACAGGTGAGGATGTTACCTTTAGTAGCCATTCAAACCCATTTGTGTCAACTTTTCTGTGCATGTTTTCAGGCCAAAATCACCACAAATCAAAATATGTGAACTTTTGTTCAGGGTCATTTGGATGTGTTTGGTTGTCATTATGATTTAAAAAGAGAAAACAGTAATTTGACAATAAATGGCTTCATCCAACCACTAACCATGAGTGGGGAAAAAAGGTTTTGTGTTCTCATTCATATTCTCTGAAACAAGGCCAAGAAAGCAAAAATTCTGCCAGGGTATGTAAACTTTTGAGCACAACTGTACTATGGCATGGTCTGTCAGACCTATCCCTGTTTGAAAATGTCACCCACTCCACCCCTACTGCACAATCTGCAGATATTCTGAGAACATTCAAGCTGCATGGGATAGATTATCACAGGACATCATTAGGAATCTATACAAGTAATTTCTGAGATGTCTGGCATGTTGTATTAAACCAGACTCCATACTGAGAGACATGACGTCTGTATGTGTAGCTCAATAAATATTGATCATATCAGTCTTCATTTATTGTGCCTGGTGACCTTTATCTTCGTTCCCAATAATATTAAAATTCCACACTTCTGACAGTGTGTGTGGAATCACACATCATATGAAAGATATATATAATATATCTTTCATATGATGTGTGATGTGAACTTTCAGACTGTCCAGATGTTTGTGCACACACCTTCTAACCTTCTAATGGATGTACTGTAGCTTAGGCTAGAGCGGTATGCAACCCCCCAGTATTGTTGCAGTGGGATTGTTATCTCTGGAATGATGGTGTTCCATCTATTACTATAAGTTCTGAGCAATCTACCATCCTGACCTTGTTAATGGTCTTGTTGCTGAATGTAATCAGATCCTCACATCAGTTTAGAAAGCATGCCCTAGACAGTAGAGATGGTAACTCCCATCAAAGATCCAAGGGATTAAATAGCTCTCTTTTGAATAGCTCTGATGTGGTGTGTGTCCCAGTACTTTTGTCCATGCAGTTTGTTATCATCCCTTCTGCCTTTGTAAGTCCAGTGTAACTTTGTCTGTTGATATCTGTTGATGACTTGTGCAAGTGAAGTGGAAGCCGCAACTCCTGAGTGCAGAAAGGAGTCTTTGTTAATGGCGACTGGGAACTCTAACTGGGCTCCTGGAAAGCTGTGAAGCAGCAAATGGAAGCTTTGTATTATTGAGAGCTTAATGAGTGGTCTGGCTCTCATTATCATGCTGAAGTAATTAGGGCTTGCTGCCCGCATCTTCGGCTGATTGCCTTTGTCGTTATTTCATCGCTGAGTGGAAGAATGCCTGGGCTGTAGTTAAAAGCTAATTAAAAGATAATATTATGGTGTTAGCACAAGACCTAAGCCAGCCTCCTTTATTATTTTATTATTATTTATTTGTTGACGCCGTTGATTAGGTGTAAGGAATTTTGCAAGTTTGCGCTAAATGCTGTTTCCTGCCTGAGGTGAATTTCTGCACGGGAGTTAAAATGAAGTGGCATTTAGCTTGTTTTTATTAAAAGTGTGAAGTGTGCTGAGGTACGGCGATATCGGTGGCGGTTTAAGCTGATTTTGGGGGGTACAATGAAGGCAGGGGTAGGGATGACCTCTGACGAGGAGAGGGAAAGAGATGCACGTAATCTGCCGCTCTGATTGCGCCAGGCTCCCTGTGAACCCCATTACCAGACGAGCTCCCCAGGAGTGGTCGCTCGGCAAGAGGGCTTTTTCTCACTCACTGCTCCTTTTAATTTCCTCCTGTATGCGTAATTATATTTTTTGCAGCTTCCCCTGCGGCAGCGGCAGAGGTGAAGCTAACTTTGGAATGGCGAGTGCTCTTGAAAACGCCCAAGAAGATTGTCAGTGTGGAGCTTTTATAACTGACTGACCTGTTATTGATGGGGCCATATCTGTCCTGTAGCCCTGTTTTCACAAAGGATGTGTGCCAAATGGACAGAATAAGCTCATTTCTTTTTCCATCTTTCCTTTGAGTGTGTACTTCAGCATGTATTTATGAAAACACTGAACGTAGGGTGGACATTATAGCAGAAATGCAGGATCACAGTTCAACAAATGTTTATTTTTTATGATCAATTACAAGGAACAGGTAAAGAACTTGTGGTGCCATATTTTAAAATACACTCGTTGGCCAATGATGTACATCTATAAGGCATAATGTTATGACCACCTTGTTTCTACACTCACAGGGGCCACTTTGTAGTTCTATAATAACAGACTGTAGCCCATCTGTTTCTCTGCATTCTTTATTTTCCCTTCAACCAGTTCTTCAATGGTCAGGACCCCACAGGACCACCACAGAGGAGCTATTATGTGGGTGGTGGGTCAGACACAGCACTGCAGTCACACTGACATGGAGTGTTAGTGTGTGTTACGCTGGTATGAGTGGATCAGACACAGCAGTGCTGCTGGAGTGTGTCCACTATCTGTCCACCTCTTAAATGTAAAGTCAGAGACAGAAGCTCATCTGTTTCTGCACAGTGTGGTCATCCTCTAGTCCTTCATCAGAACTCGCAGGACGGTGCCCACAGGACACTCTTGGCTGAATATTTCCAGTTGATGGACTGTTCTCAGTGCAGCAGTGAAGCAGCACTGCTGTGTCTGATCCACTCGTGCTGTGCTGAGGATGACCCACCACCCACATAATATCTGCTTGCTGGTGGTCCTGTGAGGTCCTGAACATTGAAGATCAGTGTAAAAGGAGGTTAAGGAGGTATGCAGAGAACCAGATGGATGACAGTATGTAATAGTTCTCATCCAGCACCTGGTTTGGTAAATCAGTGCTTAGTGATGTTAAATCAGGTGCGCCGGTGATGTACTGGCTGCGTGTCCAGCAGAAATCTGGAGAAAACCAAGCTTTTTTCTTCAGACTAGCTTATAAGATCTTAACTACTTTCTCCAGAATGAAAAATTGTGCTTTCTTTTTACTGTGTTTATGTTTACCAGCATCTGTTCTACTGGGATCTGGAGTTTTTACACCTAGACTCTTGTTGCTCAGATAAAGGTTCTTAAGTAATGTAATTAGGGGCTTGGAACCTCTGCATAGCACTGTTTGTCTCGCAGGTGGAGCTGTATGTTCCTGGGTATGTTTGCGGTGTGGGCACGCTTAACACGTGTCTGTGTTTATAGGGCACCGAGAAGAGCAGCCAGGGAGATTCCATGTTTGAAGTCATGAGCCTGCAGAGGCACTCCGAGCGGGTCGGAGGAGCGCGAGGCCGCCTGCAGTCCCCCACTGAGGAAGAGGAGCAGGAAGATGGTATGGTAACCCCTTCACCTGTCCATGCATGCACCCTGCAGAAGTGATTTACCTTGCAGTGCGTTCTTCTACTGCATTCTTAGTCATTTTACCACCTTCTCCTGCAGTCTCTGTTCAAACTAGATCCCCTCAGGTAAAATAAGTGTGATGTAGAAAACCCCCCCACACCCCATCCACATGCACGTTCAGTGAGATAAAGTAATTGCACGTCCATATGTGAGTTGATTGAAGAATGTACCCCCTTTCGCCGATCCTGCAAAGCTTTGTGGTGTTCAATTTACAAGAAAAATGACCGTGTCTCTAGGCTTATTTAGATTGCCTTCTGAGACTGTGAGAGCAGGCAGGGGGAAAAGGGAACAGATTGCCTTTGCAGAAGTAGCTGTTGCAAGAACATTTGTTAATTTTTTTTTTATTCAGTGGCAGCATTTCAAGTGAGTGAGATCATCAGTCCAGATTTTTTTTCCCTGCAGAATCACACCAGTAGCGAACACATTTGCTCTCTTTGCATTTTCTCCCCTGTGTTTTGGCAACTGTGAATGAAGTGTGAACATTAATTTAGTCAGTGCTGGAGTTCAGATCCTGTAAATACACCCGCAGTCTGTTACTGCATGTTTTTTTTTTTTGTCTATAATGTTTTTGCACAGAATGTGATATTCCCAGTGTGTTTCTGGAATTCCAGTGTCGCTGGATCTAGAGTTTCTAGTTGTGCTTTTAGAATTCCCAATGTAGTTTTTAGTGTGCTCATCAAGTGTTCAGTGTGCATCTATAATTTTAGTGGTATTCTAGAACTTACAATCATTCCAGTGTGGCTGTATGTGTCTGAGTGGTGAGTAGTGGTGCTTCAGTATTTCTGATGTGGTTTTACGTCTGAGTTTAGAATTTTCAGTTACTTCTAGAATTTGCAGTGTAGATTTAATATTTCTAATGTTCTTCTAGAATTTTTTTAAGTTACTGGAATTTCTAGTTGGGTTCTGGAATTTCCAGTGTGTTTCTAGAAATTTCAGATTGATTCTGTAAGTTTCATGTTTGTGTGAGGTTTTGAAGGTTGTTTTTCCAGTGCGGTTCTAGAATTTATAGTTTCAGAATTTGCAGTGCTTATAAACATTTCAGTGTGTTTCTAGACTATCAGTTGGCATTCTAGGAGTTTTAATATGCTTCTAGAAATGTCAGGTTGATTCTAGAAGTTTCATGTGGGTGTGAAAATTTCCAGTTTGGTGATTCTAGGATTTATAGTGTGGTTTCAGGGTGGAGTTTGAGTTGTACATCTAGAGTTATTTGTGTGGTTCTAGAAGTTCCTGTTTAGTTCTAGAATTACTGTTATGATTCTATTTTGTTTTAGTGTTTGTTTAGATTTCAGTTTCTAGAGCTTCTTCCAAGCTTCTGTATATGTTATTGAGGTGAATTTTCAGTGCTGCTGTAAATATGGCACTGAAGTTCTCATTGTGTTTTGTAGGCCCTTTTGCAGTATGTTTCCAGTGACTCTGATGTGAGGAGTCAGGGATTTTTGGGTAGGATTTGCTTTGACAGTGGACGCTACTTGGCTTTAGCTGTCTTCTAAAGATGTGAAAGCCAATGTGCTTTCAAGCCAGGGCCCTTTACACTGACCGCTTCCAATCTGGTTAAGTGGAATTGGCTGGTTCAGGTTGAATAGCCTTTCATTTTATCACCTACTGCTGACCAACTCTCTGCATGTCTGGACCCTGTGCAGAACTACACTGTGCTGAATATACATCTGGCTTGTTCTAAACCAATAGTGGTTCTATCATGTGAATCATTGTCAAGGCCAGCAATCATTTTGAATTTTTGTGTGTTAGATTGTCCTTTCAAGAGCCAATAGTAATTAAGATGATGGAGCAGCCATGTTTCAGAGATCACCGGGACAGATAAAGGTCCTCTCTTGGAGGCATAAATAATGACTCAGGTTTGTATTTTGATGACAAAGCAGAACACCGTTGTCCAGGGAATTCCATGTTGACAGCATTGTAGTAAAAATTTCCATTGCAAAAGCACTGCATTTTCCACCTGATGAGCCCTGTAATATACTTCATGTTCAGTATTTGAGGCCATTTAGCAGGCAGTGGACTGTAGGCAGGTAACTCATGTTATTAGTATGCTAATATGCACTGCAGATTTTAAAGCCTGACCCTCTAGAAAAATGACCCTTTGAAAGGGTTTTTCCAACAATTAATAGAACGTGGGAACCTGCTTGAGAAAATACATTAATGAGATGTTTCTGAAATGCTTTGTGATATGGAATATCTGGCAGCCTGCAGAAAAAAAAAATGATACTATATAGTAAACTGACATCTTTTAGGGTAAAATTTTGGTTGGTGTAGAACCGTTGGAAACCTCCCACTGCCTGGTATTCGTCTTTATTACCATTTGTTCGCTTTGAGACCGCGATTGGTCCATATTCCACCTTTGTTTGGTCTCAGAGTCCCTCCCCAACTATGATTGGTCCTTCTTACGATTTATTTGTTCTGACACCTCCCCCTACCCTCCCGTACCTTGGTTCATATTACCCTTTTGTTTAATCTCAGACTAAACAATAAGTCTATTGTTTGTTCAAGACATTTTGCTGACTGTGATTGGTCTTTTTTACTGTTTTATTTCTTCCTAAAACCCTCCTCCTGACTGTGATTGGTCCATATTATAGCTTTGTTTGTCCTGAGACCTCCCCCTGACTGTGATTGGTCCATTTTACAACTTTGTTTTTTTCTGAGACCTCTGCCTCCTTGTGATTCGCTGTATTTGTTTGTTTAGGGATCCCCTCTCAATGTGATTGGGCCATAATACCACTTTAACACTGCTTACTTACAATGTTCACTCATTTCACAGAGTGAACGTAGAAGGTAGGGTTAGGGTGTTGTATATGCTCAGGCTGGGCATTTTTCTCCAGTATGTTGTCTGAAGGGCAGATTAGGAAGTGAGGGCACTGCAGGAAAGGCACTATTTCCTTTGGAAGAGCCACTCTCCCCAACTTGCTCTGTTTTCTTAGCGTTTTTATTTTTATAAGGGAGATGGAAAAGAAGATTCATCCACCCACACCTGCCATTGAGCTGCTTTCTCATCTTTAGACATAGACAGCTCTCAAGGCCTCTCTCCCTCCCTCCCTCCTCGCTCCCCACCTCTTCCCCTGTGCAGCATAGGACCTTGTGTTGTGTGGGTTTTAAAACTGAAGAGCAATCCCTTTAAGTGCATATCTAAAGCACCTGCTCTGATCAGACACCTCACTTAGGGGTTCTTGTGAAAGGAATGCAGTCAGTTGAGACTGCTTTGCTGGAGGTCATAAAGATTTTAAAACGGGCTCACAGATAAAGGCTTCGGTTCAGAGACCTGTGCACTCAATCCCTTTATACTGCTCTGTATCACTATCTATCTATCTATCTATCTATCTATCTATCTATCTATCTATCTATCTATCTATCTATCAAATGTCTGTCTAATCTATGTCTATCTAGCTACATTCCTCACTTTCTCTCTCTTTCTCTCACGCTCTCTCTCTTTTTCTCTCTCACGCTCTCTCTCTTTCTCTCTCTTTCTCTCTCACACTGTCTTTCTCTCTCTCTCTCTCTCTCTCTCTCTCTCTCTCTATTTGCCATTTTATTGATTACAGTTTTATGTTATTGATTATTACAGTACAGTTACTCAGCCTGTACAGTAGATGTAATGCATTTAACATTTACCTGCATAATGTTTATGCCGATTACATTACATTAGGCACATTATTTTGTTCAGTAGTTTTTGTTAATTGTATTTTAATATGTCTCCTATTTATTTATGTCTTCATATAAATGTTTGAGTACGCTGTGCTGTATTTGCTCTGTGTTCATTGTGTTGCTGTAATATGTGGCACCGATGTGCAAATGCACACACACACAGTTTACCTATTCCCTGTAGAAAAGTACAGCTGGGTTTCCCATTACCGGACACATGTAGCCAGGGGGCAAAAGCGTCATGGTTACATAGCTGGTTACAAGAATATAACATTAATCAACGTAGATTCTGACTGGTTTGAAATTCTTGACTCAATAATAAAATGCAATTACAGAGGTGGATCTCTTTGTTTTTCACAAAGTATACCATGTGAAGTGATATCACTGCAGAACAAACTGGTACCTAATTTATCAGGTAGATCAGTCGAATTTTATCACAGGCCAATATTAACTACATTATGAAATAAAATAATGTAAAAAATATTTGAACATAATTTCACTGATTGGCAGACTGGCATTTACATAAATATTGTATTCACAAAAATTGTGTTCATATGTCAGTAAAGAACTGGAACATCTCTAGACAGAATATCTACTGAGAGTGCAGTAGATATTGGACTCTGGTGGTGGTGATAGCTCCATGCACTGTACTGTGTCACACCGGCTGTAAGATATGGGCTCTCGGGGCACAGCAGGTGCTGCAGGTAAGCTCATAATGATACTTGTGAACATTTTGCCCCAGCTGCATTTTTTTATCATCTTAGTGTACTGTTTTACTGCACCCAGTCCCATAGTACCATTTGGCGCAGATGGATGGTGTCATGGCACAGGGACAGGATAGCAGCATTGCATAGATTTGTGGTCCAGATTATAGTTCACTTTTAAACAGGCCAAAAAATACCAAAGGCAAAAGCACATTTTCTATAAAATTCTGGATAATCGACCACCAGGGCTGCACAATATATCACGTCACAGTGTGAGCATGTGCACTGTTCATATCACAGGACATGCAATGTCATGTAAAGCAAATTTGATTTAATGTTGCTGCCTGATGCAAAAGTAAAATTCATTTTCCAGGACAGATTGACCTGAAGCAGATTCTATCTGCTCAAAATACTTTATTTTACTTCAGTCTTTGTTACACAGAGGGAATTAATAATATAATGACATGTTAGATCATGGATTTCTAGTGATATTTCTGCCTGCTTAAAATATCACAATATAATTTGCAGAAAAAATATATATCACAATGTCATTTGTTTCTGATATCGTGTGGCTCTATCGAGCACTGAACAATTCTTCCCGGTTTTTGCAGTAGCTCCCCTTCAGTAGCTTTTACAGTGCAGTAATTTAGAAGCCTTCACTTATCAAAACAGATCAGTATTGTTGAGTCTGATGTAGGGCTGCACAATATATCGTTTCTGCATTTCACTGCAGTGTGTACTCGCACAATAGTCACATTTCAGGATGTGCAGTGTCAAACAAGGCAAGTTAAACTATACACTATACATGTCTTGCTACAATTTGCTTGATACATAAGCTTTTTTAAGCTGTGTGATGTTTTTGATAACTAGCTACCTTGTTAATGAGTGTCATTGCTTCATGCCAGGTTACCAAATCTGTGTTCAGTCTGAAACCTTGGCTTGTTTAAATGAAGGTATGTGTACTATTATTAGTAAACCATAGGCACTGTGGAACGTGTTTGACGTAAGCTTTTTGATAGTTTAGTGGAGTTAGTGGTGTGCTGTGAGGTTTTTACATATGTACCATGGCTAAAACAAAGGTTGGGAAACACTGCTGTCATTGTTAGTTGCACCTTATTTCCTAATCTCATGCCCATGTTCTGTGATATCAAAGCATATAGCAACTGGTCGTCTATTATTGCATTGTATTTTATTTGTAAATGTGCTGTTTTGCTTGTGGCATCTCAAGTATAAAGCATTGAGGGAAGCCACAGCTACAGTTTGTCCTTTTCTTTTTGCCTTCACATGACAAATTGTTGGCTTGTCTCATCTAAAGGTTTCAAAGGTATTTATGGAACCAATGGTTCTATTGCATCATTTCCTGTACCATCATTTTTGAAAGTTTGTTTGTACAATACTTGGGCTTGATGATTATTGCGAGTCTTCTTCGGACTGTGTTAGCCAGTCCCAAGGCCAAGGCTCACTGTATGTCCAGGGCACTGACTGTGCTGAAATAAGGAGCTGAGTGCTCAGCCTGGAGCTGTGGATCTTAGCACCCACTCAGACGGTTACAGTGCACACGGTCACACAGACCTCGAAGGGACCAAAGTATTCTGTAGTCTATCAGGGGAAATGGGATGGGGGCCATTTATAGAGCTCCACATTTAAAAATGAGGGTTCTTCAATGATTCTTTAGTAAATAAATTGAACCATAAACATTCAAAGAATGCTTTGCATGATTAAAGGATTCTTTGCATTATGAAATCTGAAGTGATGACACAACACAAAATGAACCAGTCTACCTCCAGTAAATGAAAAGAGAATGAAAACACTACTATGGAATATAAAATTGTCATAAATTGTAAATATCAGCATCATCAAAACTGTTTTATACAAGATGTTTAAAAGTGAGTGGGTCATTTGTGTGGAAATGGTTTGGTTTTCAGAGGGATGACACTCAACACAGTGCAGCCTGGTGCAAATTATGTGGTAGAAATACTGCAATTAAAGAAGAAGTGTGATTCATTTATTTCACCATCACAAACATCATAATCCAGTGCAGTTGTCTTAGTCAGTCAGATGCCACCAGCTGTCTTATGTTTATTATTAAAATGCATATTACGGAGATCCACAGTATTTATCCCTTAAATATGCACTATGCTGTGTTTCATTGTATTACATATAAATACTGATACTTCTAACATTTCTAATAACATTATACTTTAAGATTTA
Organism: Acestrorhynchus altus; assembly: GCA_034509495.1. Lineage (NCBI taxonomy): Eukaryota > Metazoa > Chordata > Actinopteri > Characiformes > Acestrorhynchidae > Acestrorhynchus > Acestrorhynchus altus. The sequence continues at coordinate 26,653,432 of CM067514.1, forward strand.
CATTGTATTATATGTCAATGTTTTATTTTTTATTTGCATATCGGGATATGACTTTTTTTTATTCAAATTTTCCTGATTCCAATAATTTTGCATATTTGATCATTTGCTCAAATGCATGTGTTTCTTATGAAGAGGTTAACATGGGTTCCCATGTAGTATAACTATGTAAGACTTGTGTCTGAATTTCTGCAATTCTGAATGTCTAAATACTTAGTAACAGTCCTGCTTCATTTGATGTAGTGATGGGACGTGTGTCAAACGCTGAAGGAGTACAGATACTCTTTTGTTTCGTATGTTTTCATTGTTAGAAACCTGATTAAGAAATAATCCAATACTGAGACACCGATTGTGTACATATCTTTGAATATTATGATTGCCTGCAGTAGATATGATAATAAAACGTCTTTGTCCCCTTTCCCCTCCCTCTGTTCTCACAGACAGTGACAGTGAAATCTCCAGTGGGACTGGTGATGTGTCTAAGGACTGCCCTGAGAAGATTTTGGAGTCCTGGGGTGGAATCCTCAACAGATGGTGAGAGAGTACAATCTTAAACCCACTGTTCACATGTTTACATGACTAGTGCAGAGTCAGTGTTGGCTTGACTTGGTCAGAGGAAGCATACTCTTATCAGGGTGCAGAAATAAAGGGTATATTAGAGCACATGAGGACATGGAGAACACTATTTGACTGATTGGTCCCATAAATATACTTTAGGAAGATACTTTAGGAATCACTCATTTGCTTCAGCTTCATTCTTTTGTTTTTGAGTTTTGGCAAAATGCAAAGTGTAAAATGTAAACATCAAATATATATTTTTAGAGATACTTTAGGTTTACCTTATTACTCGGCCGTGATTTTGATACTTTTTTTTTCTTTGGATTTTGTCAGTTTTTGCTTGAAATAGTTTTCTTCTTATTATTATTTTTCTGATGCAGTCTTTTGCTACTGGAATCACTTATTTGCTTCAGCTTCATTCTTTTGTTTTTGAGTTTTGGCAGTTTTTATCACGGGTGGGTGGGTCTTAGAAGCAGGCGTTTACCTTGAATTGCCATTGGTCACCTGATTTAAATAAAGAAGTGAAATAAAGAAATAAAGAAGTGTTTAACATTATAAAGGACCATAATAAATGAATTATGAGCTGATTTCTAGAATTCTGATGTTTATTTAAGTTTAAATTTGTATTGTATTATGAACTGTGTTTGACACCAGAGAGTAAAACAAATAACTTTCACAGAAATTTGAGATGTTACGTAGGACCCTATAATTTTCATGATGGTTGTTGGTTTGATGACCCATTATTCATAAAAATAAAAGGACAATATATCTGAAAATAAACAGCTGTGAGAAAAAATACAACAAAGAAAAAGTGGCTTTCAAAAAGCCCTAAATAAGACTGAATATTGTATTCTGAAATTTGTTTCACAATGATTTTAATTACGAGTTACGATTAGTCTGAAAAATAGAGAAATGTCCTCAGTCCAAATATTTGACACAGAGCTTAAAAAGATTTTTTTATTTGCCAAAAAAGAAGGAGGAAGGTACTGGTCAGTAAAAGCCCTGTGGCAAATGGTAAACACCCACAGATTTCTTGCCTAAATCTCTGTGTGACTACCAGACATTTTGTCCACTTTCCCAGTGTCTTCGTTCGAACCACTGTCACTGTGACCTTGAACAAAGCTTTCAGCTGCAGACACCCCTGGATTCTCGGCAGAAACCCACATCTCAGAACGACAGTCTTGGAAAACAGCCTGTAGAGCTCGTGCTAAAAAGGGTTTCCCTAGAAACCAGTCCATTCACTGCCAGTGCCTTGACAACAATTGGACCTCTTAGAGAATTTGCTCTAAACAATACAGCATCTCTGGAGAGATTGAAAACTCATTGCAGCACCTCTGTGAGCCAGCCAACTGTGCAGCTTCCTACCATATTATAGTGAGCTTCTTCATATACTGGACAACACCCAGCTTCCTTTAACATGCACTGTATGGACAAAAGTATTGGGCACCTGCCTTTCCATTGCTTCTTCTGAAATCGAGGGTATTAAAAAGAGTTTATCATGCTTTTATTGGAGTAACTGTCTCTACTCTCCAGGGAAGGATTTCTGTTAGATATTGCAGCACTGCTATGAGGTTTTGATTGCACTCCGTGACCAGCATTAACATGGTCATGAATATACTCCCCAACTCATCCCTTATTATAGTATTGGATGGAGTGCCATCATTAAGACAACACAGTTCCACTGCTCCATAGCTCAAGGCTGGGGCTTTATACCACTCTAGCACATGCCTGGCATTAGGCTTAGTGCCAGTAGGTACATGTTTGTTCATTTGCTTTAGATAGTCCTATTCTTTTGCCAGTACTTCTCTACCGGGACTAGACAGGCTGTGCATGTGTATTTGTATATCTGTGTCAATTTACAATCATAATTATGCTTAGAAATTAATTTGTGTTTTTTGTTCAGTGTCTCCAGCTGGCCTAAATTGGCCAGTGACTGGGTATCTTGCATCCAGCTATGGGTTCCTAGGTTCATATCAATTCCTTGTAGCTCTCTGCTGAAAACATGCACAATTTGAGCTCAGATAAATAAGCATTACTCACACCTGCCCTCTAAACATGTTAAAGCACCAGTCAGACATCTTCTGGATGCAGCGTTAAACCGAATTTAGCTGTTTCTGCAGTGTTGCTGCGATGTGTTGGTTGCTAAGGTGTTGCTATGGTACAGTTGCTGGTTGCTAAACACTAAATCTCGTTGGTTTAAGACCCTGTTAAAAACAAAGCTTCACGCATATTGTTTCCTCAAAATATTGATAAATGGAAAGCAAAGTTAATTTACTCACATTACAACAATCAGATCCATGACTTTAAAAACACAAAAAGATCCGATCCGTGAAATTTGTGATCCGTCCCACCCTTGGTGTTTATTCTGTGTTGTGGTATCAGAATTAGTAGGGAGAATTTTGGTGGTATTGGTATTGACCATTAAATTTCTGGTATCGGAACAGGCCTAGATTGCTACATTGTTACATTTTCTGAAATCCAGTTGAGAGAATGCAACCAAGATTGAGTAAAAAAAAAAAAAAGAGGTTGATTAATGGAGAAAATCAGCATATTCGTCCATAATGAAAATAATCCTTGGATAAGCGGGATAAAAAGTAGTGTTGCACTTCATGTCGGCACCCTAGACCCTAATTGAAATCAGCTCATGTGTTAACTGTGACAGACCTAGTTTTGTAGCTCGATGCCAAATAAATTCTAATCTGATCTGGCCCCCACTGTCTGTTATAGCCAGATTCTGTTGTGGGGCTATTTTTGTAGCAGTAGCCTGGGCAGGCAATGGTTTGACCATGCATACAATGCACACAGCACCCTCCATAGCGTGCTTTAAGCTGCTGATGTTGAGCAGTTTAGTATGTTCACACGCAAAGTGCCTGACTGTCCCAGAGCCTTAGCGATTTACTCCGGGGTCCTAATGTGGCATGTTTCATAACACACACAGCTATGAGTAGATTAGTACTAGTCTATTGTTCCAGCGTGTTTACTGTTAAATAGACACTAAATATTTAAATGGCTTTTCCAGCAGCCTAGTGGATGTTCTGAGAGCATTTTGTGTGATATGGTGCGTTTCAGATTTACTCTCAGTGTATAACATCGCTGTCCTCCATGTAGCAGGGGTAGGGGTTCAATTCCCCACATGGGAGGAATTCAGTTACTTCCTGATTGGAGAAAAGTGTCTACAAAATGTTGTTACTGTGAATGATGGCAGTTATCAGATGTAAATGCACTCAGTGATGTTCTCGGGTAGGGTTGCACCAGTATACCGGTTTTAGATATGGTACCATGGTTTATAAATGGATGCTTATCATAATGTGTAAATTTGTTCAGCACTAGTATTGAAACACCAGTTTCCTACTATTGTTGTTGACGAGTCAGGAGACATGATTAAGGAGAGATTTTATTTCTTCTTTGTTCTCGGTTTCCAATCTCCTCAGTCACTTCTGCCTTGTCCCAACTTCTAGGCCTGCCCCAACCCCCAAGGGCAAACAGCGCAACAATGATAATCAAAGACTCGCAAGTGATCAGATGATGTTTGACCCTTCACCTACGGCCTAGGAAGCCTAACAAAAGACTACAAATACCTGATCATGTGTTGTTTGACCCTGCTTCTATGGCCAGAGGAATGTTACCCTCCCCCGTTGTCTGTGTGCACACACATTTGAAATGAATCAGTTGACCAATGGAGAAAATCAGCAGATTAATCCACAATGAAAAAAAAATATGAATAAATATTAAATTAAATAATAAAATAAACAAAAACAACTCCACCTCATACTAAGCTCTCTAATTTACTTGTTTCATTTATTTTAAAAAGACATTTTAACCTTAATTTTACTCGAATAGCATTAACTGTTTAACATTCCTTTGAAGCTCAATATTCACTCACTGAAAAAAAACCTGGAAAGTGTACAGTTGGAAAGAGGCTCTAGTACCCAGTTGGTTCTCTAGCCTCGATCCAAGATGAGATACAGTTGGGCATGTAGGCATTCAGGTTCTGTATGGAATCCTGCCATATTATTTGCCCATTGATGTTGCAGCTGGACTTGCAGATCCTGCACACTCATAGTCCCAAAGCTGGTCCCATAAATGCTCAATTGTTGTTAAGTCTGATGACCAGGCAGGCTGAGGAAGTGTTGCAATCTGGTGGAGACATTCCTGGGAAACCCTTGTTGTTTGTGGGTGAGTATTATCCTGCTGAAAAATGCCAGTTTGAAGCCCTGCCATGAGAGGCAGCAGAAGCCCACAGGATATCCTGCACACATCACTGAGCGGATAGTGTGACTTCTATTACCAATAGGAGTGACCGGCTGTTCTATGCAATGAGCAGGAGACAGAATAATCAGATCATCTTGTAAACAGTCTTGTAATGCAGGGGAAGGCCGTCCTGGTCCTTGAGTTTTTTGTGCTCTTCCAGCTCCAACTCCAACACACCTCATTCAACTGTTAGTTTAGCCAGGTTTAGTAGGTCTGTTGGAGCACGGAAATCAGCAAACTGTGCAGGACGCTGGCACCGCAGGACCATTTGAAATCAGTCAAAATAGCTCATCTTATTCATTGTCAAATTAATATTATTGAAATTATGAAATCTTTGTACGGTCCGTCTTCAGAGTTAAATACATAAACTGATCTGCTGCGAAAACAGAATTATGCCATTTTGTAATGACATATAACCAGTCTTTAATTAGTTTTACTTTGAGGGAAAACAAGATGCTGTATACACAACTTCACCCCTTCCAATGAATCCAATTACCTGCGTATATAAGGGGTGTGTATAACAAGTGCACCCATTGCTGAAACCAATGTGCAAATGCACATCCACAACTTGTCTAGTCCCTGTAAAGAAGTACTGCCAACTGAATAGGACTCTCTGGAGCAGACATACAAACGCATATCTATTGGCATCATGCCTATTGCCAGGCATGCGTTAGAGGGGCATAAAGCCCCCCAGCATGGAGCTGTGTTCTCTGGAATGATGGCTCTCCATAAAATACTATCATAAGGGATGAGTTGGGGGTGAGGTGGGGTAGTGATTGTAACTGTTTTGTCGCTAAATGCAATCAAATCCTTACAGCAATGCACCTAAATCTAGAAAGCTTTTCCTGGACATTAGAGACAAAGCAGGATAAACTCTTTTTAATACCCTTGATTTCAGAAGAAACAGTGAATGAGCAGGTGTCGCAATACCTCTCAAAAGTGTCTTGATGCAGGATGTTTAGGTCTGCTTCCTACGTTTTGCTTTTTCAAAGCCGTGCTCCTCTGCAGTGCTTCTGCTGTGTGAAAGTGAAATGAAAGTCGAGGTGTGCTGCAGTGATGCCGTCTGTCTTCTAACTGTCAGGCACGGAAACCTGTCCGCTCGGCCTAAGGGACTGTCTGCACTGGTGAGGCCTGGAGTCCCCGAGGCGCTTCGGGCTGAAGTCTGGCAGCTCTTATCCGGATGCCAGGACGACCAGTTCCTGCTGGAACGCTACCGCATTCTCATCACTAAGGTAAGAAAATGATTTGTTCTTTATGCATTTCTCTCTCTCTCTCTCTCTCTCTCTCTCTCTCTCTCTCTCTCTCTCCTCTCTACTTTTCTGTGATATGGGTTCATTTCCACTTGGAAAGGACAGTGACATATATCCACTTACTTTTCTACACTAAGTAGGTGTTGCCAATACAGTGGTGCCCAACCAATGGAAGACGCCTGCCCTGAACAGTTAGACTATGTCTGCATTTTGGCCTGGTTGACTAAATGTTCAGTGAGGATAAGAGGAAAAGAGATTTACATTTTGAAAGTATTAAGCAGGAAAGCAAGTAGTAAAAGAATACCAAATGATCGTGATCAATGTGGTGGGGGACTGGTGCCATTCACATTGTGATGATATGGTACCAGGTACCTGAAAGTCGTTACTGCTTACCTAACAGTACTTTTTTTTTTTTCTCCAAGTGTACTGTATTGATTTAAATAGCAAAATTACAAGAATTGTCACTTCAGGCCAGGCGTCTCAATTTCAACATTGTATTCATTTTAAACATAAATAAATATTTATAAAATGCATTTGAAAATATATGAAAAATGTATTGCTTCATCAGCAGTGGCTGCATGTTGCCACCATTGGTAGTGGCACTTGCAGGTGCTCAATGAAGTACTGAGGTGTAATTTGATCGGCATCATAAGAGTACATATTTTGGTACTAACCCTGTGTAGAGGATAATCAAGTTGTGACACTTGTTGAAAAGTGTGTCTTTCCACATATTGATCACCATGGCCAATGCCTTAACCCCCAACCAATAAGACCTGCATTACATAACTCCCACAAACAGCCCCTCCTGCTTCCTCAGCCTCCAGTTTGATCATCTTTGCTGTTGTAACAAGAGCTAATGTAATTTCATGTGAATGGCTGTAAATGTCTCAGGCGCTTAGAGTGGAGCTCATGGGAATGGCTCAAAAAGCATAATGTGCAGTTTGTTACATCTCATAGAACAGTTCAACTGTTTTCCAGCAGTGCTGTAATGCAATGAGCCGAATTGCTTGCTGCCTTGTAATGCACCCAGCAGGGTTGTTGTACATTCGGCTATGGATCTGGAAGGCAGATTACCGATAGAGCCTGGCATTCTGCAGGCTGTGTTGTATTTATCGTGTTTGAAAAATTTTTTCTCATGTTGTTCTTGGAGTCGCTGGTTCTCCAAGCCAGGAAATATGGTCACTGGTTGGGGAATATTTCCATGCTAAAGACGCTTTGTGTTGGCTCGGTCAAAAACACAAATCTCTTGACGAAGTCTTGAGAGACCCTCCCAGAACAACCTATCAATCATATGTCTGACTGCTTCTGTCCATTATTGGATTCAAACTGTTCACTTCAGAGCAGTGATGCATCTTATGGCTCTGTACTTTTAGTCAGGTTTGGGCAGGTGGTGCTTTTAGTTCAATAGGTTGTTCCATACATACTTCCCAACAGGTCCTGGAGACCCCACACAGAGCCTTAGCAAGCTAAATGTAGAATGGCCTGAGCAAGGGGTTACCTGCTCTGCACTCTGACTACCTCTCTGATCAGAGTCAGAAACATATCAAACTGCCTCAGACATGACAGGCCTCAAACCCAGAAAGTTAATGGGATAGAAATGTTGACATTGTTTAGTGAGAACCGCCTCTACACACACTCACTGTTTCCATGCTTCAAAACACCAGGAGGAATTATGATAGCAATTTGAATATTTGGAAGTTTTAAGTCATATAGAATCTTTGGATTTAGTTGGATTATGAATTTAATGCAAGACTCCAGAATTTAAGGCCCAAACCTGCCTTCATTTGCCTTGGAATATGGATTATGGAATATTAGATTTTTTGATGGACCGTTCCTTTTAGACATATGCTTCTTCATCCCTCTCTGGTGGACCATTTTGTAATGAATGTCAAATGAAGCATAATAACATAAGCTCTGTAAATAGACTGAATTGGATTCTCATCAGTGATGTTGTTGAAGGCTGTATGGAAGTCAGCTGAAGGTGAGATATTCGACTGCCCTATTGTGCTCTTGGTCCTGACCTGCCAAAATCAATTTTCTGTCCACTTCGCTACTGTAACCCTCCCTCCCCTTCAAGCACCCTCATCGTTACTCTCAACAGAGCCAAGCTTACTCACATCTCACATGAGCCTGTGTCTGGGGAGGCTTTAGTGTGATAAAAGGGGCGTTACTGAGACAGAATATTTGTTCGTTTACTGATCCTCAGGATTTTAGGGGGTGATGGAGCACTTGACTGAAAGATGTTTATTCTCTTTACATGCAAATCAATAAGTAATTCACTGCTATTCCAGTGAGCGGAGTTGAAATGTGTGATCGGTGTGAGGCAGAGTGAGGAGGAATAATGAAAGAGCAGTGGGTAATTGTGTTTCATATGTATTTTTGCCAGACTGTCTGTTCTCTCCAAGGCAGTGTAAAGACCCACAGTTCTGATTTCCTGAACCAGTGCAGTTCTCATTGCTTAAGACCGAGTTCGATTGACGTGAATAATTCAGTCTTTCATTAATTAAATTTTGCATTATTCTCACTTTTGGCTGGGACATAATGATATTGATATAGCCATCTTGATGCCTATTAATAAGAAAAGCCACAGAGAGGGCAGCCAGGTTCCCGTGCCTGCCAATGTTGAAGTTATTAATGGCTCTGTCTCCAGCGCTGTTGGTGCGATGCTGATTGAATCCTAAGTAATTGTGCCAGTGCTGAATTTGCCGAATATTGATGTAAATCAGCCTGTTTTCTCTCCCTGCATTTTTTTTTAGCGTGATGTGGATTTGAATAATGGACCATGACACTCGGACACAAGGCCATGTTGTAAAATAGAGATGCCAGGGTGGACAGGGCCGAAATGATTTAACACAAAGTGTTTTGGGGAGGGCTCATTTCAGGTGATATCCATTAGGCTACTTGTATTGTGAAGCAGTGCTCTGACATTGGGTGGCATTTGAGTAAGAAAAAGATTGCAGATACATTTTCATTTGCTCTTAAAGCAAAGAGTGCCAAAAGGGTTCTTTGGAGCAATGTAATGAAGAAGAACAGGAAGGCTTATACCTACCGTAGGGTGCATGGCAAGTAAGCATCGTCGGGGTGTGGCTGGGCGTGAGAGAACCTTCCATTCAAAATGTAAACAATCGGCCCAGTCATGTAGTGATGCAAACATGCCTCGTTTAATTTATCTGAATATCTCCAGAGTAGTTGTGGTGGTTTTCCTGAATTGAAGAACAGGTTGAAAGGTAGGAGTATGAGGTAGGGAAGTTGGGCATGAGATTTAATCCATTTACCTTCTGAACTCAGCTAGATGATGCTCATGGATTTCATGTTTCCTCTTTCACTGACCAAGAGTGAATTACAAACAAATTACTCAGTTCAGTTTTTCTGAATAAGCTTGTGTGTTAATGCTTCAATTTTTACATCACTAATATCCAGCATGCTGGATTTTTGGTGTTATAAACTAAATAAATATACTTTTCATTGTATTTACCGGAGTTTATCACCATTTCTCTTATAAATATTGAGATCAGCCATATGCAGAGAGGGCAGAGGAGGTCTTAGCCAACACTCTTACTGATGTAATTGTGTTTTTGCTGAGGAATTGAACCCTAGTCTGTAATGGGAAAGTGTTGTTATTATCCACTACGCTACAACATCCTACATGGTATAATATTCAGCATCTGGATAATCATCACAGTTTTTCCACTGATTCTTTTTACTCTTTGTCTGATCTTTCCAGCTGAATAAAGAAATAGGTCACAGGAGTCATTTTCTCAGGTATTTTTCAAAGAGTGAGAAGCTGACATTTTCTCCAGCCTTTCCTCTGCTGGCTGAAAGTACTGCGAAGGTGCATTCCTTTCAGCAGGCTTAAAACAGACTGAAAGCTTGCTTTTGGTGAAAGAGCAGCTCTTGTCTTTTGAGAATGCAGCTAAAATATGGATTAAACTCCCATTGCCAAACACTTTTCCAGAAAACCTTGGCAGATTAGACACACTTATGTGGGTCTGCTGTTATGCGCATTATGTGGGTGTGATGCATATTAAAACCAAAGGTCATCACTAGTAGGTTCATCCAACAGTGATAATCTGTCAAGAAGTTGTGACATGATCATAAACACTGCAGCTACACCTGGATCAACACACGTTTTAGATGTAAGAAGCGGAACATATCAAACCGGCCTGTAAATAAAGCATGAAACGTCTTGCATGAGAAGCTCTTCCAAAACTCTGTACTGGAATACGTCACTGGATCTCCTCCAAGTTTATATTAATATTCTTCTTTTTCCTTTGCTAGACTATGTACCGCACCTTCCTATTTCCACCATCTGCTTGTGGGATTAATTATGTAGTCTTACCAGTCTGCTTAAATGAATTATAAATCTTTATGGAGCATGTAATAGAAATCTTTGATGGCGAATCATTTTGCTAGTTTATTTGCATTACGTCATTTTCCGCTTGCACTTCAGAAGGTTTTACAGGGGTGTTTCTTTTCTGAATGGCAGGCCAACTTTTCAGGTGAACTGAATAAATAAAACACTATCTTTAAGCAATAAATCAACTTAAACAAGGTTGTAGCTTTGGCAGGGAGAAAATGCTTGGAGTGGAGAAGCTTCTGTTAAGCACCTGAAGCCTTTTTTAATTTGTGCTCTCTCAAATCCAAGCCTCTCCTTGTTTTAGACAAGCTTTAGTGTCTAATTTAGTTCTGCATTGGCTTGTGTCTCAACATCGCATTGGCATTGTTCTTTTCAATGATGACTCATCATATTCAACACAAGTCATCATATTATTGCTGTTCCTCATTAACGCATTGATAACAAAGGGGGTGGGCATGGCTGGTAGAGTCAGCCCAATGATATCTTGAGGAGTTCTGAGTTAATAATGTATAGAAATTACCGTCGTCATTGGTTGTCTGACAGTTCTGTTTGACCCTAGCACTCCATTAAACCTTTTAAGCAAATCAATTCAGCCTAAAGTTTAATGGACCAGAACCTTTACCACCCTATGAGAAATGTGAATGATTTGACTGATCACATGCAGAAACGAATAATGATAATAATGATAAGCACAAATAAAAATATATAGAGAATATTAAAATGTATAAAAAATAAAAAGTTAACGCAAATATAAAGATTATTTAAGAAATAGCTAAAGAAATGAACAGAAAAAACAAATATAAGAGAAAGCAAGTAAAGAAGAATATAAATACAATAGCTAATATATATAATAATATAATACAAAATATAAAATATAAAATAATTGAAGAAAAGATAAAAATAACATAATATACAAATGAAAATATAACAAAAAGGTATATACCAAATCGAGTTGGACGAATTGGACTAATTTCCATAAAACGCTTTGACAACACATTTGTAACATGTTATATAAATAAACTTTAATTGATCAAATAAAATAAAGGTAAAAAAAATAAAACCTCCATGAAATGAAAAGATTAATTATCCAAATACAAATATAGTTTGTTTATATTTATATATATATATATATATATATATATATATATATATATATATATATATATATATATACACACACAGTGGGGAGAACATAAACATTTGATACACTGCTGATTTTTCAGGTTTTCCCACTTGCAAAGCATGTAGAAGACTGTAATTTTTATCATAGGTACTCTTCAACTGTGAGTGATGGAATCTAAAACAAAAATCCAGAAAAAATACATTGTATGATTTTTAAATAATTAATTTCCATTTTATTGTGTGAAATAAGTATTTGATCATCTATCAACCAGTAAGAATTTTGGCTCTCACAGACATGTTACTTCTTCTTTAAGAAGCCCTCCTGTTCTCCACTCATTACCTGTATTAACTGCACCTGTTTGAACTCGTTACCTGTATAAAAGACACCTGTCCACACACTCAATCAGTCAGACTCCAGCATCTCCACAATGCCCAAGACCAGAGAGCTGTGTAAGGACATCAGGGATAAAATTGTAGACCTGCACAAGGCTGGGATGGGCTACAGGACAATAGGCAAGCAGCTTGGTGAGAAGGCAACAACTGTTGGTGCAATTATTAGAAAATGGAAGAAATGCAAAATAACGGAAAATCTCCCTCGGTCTGGGGCGCCATGCAAGATCTCACCTCGTGGAGCATCAATGATCTTGAGGAAGGTGAGGAATGAGCCCAGAACTACACGGCAGGACCTGGTCAATGACCTGAATAGAGCTGGGACCACAGTCTCAAAAAAAACAATCAGTAACACTCTACGCCGTCAAGGATTGAAATCCTGCAGTGCACGCAAGGTGCCCTTCCTCAAGCCAACGCATGTCAAAGCCCGTCTGAAGTTTGCAAATGACCATCTGAATGCTCCAGAGGAGGAATGGGAGAAGTTCATGTGGTCTGATGAGACAAAAATAGAACTTTTTGGTTTAAACTCCATTCGTCATATTTGGAGGAAGAAGAATGATGAGTACAACCCCAAGAACACCATCCCAACCGTGAAGCATGGCGGTGGAAACATCATTCTTTGGGGATACTTTTCTGCAAAGGGGACAGGACGACTGCTCTGTATTGTGGGAAGGATGGATGGGGCCATGTATCGTGAGATTTTGGCCAACAACCTCCTTCCCTCAGTAAGAGCACTGAAGATGGGTCGTGGCTGGGTCTTCCAGCATGAGAACGACCCAAAACACACAGCCAGGGCAACTAAAGAGTGGCTCCGTAGGAAACATCTTAAGGTCCTGGAGTGGCCTAGCCAGTCTCCAGACCTGAATCCAATAGAAAATCTTTGGAGGGAGCTTAAAGTCTGTGTGGCCCAGCAACAGCCACGAAACCTGAAGGCTCTGGAGGAGATCTGTATGGAGGAGTGGGCCATAATCCCTGCTGCAGTGTGTGCAAACCTTGTCAAGAACTACAGGAAACGTCTCATCTCTGTAATTGCAAACAAAGGTTTCTGTACCAAATATTAAGTTTCTTTTTCTGGTGTATCAAATACTTATTTTACACAATAAAATGGAAATTAATTATTTAAAAATCATACAATGTATTTTTCTGGATTTTTGTTTTAGATTCCATCACTCACAGTTGAAGAGTACCTATGATAAAAATTACAGTCTTCTACATGCTTTGCAAGTGGGAAAACCTGAAAAATCAGCAGTGTATCAAATACTTGTTCTCCCCACTGTATATAGATAGATAGATATAGGTGTGTGTGTGTGTGTGTGTGTGTGTGTGTGTGTGTGTGTGTGTGCAATATGTGCAGAAGTGAGTGTACAAAATTGCAGTCAGATTTCAATTCAAAATGAAGTTAGTGGCAAAAAATAAAAAAATAAATTCTAATAATGTTACTGCTAAAGAGTATTAAGAGTATAAAGCTGTTTATATTGCAGGAAGGGTCACTTATAAAGTCACATATACATTACTGCTGTTTTACCTTCTGAATGCAGTAAATATGAAGTAAATGCATATTATCAGAAAGGTATGAAATCCCTGAAAAACATAAATAAAACATTTAATTATGATTTGTTACATTTGATTGCTGTCATCATTTGTCCTGCAAAAGAAATGTAACATGAAAGGCAAATAAAGTCTCTTCTGTCATCGATCCATAGGCTCTTTCCCTGTGTTCTGTTGACCTGCATAAGAAGTGCCTGAGGGCCAAGAGAGGCCATTTCTCACAATGCTCCCCCAGTCTCCTCAAACCAGCTGCATGGATGAGCTCTGCAGCCTCAACCCCCTTCCTTTACAATAGAGTCCTGTTCCTACATGTCTCTTAATGCATCTCACATGTACTGAGCTGACAGTCACGCTTTTGCTACCGTTGCTTGTGTCACGTAATCAGTCAGAGCATCAGCGGTGTGTTTGAAATAAATTTCTTTAATTCTGAGACATGATACTTTGTTTTGCATCTATATTTATCAGCAGACTGATAGATATTAGAAAGGTCATAGTTTTCAGTTCTGTGCTCAGATAATTACATTATAAAATGTGTGTTTCTGGAGTGGGCTCTTTGACCTGCAGTTTCTTCTACTCCTCTCAAACTGATTTTGGAGAGGAGAAGAGCATGGTGAATTTGGAAGATGTTGGAATCCTGTGTCCCCATGGCCAACCTGGTTTTTTTTACTTAAATTGTTTTTGCATTTTATTTCTCGGACATAAGTTGACATAATGTGCTGCTCTGCATTTTGCATCACCAGAATCATGGTTTAAATAGGTTTAAATATCGTGTATCTTATTGATCGGTCGATCCAGGCTTTTTAATTGATTGAATGTCAGCTGTTGTAGTCCCGATCCCGTTCTGATTCTTAGTTTTAACCATGCTGTTCAGTGGGTCCTCTGGTGGCCTCAGGGTTCCTTTAAAAGATATTAATCAGCCACAGCAGCTGTGAGGACATTCTCGTCTGAGAATGTGAATGAAACGGTTTAGACTTTTTGTTTTTACGGTGGAACAGCAACACAAAAATAACATCTGAAACTATAAAAAATTAGCTGAAGCAGGGCTTTGTACCATCTGTTGTACCTTGTTCCTTTCCTTGTATTTTAACCAGCTCTGAACTACACGTTCCTAACTGAGAAGAGACTAATTCTAATGCTAATGCATACATGCTGTAAACAAACAAATCATAACTAGTTTACAGAGTAGAAAAAGTGGTAAATTTCATCACATCAGTAGTCAACAAACAATAACAGATATCAGTCCAGAGTGTGTACTACTACGACTAGTATTACATAAACACACCCTCACCCGAACGGATTAGACTTTTAAAGTAACTGGGAGTTGTATTGTTGGGGAAGTCAGTCAGACTGGATTAGAAAATACTAAAGTAAAAGTCCAGAATGCCTCATTATGTAAACTGGTAATAAAATAAAGTGATTTTTACTTTAGAATTAATGAGGAGCACATCTTGTCTAAGCTGTGGAGCTGTGTTGTTAATACAATCTCAAAGATCAGATCAGATCATACTGTCTGTCCAGGTTTCCAGAGCTGAGCAGTCATTAGATTGAGTTGTCCCGGCACAGAGACGGACTGGCTGTAGTCAGAAACCTCTGAAGATAATGAATAAAGGGGACGGTGATCCTTGGGGTGGTGTTATCTTCTGTTACATGCTCTTCATGATGAATTATTTACACAGCGCTCTGCTTGGCTCTATTGTTCCAGGTACAGATCTGCTGGTTCACCCGGTCCGTCCCACCAGTTCTCATGCATATAACTTACAGTACTACAGTATAAGTGTTTAGATATTCTATGGTACACTTGCACTAGTTTTGCCTTCAAATTGCCCCTACTACACACACACACACACACACACACACACACACACACACACACACACACACACACACAGTCACCATCCCATTCCTTAATCTGTAAATTGTTCCTGTTTGTTGCACCATGTCCGTTGCTGTTTGGGAGGGGTCCCAGCTAGCTAAAATGCCTGGCAACTGTAACCAAGGGGCAGGGATAGCTGGGCTTGGTCATTGGTCTGTGCAAGTGATTTGAGGCACAGTAGCTGAGGGGAGAAGGAGGGGAGGAAGAGAGGGGGAGAGAGAGGGAGGGGTAATAAAGAGAGGGGAAAAATGAGGGCAGAGAGCTGTTGGAGTCATGAGAGCGGGATAAAAACCTTTGATTAGTTTTGAATGGGAATCATCTTGGATGTGCATCTAGGGGAAGCTAATGAGAGAATGGGGGAGGGGAGAGAGACAAAGACAATGAGAGGAAGAGAGAGAGAGAAGCATGTTTGAGGAGTTGGAGAGGAATACAACCTCAGGTGCAGCCCAAAGAGGAGGACAGGGAAAGTATGTACGAGAGTGAGCGAGCAAGCAATGAGAGAGTGAGCGAGAGAGGCTCGCAGCGAGGGAGGGAGTGTGTGAAACAGAGGCCGAGTGTGAGAGTGAGCGAGCAAAAGAGAGAGAGAGAGAGAGAGAGAGAGAGAGTGAAAGGGGAGAGGCAAGTGGAAGTCACTCGCAGCATCTCTTTCCCACTGCGCCAGCAGTACAGCAGTACAACACTGCTCACTGCCGCTGCTCTACGCTGATCTTTATGTTTTTGTTTTTTTTTTTGTTATCAACCATTCTCATTCCCTGTTTTTGGACGTTTGATTCCTTTTGGATACGTAACATCCAGCGGGGGACTGTTGTCAGGCTGCGAAACATTGCAGGTCGCCGGGACAGCTGGCTGAAGAAAGGGGGCATGGCAGCCGTGGCATCCGGATTCCTCCCCTTTATTTATCTCCAGCTGATTTTCTGCCTTCTATTGCTGCTGTTCGCTGCTTAGCTGGGGGACCTTTTGACAGAACAAAAGGAGGGAAATCAAAGAGAGACTGCCACATGGACTTCAGCAAAACTGACACCTGAGCCAAACCAGGCATATCAGCCCTGGCAGCTACTGATAAGAGGATTTACTGAGTTTGATGTGACTTTCTGAGGAAGAAACACCTGGGGGAGAACCTATACCTAAGTTTGTTCAGCAAGAAGGAAAGAAGGATGCTCATATCATTACTTGCCCCTTGTTCAGGATACCTGAGAAGGTTGCTTCACCTAGGGAGCAGGAACCCCTTGGAAACACTGGCCTCTTCTCAAACATGACCGGATGTTGTGTCTCGGTTTTTCATGAACACCATGTTCACAAAAAGTCAACCAATTTGGAGTAAGTGGACTGGACCAAAGGTGTGCACGTATAACACGATCCTAACATTTTGATTATTTCCGTTTTGTCGTACCCAGAGGACTGTCCCAGAGAGGTCTGCAGGAACAAGAGCTCTGACAAAAACTCCCACAGAGTGCTCTGTGTTTATCTACAGCGTGTCTGTGTTTGGATTTTGGACAATAGAAAGCCAGTGGGGGGGTCCAGACAGTGGCTGTGAGGTCCACGCTTCAAAAGCCACATTTAGAAATGTAGCGCATGTGTTTATGTCCAAACCAGGAATGTGCTCAAAGCAGTAATGCTTGCACAGCTACTCAGATTGTCTGGGTTTTTTTGCTGTTTAACTTAAGGTATGACTTATTTTACCCCTGCACAGATTTAACAAGTTTTTCTTAATAATCTTTTTCGAATGATTCGTTAGAACCTGTGAAGACATATACCCTGTGGTATTCTCAGATGCTGACAGAAGTGCATATTAGAATGCAGTGTCTCTTTTTGTCGTGACCTCTTCTCAAATCCTTTGCAATTTGCCCTTGTGAGGACAGTCGAGGAAATCAAGAGACGCTGATGTTGCAGCTTGCTGTCAAGAGGGGCTCTCGGAGCTCTGGAAAATGGTGCCAACCGACTAGCTGTCAACATTGCCATGCTGCTCTTTCATGATGCTCACTGTTTCCATATTCAGTAGTCTTTTGTTTTTGAAGAAACCTGTCTGCTGTTGTTGGACGTTTCTAAAGCATGACTGATATGGCAAAAGAACTGGACATCCTTTTTCCGTTGTCTCTTTCCGACGTTATTGATTCTGCCCTCACAGAGATCAAGCTGTGTGAGAATCAGAGTTGAGATGTAAACTGTGAGTAGTGTGAACTGTGTCTGCAGAAGGAGATTACTCTTAAGGAGCAGACGGGACTTTGGTTACGGGCCATCTGCACCAACCACAAGTACAACCACGGAACCTTACCTAGCTGGACAGGCCCAGGACAATGAACCAATCAAGACTGATCGAGCCAGTCCCAACTGGAAACAGTAGTTTTGACAATACCTTCAGTTTGTCGCTGAACCACTCTTGTCCTCTGGGCTGGGTGCAAAACCAGGGCATTGAGGCTTGTGTCTTGGAGACCGCTGTCATTGTACTGTTGACGGTGCTCATCATTGCTGGGAATTTGACTGTCATTTTTGTGTTCCATTGTGCACCTTTGCTGCACCACTACACCACCAGCTACTTCATCCAGACCATGGCCTATGCTGACCTGCTGGTAGGACTAAGCTGCCTGGTGCCCACTCTCTCCCTGCTACACTACCCGGCTGGTGTCCAAGAGCCCCTCACCTGCCAGGTGTTCAGCTATGTCATCTCTGTGCTCAAGAGTGTCTCTATGGCATGTCTGGCTTGCATAAGTGTGGATCGCTATCTGGCCATCACCAAGCCCCTGTCCTACAACCAGCTGGTGACGCCATGTCGTTTGCGCTGCTGCATCATCCTGATTTGGATCTACTCTTGCATCGTGTTCCTCCCATCCTTCTTTGGCTGGGGGAAACCAGGGTACCATGGAGACATCTTTGAATGGTGTGCCAATTCCTGGCCAACCTCAGCCCTCTTTACTGGGGTTGTGGTGTGCCTCCTGTATGCTCCGGCAGCCCTTGTGGTCTGCTTCACCTACTTTCACATCTTCCGCATCTGTCAGCAGCACAATCGGGAAATTAGTGAGCGGAGAGCTCGCTTTCCCAGCCAAGAGATGGAGGCTGGTGAAGGAGGGCACCAAACGGGCCACGGACCAGACAGGCGCTATGCCATGGTGCTCTTCCGGATCACCAGCGTCTTCTACATGCTCTGGCTCCCCTACATCATCTACTTTCTCCTGGAGAGCTCCCATGTCCTGGACAGCCCTGCACTGTCCTTCGTCACCACCTGGTTAGCGATCAGCAATAGCTTCTGCAACTGCGTCATCTACAGCCTGTCCAACAGTGTGTTCCGGCTAGGCATGCGTAGGCTCTCGCAGACACTCTGTTCCTCCTGCTCTTTCAGCCCTTGTGCTCATGATGACAAGGACTTCAGAGAGCCAAAGCCTAGGAAGAGAGCCAACTCGTGTTCAATCTGAGCACAGTTGTTGGGGTCGATCTTAAGCTGCTAAACCTTTATAGCAAGGGAACGTCTCAGAAAGAGAATGGATGGGTTTGAAGTAATTGAGATGTTTTTTTTTTTTTGTTTTTTTTTACGACAGTGATTTTAGATTGTTCATTAAAAGGGTCACCTTGCTGCATTACACCAAATTGTATCTAAACTTTCCTCTTGCATACAAACTGGTGGATGATGGTTTCCGGTATGAGTTGACTACATTCCCTGTAAATATTAAAACGGCACCTGCCTTGCTTCTGTAAATATCACCAAATGACTTGAGGGCATTGTCTGACACGTCAAGTTTTTAGAACGTTTGTAAGCAAAAATATGGAAATGTCAAAGCTGAAGTCTACTCCTACCAAAAGAGTAGATGTCTACTCCCACCAGTAGAGTAGTTTGATGCTCTTGTTATTGATGTCTCGCTCCGGTTGCAGAGTTGGGCACCTGCTCATTGTTTATACCTTGTAGATTTGATGTTTTTAGATTTTGATGAGTATATTTTTTACATTCAGTTACATCCTGTACCAAAATGGCTGCTATACAAAGAAGATGTGGCTTATGGACATTGTTTGTTTCTTATTTCGTCATTCCTGGAAAAGTTTCCGTCAGAGAAAAGAAACAGATTTGAGCCACTTGGCACAATCGCAAGCTTTCCTTGCATTGACCCTTGCTGAGGTTCTTAGTGTTGGCTCACATGCTGCTACAGCAAATAGGCCATCAGAAGGTGTGGCATAGGGCTGTGCAAACTGAACAAGGTTTTTGTAGCAAAGGGCAAAAGCAGTTGATCCAAGACATTTATTAATATGCATTCCAGATTTTGGTCTTTTTTTTAATGCAGATGCTGAAATATTGCATACGCACAATGTTAACGATGCCTGTGGTAGTTGTGAATTGTACCTTTAGTTCCCAGTGGTGTTTACCTTTGCTGTATGTAATTAGACCTGTTTGCCTGCAGTAATTCTGTGACCCTCCAGAAAAACACACAATACAGCAAACTTTTTTTGTTTATTCAGCGTAAAGTTCACTTGAAGTTCACATTTCCTCGTATGCAAGCAGGGGTCATTATGTTTGCACCTGTAATCTCCAGTATGAGTTTATCTCTGTCGGTGCCTATGATGTATGTAAAAGAACTGGTGTAATTTTTTTTTTATTGTTTTTACTTTTATGCAGTAGGGTATTTTTTCATATTCATTTGTTTCATGCAAGTTATGACTCATTTTACTTGTTTCTTTTGTTCTGCTTTTTTTTCCAGTTTAATTCAGGTTTGCTGAGGCAAATCTCACCAACTTTCAGATAAATTTTATGCATCATATATTCTTCACCCTCCTAATTTACTTACTTACTGGTTGAGTACTTGCTATATAATCTGCCACACACATTTCTGTTTTTGTATTGGTTTACCTGTTTGAACAGTGTTCATTGTTCTTCACTGATACAAGACACTCTACATGAACATCAGGTAGATGAGTGTAAATGTTCTGTTCAACATTTTCTGTGAAAGATCTCCTACCTGAGGCTCAGTTGATCAGCTGTTACTTATGTCCTACACTCTAAAAATATTAATATACAAAAGGATGTTTGAGCAACGCCATCGACAATACGCACTGCAAATAAATAGTTGCACCCAGAAGGAAGTGTGGGATTGGGAAGGAAGATGATGATGGTTAGGTTTTTGGCTGATATGATCAATATTTATTGATCTACACATACAGAAGTTGTGTCTCTCAGTACGGCGTCGGGTTTAAAGCAACATGCCAGACGTCTCTGCATGGAGGTGTAAAGGTTCCTAAGGGTGTCCTGTGATGATCCATCCCATGCAGCTTGAATGTTCTCCCTCAGTTCTGCAGATTGTGCGTGGAGTGCTGACAGAGCGTCCAATAGCATCCCACACATTTTCAATTGGGGATAGCTCTGGCCATGCGACCGACCATGGTATGGTATCTGTGTCTTCAAAGTGAGCTCTTGAGATGGCAGCAGTATGCAGACACGCGCTGTCCTGTTGTGTTCAATAAAGGTATAGTCTCTGGTTGCAGGACATTAACGTAACATTGGGCTGTCAAAGTGCCTGTAATGAAGACCAAAGGTCATCTGGCTTCATATGAAATTGCACCCCACAGCATGACACCAGACCTTCTGGATATGTGATGGTACCTCTACACATGGCTTTGTTGGTTGTCCCCACCAAGACAAAAATGGGACTCGTCTCTAAAGATGACCTGCTGCCTTTCATACTAGCAGTTGTGCATTGACTTTTTCTGGGTGCAACTGTTTTTGTTGTGTGAGAAGAAACATTGAATGGTTTGAAGAAGTGGGTGTAAAGGCTCTTTATGAATTGACACATCATTTTGAGAGTTGGTTCTTCTATGGAATCTCTCAAAAAAATCACCTTTATTTTTAAAGTAAAAAAAAAAATCTGATGGCTTCTTTGTGAAATGTGGTCTTAATGGGGGGAGTTCAATTTATTTAAGTGGTGTGGGAAACCAGTTTGCTCTTAAGTGTTGTCCTTTATTTGCTGGTGGATGTCTGAACCCTGTAAAATACGAATGATGGACGTCACTGCTCTTCATCCCTGAAAAACAGCTAGTCTCGTAGACGTGATGTTAGAAAATAACTACTGAAAAACAGAAGACAAACGAAGAAGAAACCATAGCCTTTGCCTTGAACTGCATTAGTTGCTTTTGAAATTAGAAAACTTTAAACAATAAATGATCTATTTATTTATTTATTTTGTAAAATCCGAATGGATATGATGCCTGATGCATTGAAGTATATATGTGTAGCTGTATTTGTATTCCTGTACAGCTGGTGTACGTTCCCTACTGAAACTGTATGACTCTATCCAGTGATGGCACATTCCGTAGTGTAAGTGGAATTAGATTGCTGATGTTGATTTAACTATTAAACTGTTTCTTTTCTTTTCAGGAAACAAAATATAAATTATACAGTATATATTTTTTTATTTTGAAGATTTTGTGAGAGACTATGGTTTTCTGTTGCTGCGAGTAAATAATAAAAGTGAACAGAGAATACATTATTGCTCTAATGCCTGAACCTTTTTGCTCCATCACTTTGGAAAGTCTTCAAAGAATTCGAACACCAATAATAGATGAATAACACCATCGTTAATCGCACCACTGTCATTGAGATAATCACTAGGCATTGTGTAAATCTTAATCAGGGCTAAAACCCAGTGGTTAAGATCGTCTCCATCCTCCACCCCGTAAATCTGCTCCCCTTCCTTCTTGTTGTTCACAGCCATTGGTTGATTCCCTCGCTTCTCCCATTTTCCTGTGGTTTTCCACTCTCTAATGCCCACGCAACGCTCTTGCGACTGGTCAAAGATGGCGAGTTGTACATGTCCTGCAGGTGTTTAGCCCTTCTTCCAGAACACAGTTCTTCGGCAGTCCCAGCCCTCCCTCACAGCAGGGTCTGCTGTCCACGCCTGCTGCCTGGAAAGGTTACGACTCCCCATCAGAAGGGAAATTAGAGCACTGCAGTTAGAGCCGAATGGAGTGACCTTTTTTGAAATCTAATGAGCACATCAAATGTTTCCATGATCATGGCAGTCTTTAGACCTCAGGTCCTGCATGAATAAACCATGAGTGTTCTCATCGGCCACTTACTGTATGGCATGACCCTTGGGCTGCTGTGGGGAAAGTTTGACTTTATGGAGCCTAGACTTGTTCTATGACTTTAAAATGAGCTCTGAGGGTTTCAGTATCTGTTGTACAACTGCAAGCAGTACTGATAAAATTCAGTATCACAATACTGTGTCAGTATATTGTGGTATCAATAATGGAAAAGTGTGTTAACAGGATGCCTTACAGTCCTGATTTAACTTGGAGTGATCTATTAAAATACCTGCAAGTTTGTAAACCTTATTTTATTGTGAATGTAATGCAGAGAAAACACAGCGTCCAGAATGTAACCTTTTTTTAACTGTTTTCTGTGTTTAGACTATATATATTCAAAAATTCATTACAAACAGTCCCCCAGATCTCCCCACCAGATGACAAATACTGCAGTTAAGTATAGCAATATTGCTGACACTAAAACAAATCAATTGCTGTGTGACACCAGCAGCAGTATACAGGATTCTTCGATATGTTGGCCAGCACTAGAATAGCGTTTTATTCCAAAATGTATTATTGTGCTACACATAAAATGTACTGAAAATGCAATTTAAAACAATTAAAACATATTTCAAGGTAAGGTGAATAATACCAAAGTAATCATGCTATTACTCATAGTCAGAAGGAGGGTGTTCTACAAGTACATCATTGTTTACCAAAGTACAGATGTCTTCTGACACCTTCAGAGATACAGAATGATCCCTAAGCTCTGATTGTGTACTGTGTAGATGAACGACATATTTTCACAACTGTAAACCTAAGTGAAAGAAACTGTAGTAATACCCTAAACATCTGCAGTTTGTGCACTTCCGTACAGTTAAGAGGTTTTGACCCTATGGACAGTTCAGAACCTTCTTCTACAATGATGACTAGATTCCTAAATGCGTTACAATCTTACACAAATTGCATGGAAAATCCAACTTAAAACAATAAAACAAATTTTTCATTCTTTAACTAGCGTTTGTGTAAGTAGTATGTGATGGAGACAAAAGTGTGTCATGTTAGTAAACTCAAACATCCATGGTGTTCATGGATACTCAGGACCAGTCAGTTTTGAAATGAAAACAGAAAGGGAGCAGAAACTTTTATCTAAAAAAATGTGGAAAAAATGGCAGATAAAGAAAAGTGAGCGATGGCTGAGGAAGATGCAGTGACGTACATTGGGATTGCCGTGCTTAATCATTTTCTACTAGTACAAAACAGGTTAGTACATTAGTTATTTGTGTACTAACCTCCCAAATTCACACTATTATGATTAGTACAGGCTGTATCTTACAGTATTAGTGTGTAGTACACAGGTGGGTTGCAGCAAATGACTGTTTAGCCATTATCTTCCATTATTAGTGTTAGTAATTAGTGCACAATTGGGACGCCCCCGATATATTAAAGAACAAGGCCAGCAGCCGTGCCTCATTTCTCCCTGGTCCTTTTGGGTTCAGGAGGAATGCCCCCAGTCACTGAAAGACAATCATTAATGGCTTATTTTATGGAAAGATTTTAACCAAGTGGTATTAGCTAAATACTGCTTAGTGTTGAATTTCTTTACACCACATCTTCCTGACATGCCTGCTATGGACCTCATCTAACATCAGCAGTGCAGCATTAGCATACTGGCCTTGTCCCAAATCACTAGTATGGCATTGGAGCACTGCCTAAGGGCATCATACTATATCACATCCATGACATTAGTGTGCTGGTTACAGGCTGTAACCATGGCACAACTGCTATGGTCATCATCCCAAATCACAACCATGGTGTTAGTATGCTGGCTATGGGCCTCCAACTGATACCCGCTGTCCTCACTGATATCACATCATGTGACTTAATCCTAACACTATCCTGTCACTTCTCTGATTTTCTGGCAAGCAGAAATTATTTTTATTTTAAGTCACACCACTGTCAAAAGACACAAACAGCTACCAGGCTGTGTTTCTGCCACATTTTTCAGCACTTTTCACTGGTGTTGCTCTTTAATCATTTTCAGGAATAAGGTCCTGTGCAGTATATAAAGTGTACCTTGAGAGGTACAGATAAGTCCTAAATGTACAGCGCTGATAGTTGTGGACCTACAGTGTATCTACATACACTTCCCCATGGAAAAGGTGCAAATTTGTACCGTTTATAAGCTGTTAACTGGTCAGAAATATTAAGATGAAATATAAAGCCTGGCATGACCTCACAGACCCAGCTGACCCAAAGGGTATTATACTAGTGACACCTTTGGTACTTTTATCTTCTACTACTTTGATCTTCCACTTCACTGGAAATCAAACATGGACAGATATGGATAAAATGGTATCTATTTAAAATGGCTTTCAAATCAATTTTAGTTTGCATTAATGGTGATCATATGTTGTTTAATGCTTTAATGTGTCGCTACTCTCACTCTAATAGGAATAATTTGTATCTTGTGTAGAAGTGTCTGACTGTCTCGATGGAGCCTCCAGCCCACTGGTTTAGGGCCACTTAGCGGGCAGGGTGAAGTAATGTGGGTAGGTCCGAGCTCCTGCAGGGCAGCTGACCTTTGCTGACATTGGAGTTAATGCATGCCTTGTCACAGACATTGGCTAAAGAGAACTCTCTATGAGCCAAAACTGTCATTAAAGGTGTGCCACTTAGCCCTGAGAACTGAGACCAATTCAGCTGCCGTGGTCATAATTGGAGCCTCCTTCCTCCCAGTAATTGAAGACTCTTTGAGAACACATTATGGGTTTATGTTAACAGATGCTGTCAGGTCCTTAGAAGATCTCCAGTTCTTTTCTGCAGTATTATTTTGCCTGGGGGTCACCAGTAAACTGGGTGTTTTCTTCTTCTTTCCGAGGTAATACAGTAGAATGTGCCTTGCCTTGCCTTCACCCTGTGGCTGACAAGCTAGTGACAATTCTTTGGTTAAAAAGGCCCATCTTATCACTTCAGTCTGCTTGCTCACCCGGTTTGACGTTCCCCCCTGTCAGCTGCTCGGCATGGTTGCTCTCGGTGGGAGGCCGTCACCGCCACAGCCCGCACACCTCCGTTTAAAACACAGACAAGAAAGCCAGCAGTCAGCATTGTGCACAGTGCAGCTGAGATCAGGATAACACACTGTGTTACACAACTAGGGTTGTCATAATAATAGTCATGGAAGAAAATATTGTTATATTGAAGTATTGTGATTTTATGTTTTTCAGTAGTAAATCAATTCTAAAAATCAATTTTTATTTAATAATCTACATGAAAAGAATAGTGACTGCGGTTAATTTTGCGTTGTGTTTAAACTGCAGCCAGTGGATTCACTGTTTGGACTAAAGTACTTAGTAAGTAAAACTTATTTATTCTGAAATAAGAAATTCTTGTGTCTCTAAAATTTAAATATGAGTAAAAAGCTCTTTCATTATCATAAGTCATATTTTATATTCATTACATTTAAAATTACATTTCAAGTCTTTTTTTAACTGTTCTTCAGTTTGGATTACAGCTCCAGAAATCCAGAATCTCACACTATGATTAATCACAATATCAACTTTAAATCAAAAAAGCTTGAAATATATCACTTTAAATGTAAGAAATATAAAATATATGTTTCATTTTGTAATTCAGTTATCAAACACCATTTTCACAATATTCACATTTTCTTTGGATGCAGTAGTGAGCATTGCTGTGAGGACTTGATTGCATTCAGTTGGATGATGATCACCCCACTGCCTCCCCAACTCAAGTCAAGTGCTGTACAGTAAACTCAGTTTAAAATGAACTAGTTAAAACATTGGATTTTAAAAAAATGACATGCAGAGAAATAAGAAACCAGCTATAAAACTAAGTGGAAAAAGCTGCTGATGACACCGAAGCAAGACAAACGACTGAATATGTGATATTTATCAGGACTGAAACACCTTAGAGAGCAGGGTTTTTCATTAAAAACATCTACTGTTGGTGGAACTGTTCCAGAGATTTGGAGCAGCTACAGAAAAGGTGCTAATCACCTTTAGATCGCAAACGAAAGCGAGGGACGGCTAAAAGAGAACATATTCCCACAGCTTTATACCCCCCAAGCCCACACCTGCCATTAGGTGCATGGTGCCAATAGGTTCATGCAAGGGCATAGTTTCAGCATGGATGGAGAAGACACCCCCCCCCCATATCCAGCAATTATTTGCTGGATTCTTATGTTCTTATATTCTCTTATGTTCTTATATTCTCTACATGAGTAGAAATATCATGAATGGATTTACCTCCGCAGAGGTAGGACCCGACTTTTGCAGACACAAAACTTTTTCTTTGGTCCCCTGTACCCGCCAACGTTTAGAGCAAATCTACATTCATGTTTGTGTAGCTGTTCCAGAGAGTCCAATTCTATTGGCAGGGACTCTACAGCCCTAGACAAGCTGTGTGTGCATTTGCACATCGGTGTCAGCAACATGCGTAGCTGAATGCATTTTTTACAAGGGATTGTCCACAAATATTAAGACCTGCATTGGTGCTTAAATGCTACAAACCCTTGAGAATTTTTTTTGAATATCTGTGCGAAGTTTACCTCAAACTTCTTCAGATTTTTCTACAAGCAGATCAGGAGAACCAGAACAACAAACGAGACTACATCTGCGAGCTGGGCTTCCTTCAGTAAAAAATCCAGCCGCAGCAGTCCTCAGCATCCCATCAGCACCTCATAAACAAGGTTCAAGGGGCTACAATTAGCAGCGACCATTAAACATAGAGTCGGGGGAGGAGATTTGCACTGTAAGGAGAGGAGTGATCACTTTGATTAGCAAGCACTGCCTCACCTCGCTTCACTCCGAGAGGGACAGGTGTTCTTCCTGCTCCCTGCCTGGAGTGCCTTTTGAAAAGGGGAGAAGTTCTTCTGGAGTGGCGCGACAGCACAGATTAACATTAAACGGAATTCATAATACAGCATGGAGAGGATTTTCATAAATATTCACCAGCCTGGACTGTAAGCTTCTCTTGGTTTTGTTCATGAATATGGATGACAGACCGGCAAAGAGAACAAATGTAAGAGTATACAGCCTATAGGAGAAAAAGAAATGAATTAGAGAACGACTTTCAGTGTCAGCTGCCTGCAAAGGCCGGCCCCTTTTCGATTTACAGTGGTATAGAACGATGTAGGGGACTGTTATATGGACCTCACTGACCTCACAGCTATCAGCACCTTAGGGAGACTGCAGGCCGTTAAGACAAATAAGTTAAATGCAGAGTGACATCAGCTTGAGGGGTCAGACTACAAAATCATTTTTTTGCACAAGTAACATATATTTCCTTTTATGTCTCAGTTTTAGGTGAATTTTAGGTTTTCTCCCACGTGTTCGGTCAGACAGCGTCTTGTTGTAAATAAAATATTACATGACATTTAAAAATGTGAGTCTGTTAGGAACAAATGTTTAACAGCCAGCTTCACAATGCCACACAGTATATACACAATAACACACCACACAGCAATAGTGCTCGATGACTGTCTTGCATCACATACAGTTCTTCAAGATGCTCTTCATGATTTACACCTCACGTTTTAGTCCCTACTCATAGGAAGTCGGCGTAAACCAGATACCAAATTTTCCCAATGGAAAAGTGACCAAATCAGGTGGACTTGAGTAGTGTTCGTACCATTCTTTGGAAAAGCACCATATGCACGATCTTCTACGAAGGTGGAGGTCATGTGAAAGTGGATGGTTTAAAACACAGTCACACTTTTTATTGTTAAACTATAAACACACCTAACAACCCTGCACTTTTTTAAATTACACTTCCTTGTGCCACCTTCTGTAGTCGCCCACCACAGCTAACCAGGAACCCCTGAAAGACCTGTCACATTGAAGATGTTTGAATCTAGCGTGCAACATATGAGTGGTTCTAATGTTTTGGCTCATTAGTATATAGCTGAGGTGAACAGTGTTGGCTGTCATCAAAGTTGTGAATGTAACTTGTTTGTTTTGTTTTTTTCTTTTGAGGTGTGTGTCTGTGTGCATGGGTTTTCCAACTCGGAGTGGCATTCCTGCTCCATGTGGAGAGCAGCTGAAGGGCCAATGTCTGGTTGACGCTAACGTTCGCTGACGGCTGCCCGCTCGTTGCTATTGGGCTGGTAGCATGCCCATGTGAGAATCCCACCATCTGGCCACTTTCAGTGTCTTATAGCGTCAGAAGAAACGAGAAAGGCATGGAGGAGACCACCTTTCTCTTAAAGCTGAACTACATCTGAAGAGCTCGATAGAGGCTGAATGGAGCAGAAATATAGAAAAGTTTTTATATCTTTATAAACGGTCTGTGAGAGAAAGCGGGTTCATTCGAGACAGTGTGTCTATTCTAATTTTAATTCATCAGTTGTGACTGCTGAGTTAAGACTACTTCATGCTGGATATGATGGAATGTGGAGATAAGAGTCAGTGTTATTTATTTTGCTGGAAAAACAAGCAGGTAAAACTCAAAGGAATGCTCCAGGGTGACCATAAAATATAGGGTCTTACATAATATCATTGTGTGTGTGTGTGTGTGTGTGTGTGTGTGTGTGTGTGTGTGTGTGTGTGTCTTGTGTGAACACATGTTCCAAGATTACAGAGTTTCCCTCAGGAGTGTGCCCAGATGCACATGCCTGGCATTCGCTTAGAACTGCCAACCTCATCCCTGAACACTCATCCCTTCATCCCTGAACACGTGTTCCTGAACACTCATCCCTACACCCTCGTCCTTTCATACCAGACCACCCATCCCTGCACACTCATCCCTCCATCCCTGAATGTTCATCCCTACACACTTCTCTCAACTCCCGCATGTCCATCCCTCTATCCCTCCACTTGTGAACACATGCCTTCATCCATGAACACTCATCCCTCCATTCCTGAACATTAATCGCTGTACACTCATCCCTGATCACGTGTCCCTTCATTCCAAAACACTCTATCCCTCTATCTATGCACACTCATGCCTCTATCATTGTACCATCATTCCTCCAGCCTCATCCTTGCACCACGATCCTTTAGTCCTTCAGTCATCTCACCGTTGTTCCTCTTCCTCTGTACTTCTTCAGTCACTCCTCATCTTTCCTTCCCTTCATCCTTTTTCATTCTATTATCTCTCCATTGTTCCTTTCCTTCCGTAAAACCCTCTCTTTTCCCCATCTCTCTTTGTCTCCATCCTCCATATCTTCCCTTTATCATCCCTTCTCTTACCCCTTCCTTTCATTCCTCAATTGCTCTATCCCACACTTCATCCCTCTTTTAATTTCTCCACCCTTCCTTCTTACCTTTGCTCTTCTCTTTATTACTCTGCTTATTACTCTAAATCTTTTCATTCTAACTCTCTATGCTTTGTCATCATCCCTCCTTCGTCCTCTTCGTCTTTCCTTTCCATCCAGCCATTATTTGCCACCTTCCTTCCTCTCCATTCTTTCTGCCCACTTTTCAGTCAAAGCTTTTTTTTCCACTCCTTTTTTTTTTTTTCTCCTGCTGTGCAGCTCTTGAACCGCACTCCTCTTTTGAGGTCCTTGTAGAATATCTCCCCTCTGAATGAAAATACCACCGGAGAGCGCAGCTTTGCCCCCAGCGTCTGGTATTTCGCTGAACTTTATCTGCCAGCCCCAGAGTTGCCCGTGATAATGCGACGGCCACAGCAGCCTGATCCGGCCCATTCCCCGCAGGCCATCAGCATGTCCAGTGCTCGGCTGCCATTTACACCCTGTGAATACCGATCATGTTATGAACGTAGATTAATTAGGCTGAAAATAAGTACGCCATCCCACTGGGCGACAGGCGCAGCCAGCCATATTCATCAAACTGTTTGACCTCAAATTAGATTTTATGTTTTATGGCAGTAATATGGCCACCGAATGTGCTTATATGGCCACCAAAGTACCTGGTCCCTGATCAATGCTGTTACATTGAGATGATTGATATTAATTGGGCTGGTGCCCTACTTAGTAGTCTCAACAAGTTCGTGCCCTCGTGAGTTCCGCAATGACATCTGCATTAGTTTCAGTGTGGCATTGAGGTGCCAGTCTGATTGGTTATGCTCACACTGGAAAGTGGATAACTGGTATTTACATGGTTCCCTATTCCAGTCGGTACGGGTGCTCTCATTACCATGACTCTGAATGGCTTTGACTGGATGGTTTTGTGTAGAGATGGAAATAGATACTATTTTCTTTTCCGATAAAAATACAGGAGTCATAGTTTGGTATTGTACTGGCTGAGTTATACTGACACTGTTCTGTATATTCACAGATATTATTTCATATTAATATATTTAATTTTGATTTTGCAGCATCAGTGGACCAGCTATGGGGCTCCCTGTAACTACTACAGTGTTACTGGTCCAACTACAGGTCTCATTCAAACTTGCTAGTGTGGATTTGGCATGGGGGGCAGCACGGTGGGGCAGTGCATAGCGCTGTTGCCTCACAGCAAGAAGGACCTGGGTTCAGTCCCTGGGTGGGGTGACCTGGGAAGAGTTTGCATGTTCACCCCGTGTTCGCATGGGTTTTCTCCGGGTACTCCGGTTTCCCCCACAGTCCAAAGACATATGCAGTAGGTGAATTGGTGACTCTAAAGTGGCCCTTAGAGTGTGAGCCCTACGATGGACTAGCGCCCTGTCTAGGCCCTGTCTGAGCCCTTGAGCTCAGAGTTGCCAGCTGGGCTCGGCTCCCCCGTGACCCTATTCAGGAATAAGTGGAATAGAAAATGGATGGATGGATGGATGGATGGATGGATGGATGGATGGATGGATGGATGGATGGATGGATGGATTGATGGATTGATGGATTGATGGATTGATTGATTTGGCATGGGCCTTGTCCCACGTCACTATTGTGACATTAGCCTGGTGTTTAAGCCCCTCTGACATCATGCCATGTGCATTAAACCTTACACTATCCTGAGACTTTTTAATGAGAATGAAATTATTTTTGTCATACACTTTAAACTCATACACTAAAACACACAATAAGCTACTTTGACTTTGTTTCTGCTTTACCTAATTTTACTGCTGTTGCCCTTTTACATTGCATATATATATATATATATATGCACACACACACACACACACACACACACACACACACACACACACACACACACACACACACACACACATACTGCAGAGTTTTTGGAAGTCACAGTGTCCCTGAACTTTTGGCAGGTAGTGTTCGTGAATGGAGCTCCCTTGTGGGTGGTCCTCATGAGACAATTCCTGCATCTGCACGGCCAGATGTGCTTTTCACAGCTAAGAGAAAGAGGAGATGGGGCCGAGTGATGGATAGTGGAGGGTCCTTTTCAGCCAAGGAGGTTTGCCAGTCACAGTTGACTTGTGTACGACTTTCCCCAGATACAGCTGTGGGCTTTTACACGTTCTGTGAATGAGGAACGAAGCCGGATTTTGAGACAGCTTCCAAATAAAATCGCTGCACTGCATTTTCTATTTTCAGCATCTTAATTTGAATATTAATAAATCCTTGTTGGAATTTCTTTAAATAAATGTGTGTGTGTGTGTGTGTGTGTGTGTGTGTGTGTGTGTGTGTGTGTGTGTGTGTGTAATGTGAGAAGAGAAGAGAGAGAGAGGGAGAGGGAGAATGAGAGTGCATATTGGAGTGCTTTCTTTTCCATCGTCATGGAAACAATGGGAACAGATTTGCCTCACTTATGCCACTTGTGATCACTAGTAATTAATTAAAATGGTTAAATACAGAGCTGATTACCCCTTAGATATATGTGTGTGTGTGTGTGTGTGTGTGTGTGTGTGTGTGTGTGTGTGTGTGTGTGTGTGTGTGTGTATTTGTGTGTCCACAAGCCCGTTCCGCTCTTCCCCAGCAGATGTGAGTCATCTGAATCCCTCCCCATTGTTTTCAGTGAAAAGTGCTGCGGAGGGATCGTGTGTCTCCGAGCCTGAAATAGCAGCACGATGGAATAACCAGCTAATGTAATTAGTGGCTGAACAAACAGGTTATGAACAGACGCTGGGGAGTGGAGTGCAGTGGGGGTGGGGGGGGGGGGGGGGGCAGGTGACTGAGGGTTTCTTGTCCTTGTGGAATTCTCTTTTTGCTCTTGAGATTCACATGTGCGGAGCGGAAGGAAGAGCAGCTGGCAGGTTGGGGAATCTCTCCATGACTCCAGCTGTGAGGCCTGTGAAGTTTTAAAGTTTCTGAGGGCAGCTCATACCAGTGTTCTAGGCTTTATAACTCGGGGTCAGAATAACCTAAAGACATAAAACATCACAAAAACTCATAGCAGTCTGTCTGACAATCATTAACCTGTCATCAGATATCAATGAGTAATGTCCTGTTCAAAAGACCAGTCCACCATTTTGAAACATTCTCTATTTCTGAAGGAGAACATGCAATATGGGAAAGGGGTAATGGTCACAGCTGCACATTCCTTATGAGGATATTCAAGATGGTAGGGGCTGCCTGCTGCTCTTTACTCACATGAGAGTGCAGTTTTATTTCTAATAAATACATAAATGACTTTATTTGGATTCCTGTCCTGTAACTGTAAATCGCATATCATAAATGTCCTTTTCATTCAAATGAAGACAAATGCATTGTTCGTTTTTAGACTCCAGATGATCAATTTCCAAATACAGTTCCAAGCTGAAAAAGTACAAAAAAAAAAAAAACAAAGTTAGAGAAGTAACGTTTAAGCCAGTACTGATGCCTTAAGTGTCTCCCATAATTCAGCAATGGTATTAGATCAGAATCTAGTATCGACCGATATGCAAAGTTTATATATCAGTATCAAAACTGAAAATGTCATATTGGTGCCTCCTTAATAATTTCAGTGTTATTAATAATATGTATGTACTAGTATTTGTGGTATTTGGGTTATATTTAATAATATTATTAATATAGTGTAGTGTTAATAATGGTGTTATAATAGCAGTAGTGATAGTAATACTATTAAAACAGTCATATAAGAATGATTTAACTTTCATTAACTGTCAGGAGGATTTATTCTCTCTCTCTCTCTCTCTCTCTCTCACACTCTCTCTCTCTGCATTAAATGCAGGGCAGCTTTTGGACATGCCTTCACTTTCTGTGCGCATCTCCATCCATATCTGCACACACTGACAGCAGACAGGCCATCAGAGAGTAGCTTTAGTGTGTGTGTGTGTGTGTGTGTGTGTGTGTGTGTGTGTGTGTGTGTGTGTGTGTGCGTGCAGGCGTATGGGCATGCGGATGTGAGAACACAAGAAGAGAGGAAACTGTTTTTAGGCCTGCTTGTCTGGCTGTGCTACTGGAGTAAAGGTGCTAGAGGTGGGATACCATCATGATATATTAATCACAATGCAGTTCCAATATTTAGATTTTTTTTATAAATAGCACAGCAGCACAGTTTAGGTAAGAGGTGCTCCTGATTTATTACTGAAGTAAAATCACTTTATTTTAGTAACAGTTTATATAATGAGACATTCTGCACTCATTCATTTTTAAATACCCAATCCATTTAAGAGTCTGGGTCTACCCTGATTCCGATCCACTATGGATACCATTTTTTCACCACCCCTGTACATGTTCTGGTGCACGTGAATTTCAACAGGCCAGTGTGTTTTCACAGCAGTTTCTCCACACTTTCCTGCATCCTTGTGATTATGTGCATTGTTAGAAACAGCAGCCACTCAGCACCCCTGAGTGCAGCCTCTTTGTCCCGCCTGCACCCAGAAAAGAGGAAACGCCACGGATTCGGCAGAATTACAGGAGCCCTGCGTTTTCCAGGAACTCATTTCACACTCAGAGCCAACAAGGAAAAGCAGGTCACTAAGGACAATGAAGGATCACAGCACTGTTCACAGATCAGCATGGCCCTCTTCTTACAGCACTGTAATATATCAGAGACAGAGCCATGTTCCCCTCTCAGACTCCTCACTCAGTCGCCATCATCTCTGTGGATGCTGCCAGATGTCATACTGTTTGCCACTTTGACCTACATTACACCCTCTGCTTAGTGTTCTTCCTTTTGTCTGCTTTAAGGTTGGACACCTGTGTTCTGTCTGTTTATGCATCGTTGTCCAACTTGTGTGTTTTAGTGCTGCTCTGAACAATCCTGTTTTGTTGGTGTTCAATGATTTTGATTTAAAGATGTTGTAGCTGGTTCGTGTAGCAAAGTGGGCAACAACACCACCCTCTCCATGGTACACTAGGGTTCCATCCCCAGGCTGGGTGTGCACAACACACCACCAATTAGAGGTTGAGATCAGCTGATTAAACAAGTAGAATCAGGTGAGTTTCAGCTTGTTTGGAGTGAAAGTCTGCAGCCACACTGGCCCTATGCAGATAAGACTGGACCCTCATGGTATAGTGTGTCTGGGTCTCCCCTGATCCTACAACACAGTACACCAATTAGAGTTGCTAGGTAAGGCACCAACTCTGCATTCTCCTACCTGTGGAACATGTTCCGCATGTTAAAACTCTGTCTAAGAGACTCTCTCTAGCCTGTGAGCTGAATCTAGTTCATGAATATATATATATATATATAAACCAGACAAATGAACATAAAAACAACCTGAAAGTGCAAACACTTTTAAGCACTTTCTTCTTCAAATATGTAAATTATTAGCCCGTAATAAATAAATACCATGTGTGTAATGTCTGTGCGTTGACAGTGCGTGCGTTTTGTATTTGAATATGATCTTGTGATTTAGTGATCCTGTCATTATAGAGTGGTCTTAAGGTACCTTGTCGTCAGCCCACTGAGACTCAATGAAGCATTGTAGCTATGGCAACCCTAAGCAGCTCTTTGGAAAACAGAAGTCCACAAGGGCTCTTGACAGTTTATTTTAGGTAGAAAAATAAGAAATTAGACTAGAGCTTCTTCTGCTTGCAATATCTGCTCATATATGTCATGCATTCATTCGTTTACAGTTACAGACAGTTGGATATTCCTGACACACTATTATGTCAAATTAGCATGAACATTGTTGTCTTGCCAGAAAATGATATATTCATTCATTCAAATAGCAAGTTTACAGGAGAAGCCAAAGCATTCTTGATTTTTGAGCAGTCGTATTGGTCCGTTCATTTGTGAAGTTTTTACAAGACCCTAGTGCATCAGAAATCATGTAAGCAAGTCTATTACTGACTACCTCCACAGAGTTTCAGACAGGTTTGTGATGACCTCTGCCTGAATTGAGAGATGCGCTTCTGTTTCGTGTAGCTCCGGTCTAAAACTCGAGGAACAAATTTCACACACCAAACAAGTCTTTTTGTTTGATGCAGACTTTCGGACAAACCTTCACTTAAAGCACAGGAAGAGACTGTAGGGCAATGCAGAGACAGTCGTGGTTTCTGGGACACTAGGGTCACTGACGGATGGCTGGGGCATCAACGGGGATCAAACTCCTTGTAATACAAACCCTGCTTCACTGAAACTTCACTGAAAGCATCCCTCATATCCCATCACGTCCGCCGTCTGACTATAAACTCACTCAGAGCATATTGATTGGTCGGTAGAGCATTGCTGTTACATTGCAGTGAAACCCATGCTGTCTAACTCAGAACTGTTGTTTGCCATAAACAAATTAGCATGCTACACAGGACTGGCTATTAAACCAACAGTGACGGCATGCTGACAGATGAGTTTTCCCTCTGCCCAGGAGAGCAGCTGCCGTGGACTCTAGAGACATCTCAGAAAGCTCCAACGCAGCCATGAGCAACCGCTGGCCCCAAGGTTTTTAATTAACAGGGTGACCTCATCTCCAAATCACACAAATTTTGTGATCATGGCATGGATGATTATGATTGAAGGCTGAAGTAATAAGATTTGCTGTTTATGCTTTGGCAAGCTTTTGATCAAATATTGATAATGGGCTGCAGTCAAATATTCAAATCTCATTATGTATTTATGTGCAGTTTGCATGTCGGCCACATTATGAGCAAACACTTTAGCACGAGCAGCTGCATTTCAAAGATTCAGAGGTTTCTAGTCCTAATAAAAAACCCCATCAGGAGCTCTGCACTGGCTGAATCCAGGAGAAATGGAGTGAGCTGGAGTTTAATGTACAGGAAAAGGAAAAAGCTGTAAATTGTGCTCTGATCTGACCTTGAAACTGGGACTGCAGTGCTGTGGGCTGGGAGTTTTATTGGGAAAGAATTGTTTACTTTAAAAAGAAGTGATTTACATCATGTCGTACATGTGGTCATTCTGACAGTTTGTTTTATAGGGTGGACATGTTTTGGACACTATGTCTATGCCTTGCTGCATAAAAGAATAAATTGTTCCACAGAGTGAATACTTTAAGGGAGCAGACTGAAGAAGGTCATAAAAAGATTGGACTACATTCACACAGCAGGTAAAAGTGGCCCAAATAGGATTTTCAGCTTCGAATTTGAGTTCGATTCAGATTCGAATTCAGTGCAACCTTTACGATAGTTCAACTCAGCCTCAAAAATGAGGTTTTCAGTGGAGGGATAGTGAGGTTCCATTGTTACTTTTGGTGGGTTGTGTCCTCCAATTCTAATCAGAGGTAAAGGCATGTTTGGACACACTCAACTGAAAGTACTGGAGATGACAATATTCGTTTTTTTAATATACTGGTATTTGAAGCTTGAGTATCCACTAAGAACAATATATGCTATAATTAGAGAGTAAACAATTGAGAGTGAGCTAATTAGAGAGTGAGCTAGTGAATTAGTAAGTGAGATCTACTAGGTGAATTAATCAGTAAGGGAGTGAGTGAGCGACTTGGAAAAAGTGAATGAGTGAATTAGACAGAATTAGAATTAGACAGTGATTTAGCTTTTGAGTTATAGTGAGTTGGTGAGAGAGTTAGTGAGTTGCACACCAGGCTGATGGTGTGTTTCTGTGGCCCTTATACTGTAAACACAGCATTACAGTGACTCAGCATCCTCCTATCTG
Organism: Acestrorhynchus altus; assembly: GCA_034509495.1. Classification (NCBI taxonomy): domain Eukaryota; kingdom Metazoa; phylum Chordata; class Actinopteri; order Characiformes; family Acestrorhynchidae; genus Acestrorhynchus; species Acestrorhynchus altus. The sequence goes on from CM067514.1 coordinate 26,690,659, forward strand.
ACCACAGTCTAGGTGTGTTACCTGTATCCATCAGCACCTGCCTCACACTTCTCGCCTATCTGTTCACCAGCAGCCGTTTTCCTGCAATCGTTTCACACCTTTCACACCATAAGGGTGTGTGTGTGTATGTGTGGGTGTGAGAGAGGCCTGTTGACTTGCGGTGTGTTTTCTCCCAATGACACAGCTAATAACGAGCCGTCAGTGCGATCACACACAGCGAGCACATGCATTATGCATGAACACGATTAATCTGTCTCTGTGCTAGCACGAGCCGGTAGAGCTCTCCAGCCTTCCTCTTCCTCCTTTTCCTCCTCACCTTCTCTTCAGCCACTGCTGGGCCGAGCCGGCCCGTGTGATCAGGCTAATGCAGCTGTTTGTCAATTCCAATTACGGCCTCTTTTGAACTGCGTGATTTCACCCAGAGGAAAAATAGGGGAGGTAATATCCTTCCTGTCAATCACCCGTGATTCCCCTTGGAGGGTCTTTCTGGATTTCTGCTCTTCTCTTTTTCTCCCTCACCTCCCTTTCTGCTCTGCACATTTCGTTGCATCTTTCAACCCTTCCTAAAGCTTCCTGAAACCTTCCTTCCTCTTCTTTATGAATTAGCCCTGGGCCTTGATGAACTGTCAAAACATTCTTAAAAATAAAGTCGCTTCAAATGCTTCTTTAAGCAATACCTAGAACTAATGTTTTCAATCAGGTCCTCACAACCAGTATGTGGACTGGGATTTTTGCCACTGCTGGTAGACCTGTACGAGACCTGCACGATTCCTTCACAGTATGGCCTTTGGCGTGCCCAAATACAATCACTCCTTGTAGCCAGTCATTAACATCTGCTTTGAGACCCACTTTCCACCCATCGTTTGAGAAATTCAGTGCACTGCACCAACCCTTCTCAATCTGTGGATCCAGTTGCACACCCTGCAGGTATTTATAACCCAATCATCCTCGTGTAGTGCCATCTGCTGGAGGCTGACATTTCTGCCACCTTAAACACACAGTGTTTGTTGCTGTTGTGCAAAAAATGTATCTTGAATCTCTAAAGTGGCAACTTTATTGGAGAAAGAAAAACCTTTCAGTGGAATTCAGTGTAAAAAGATGTTGTTCGAAATGATTTTGGAGCATTTCTGTTGTCATCATCATGACATTGTGGCACAATGTAAAGAACAACTTCCAGATTCACATTCATGTCAAATCTATACCTATACCTGACTTTACTTACTTGAATCCACCTGCATAAATATACACAGCCATACACGCATCCATACATATAATACATTTTATAATACATAAACCTAGTCATGTAAGTTAAACAGACATGCTCTACGTTTCTGTGGTAACCAGACAGTTTTTTTTTCTTCACTGAGAGGAAAGGCACGCTTGGCCCTTGATATTTCATAATGCCATTTTTTTGTCAGAACAGAGCAGTGATATAGGTCGTCTCTGTCTCTGCTGGTGAGCCTCCTGAGGCAACTTCACTTTTCTCAGGCCTGCTGAAGACAGGAGACGTTTGCTGTAGTGCCCACTGGTTGATCCAGAATCAGGAATTTTCACAAATTATAATTCTGGTTTCTTCTCTGTTCCACCACGATTTACAAAATATAATTTCAGGATTTTAAGATGATGTTTGTGAACAAGTGCAGAGGACAAACTCTAATATCCACTGAACATCCAATATCAGCCTAACTTCACTGAGCTTGCAGAACAGTAGTTGCTTTTTTCTGCTTGTGCACACGAAGCCTAGCCATAAGTACTTGGTTTATGCCTGGTTTTGGCACGGTGGTAGTGCACTGGTAGTGCATGTCACACAGGGGCATGGGTTCGAGCTCCGCTTGGGTTGCAGGCTATGAGTTTAGTGTGTTCTCCCCTTTCTTTGTTTACATGCAGGTTTCCACAGGGTACTTCAGTTTGCTCCCGCCTCCAAAAAATTCATGTATTAGGCTAATTGGCCATGCTTAATTGCCCCAGCTGGGAGTATGTGTTTGACTGCTCATGTGTGATGCCCTGCGATGGATTGGTGCCCTGTCCAATGGTATACTGCCTTGTTCTGGACTCGCCATGATCCTGAAGTGGAAGAAGCAGAGAGGAAAATATAGATGGATGTAAATATGTGTACATATTAGAAGTATATTGTGTCCAACAGCCCCTAGCAGTACCAGTGTGGCTCACAAGTTGGAAGCCAATGGTTTTAGGAGAACGTTAGGAATAAAAGCTGGATCTGAATGTACACATGTCTAGCCACCTCTATAATGTATTGCATTCATTTCTGCATTTTGTAGTACACAGTACTGTACAGTGTTTTAGTCACATAATCACATTAAGTAATAAAAATCAATAAGAGCAAATTAAGAGATGCTGGTAAACATACATACAGTTAACAGTAGAAGAATTTCTATTTTTGTAGAAAGTAGTTGGCATCTTGTGAGCTAGTTTGAAGAACAAAGCTTGGTTTTCTACAGATTCCTCCTGATCGCCCCAAACAAGTGCCTGGATGTGTTCAATTTTATCACCAGTGCGCCTGATTTAACCACATTAAGCGCTGATTTACCAGGTGAGAACTATAAATAATACTAGACTCCCATGAGGAGAGCTTTGGAGAAGCTTTAATGAATAGTGATGGAAAGCCACCACTTTCTGTAATATTATTCATATTAATTCTAGTTTTACTGAGGAAATAAACACTTACTGCCCAGATAAGGAGCTTTTCATTCTAATTTTCACAGGGGACTAAAACCATGGCACAGTCCTGGATATATAAAGGTGGCTTCAGAAGCAGTGATATAGGTCGTCTCTCAGCTGGTGAGGCTCTTGTGACAGCCGTGCTGCTGAAAACACCAGCCGTCTGGCTTAGCACCCGCCGGGGGAGCCGAGCCCACCTTGCCACAGAACCTTCCAGATCCCCAAGTGACGGCTCAAGCCTGTCGGTGGCCTCTCACAAGCAGCCTAGCAGACTCGGCTCGTCATATAGCATCTCCCAGTCCACCTCTCACTGATGTTGTTTGCTGTCAGCTTGCTTTTCACTCCGTTCTTGTTGCAGGCTGAGCTGTGGGCTTTTAGCCCTGCCACTGCTGCCTTGTCACTGCAGCTTTAAAGCACTGGAAAACACTAAGGGCAGAGTGCTGTGTGGCAGTTGGGACTTTAATGAGACCAGTGTCGGCACTGCTGGGACTTGGTTGAGGAGTGCTGTTGAAGAGACACGTCTGCTGTGGCCTAGTGCAGCTTGCCCTTTTCATTGCTCTCTTTTCATCGAGTGCCGTCGGACAACCAGGACGAATTCCCACTTGCCTTCGCGTTTTGTGAAATCTCTACCGTTACTGCAGGACTTGACTCGCATCAGCATTCTAGAACATTACATGTCACCAGTGCTGTTATAGAGCCCACTGTAGATTTATTAATATACCCCAGTATTAATGGGTATAACTGGATATCACAGGGATAAAAGAAAATGAATCTGATCTGATTTTGTAACAGACCTAGCCTGAAACTGTACATCCGCACTGTGTAATGTCATGTTAACTTAAGAGTTAAGAGTTTCACGTGCTATCACAACATCGTATGTGATCAGTATCAGCTGATAACATGAAATCAGGTGATATCGTTCGGTCCGTAATCTCTTCTGAGCATGTGACGGGAAGCATCGATATCTAATTGTCACCATTCCATCACATTTCCATTTAACTCTGAAACGGGGAATCCTGGTGGACTTGGACTTGAAAGAAGGATTCCTAATCTTGAATCATCCATTGTGTAGCAGCCTGTACTTGAGCAGCAGGGTTACACATGGCCCACAGCCATGGGTGTACAAGTGCATCAGAATAACAACAATGGATGTGGCATTTTACCTTTAAGTCTATTGTAGATCTGATACCAGGTAGAATGAGAATGATGGATGGATGGATGGATGGATGGATGGATGGATGGATGGATGGATGGATGGATGGATGGATGGATGGATGGGTGGGTGGGTGGATAGATGGATATCTTGATATCCTGCATGAATCAGTGAATGGGTTGGATTGGGTGAATGGGTGGATGATTACGTGGGTTGGTTGGTTTCTTGGCTTGTTGTATATATCTAGAATGGGATGGATGAGTTGTTCGGTTGGTCGATCGGGTGAATGGATTGATGGATGGGTTGCTGGGTTTATTGATTAGTTTGTTGGATGCCTTCATTATTAGTAATGGTCCATACACTACGCAGTTCTAATGCCATTTTCAAGGTTCAGAATCCAAAAAGCAGGACATTTGTCAAATTGTGGTGAATCTTTGATGTGCTGAATCAATGAATCACTTCCTAAAGAATCAAATTTGAATCAACTCATTGTCCAGTCAGAGATTCACAGCCCTAACAATGAGTCACCTCTGGTAGTATTTCATGTTGACTTTTCCATTTTGCTGTTCTTTTTTTCTTTGTTCCCTCCATCCGGACTTCAGCTGTGCTCTGTTTTGCTGTGGCAGGCGTTCCGGGTGTTTGGGGCTGAATTACAGTGCTCAGCATGTGTTGCTCAGTTTATTTATGAATACTATTTGTCAGTAACCCGGCATTTATGAGGCAGCACTCAAAGTAACATTTCATTTTCATGCTTGCTGGAGGGAGAGAGAAACTTAGACAGAGAGAGAGAGAGAGAGAGAGAAGAAGAGGGCCTGAAAAAGGCATACAGAGTGAAAGAAAATGGAGAGAGGAAAAAACAGAGCCAGCCCAGTAAACACTCAATCACACACCATTGTGATCAACCCCATAGTGTGACAGAGTTTCAGCTTCAGCGCATCACTGCTGTTAAAAATCCAGCTCACAAAAATAGCCAACATTGTAGCCAAAGCAACAACGTATTCCATGTGTACCGTACACAATAATACAGTTGTATTAAGTAGTTGTGTACCATGAGATATTGCAGATATCCAGAGTACAGCACAACCTCAAGAGTGTTATTGGGATTATTTCACAGTTCTGATATTGATTAGATTCCAGTCTCAATTATTGCACACGTTTTTAGGCTGTTTGACTGATATTTTGTGTTGATGCTTCTGTTATAGTGGCATAATTATTTACTGGTTCTGTCAAAATTATGTCGATACATTTTGCTCATTACATTTGAAGATTTTTAATGGTTTTGTCCTATTTTAACCTATTTTACTTATTACTATTTTATAGGATTTTTACACTACACTCATAATAAATTAAGCGTAATACTATCCCAATACAGTAAGGCAGCATTACAAATGATAAATCTCTATGTAATAAATTACAAATGATGTAATAACCTTGCACATAATTTTGCACTTATTTCAGTTAAGAACTTAATGATGCATTTACTTCAATTGAAAGTTTTACAGCAATAAACAAATACAAATGATTTGTATTTCAGTCTGATTCGTGACAAACTACTAATAATGTAATAATCTCAGATTAACGTTATTTATAATATAACATAATATACAGTATATGTGCATTATGTGTGTGTGTGTGTGTGTGTGTGTGTGTGTGTGTGTGTGTGTGCTTGGTTTTTTTAAGCTCATTATTAGGTCATAATCACTGTCTAAGGTGACAGATCAAGTCATTTTATTCAATTTTCTGAATGTTTTTGCATTATTCTGAAAATGATTTATATTAAATTCTGCATATGTGTATGGTTTTGAGCGTGAAAGTAGCTGCAATTTGTAGAGAGAGAGAGAGAGAGAGAGAGAGAGAGAGAGAGAGAGACACACACAGCAACAGAGAAAGGCTTTCTTTCACTCTGTATAGACCCTGCGTTATTCAGTACCCTTGTCCAGTCTGACCTCAGCTCACACTGCAGCAGCGCAGTCTCTCTACCTGAGCGAAAGACCAGAGGCTAAAAGAGCAGCCCAAGTTCCTCCCCACCCCCTCCACCCTTTGTACCCATCATGTTTCCCTCCCTTATTTGCTGTCAGCTTGCTCTAGAGTACATGAGGCTGGGCAGAAGCTGAGGGGAGAGAGGTGGGGGTGAGAGAGTATTCACAGGGCCCCTGCTGTTCTGCTACATCAGCACTTTTTCCTCCCGCTTGCCCTAAATCGGTCACCTGCCCCTGCCTCTCTCTCTCTCTCTCCTGTGCTGACTAATGCTATGTCTGTGGATGTCCCCTAGAGCTGCAATTAGCTACCTTCTTTCTCCTCTTCCTCCTCCTCCTCCTCACCCTCTCTGAGCACACCAACTTGTAGAGGAGCCCACAGGAATCAGCGTAAACACATGAATCCAGCAGTGAGGACTCCACCTCATGAGGCGTATCCATTAGTGCTGCCTAAGGATGTCCTGATCCAGCTAGTTGGCTTCGATCTGAGTCAGTCAACACCGGTCCAGTGTGATATTTGTGTTTATATAAATAATCCAGTCACACGGATTCCAGCGTAAACCCACTGTTTATATAGTGAGATATTCCGGACTAAGTTATTTAGTTAAGTAGTGACCTTTTTAAAAATAAGTTTTATACTGTTTGATATTTTATTATCAAGTCTGACTGACATCCTTGACTATTCAGCTCTCCGTTCTTTTAAGACTCAGCAGTCAGATCACTTCTCAACATGTGTTCCGCACACTAACTAGGAACGGTTTGGGACACATGGACCATGGATTAATTGCCTATAACTATAACCCCATGGAATTCAGTTTTACTGCCGCTCTGAAAGAGAATATAAACACAATGATCAGTAAATGAATGATGCAAAGGACACCAACCAAAATCTTGCCTAGGGCACCACACTGGTTAGGGCTGGCTCTGGACAAACATCTGAAGAAAACGTAGTTCAAAGAGTGAAGGTTCTCCAGGTGCTCCTCACAGCTTTGGGCTGGTAGTAATGTTCATCTAGAGGACACCAGAGGGCACTCTGCTGCAGCACAGTGATAAAAACAAAGGAGCAGACCTAGAATTAGAATGTCTGATACCTGAGTCCCACATAAGGACTTTTCTGGTGCTGCGTCCTGACACATCCACACAACACTCATCCAGCGAGATGAAGCTTGGGCTCAATACAGCCCCTAACACGGCCAGCAGTTGCACCACAGCACAGCTGATTCAGCTCGCATTTATTTATAGTGCCATTAAGTGATGATGAGGGAATATATGGGGACTAAGTGGCTGCGTGTGTTTTGATTGATTGATGCTTCCAGCAGAGTGGCTTTTCCCAAACCCCGCAAGAACGAAACTAGGTCATCACCACCACTTATGATATCACAATGACCTTCACGAGAAAGCTCAGCACTGCCTGAAACTGAGCTGAACCCTCTTAATGTTGTGGGAATTGAAAAAACGGCCGTGCCCTGCACCATGTGCTGCGCAGTGCAGTAACAGAATGTGTTGTGGCAAGTCATAAAAGCAGTACTTCAGCAGTAATGCAGACTACAGTACATGACTTTCCCACATGTACTGTCTATGTTTCTGCATAACAGTACAAATATGGCAGTGATGTTTCCCCAGGTGTGCTTTTGTCTGCAGGGGAGGTCAGCTATTATTCAATTTACCTGACTTGCTAAAACAAACAAAAAAAAATGTTGAATTAGATTTGTGGTTTCTTAAAGAGACTGTATGTCATTTTTTCATCCTACTTGATGATGTTTTTGTAGGTTTATATATTAAAAAGGCCTACAAGGAACTGCTCATTATTCATCATTTGGTGTACATAGATTATAGCGAGGAATTCTTAACAAAACATGCACATATTATGCAATATTTAATGATTTGCTTGTATTTTGTAAGCTCTACATATGACCTAGTCTGATTTGTTTGTGTTTGTGTTACTGTGCCTTGAATATATACAGTGGGGAAAATAAGTATTTAGTCAGTCACCAATTGTGCAAGTTCTCCCACTTAAAAAGATGAGAGAGGCCTGTAATTGACATCATAGGTAGACCTCAACTATGAGAGACAAAATGTGAAAAAAAAATTGAGAAAATAATTTTGTCTGACTTTTAAAGAATTTATTTGCAAATAATGGTGGAAAATAAGTATTTGGTCACCTACAAACAAGCAAGATTTCTGGCTGTCACAGACCTGTAACTTCTTTTTTAAGAGGCTACTCTTTCCCCCACTCATTACCTGTATTAATGGCACCTGTTTGAAGTCGTTAACAGTATAAAAGACACCTGCCCACAACCTCAAACAGTCACACTCCACAACTCCACTATGGTGAAGACGAAAGAGCTGTCGGAGGACACCAGAAACCGAATTGTAGACCTGCACCAGGCTGGGAAGACTGAATCTGCAATAGGCAAGCAGCTTGGTGTGAAGAAGTCTACTGTGGGAGCAATAATTAGAAAATGGAAGACCTACAAGACCACTACTAATCTCCCTCGATCTGGGGCTCCACGCAAGATCTCAGCCCGTGGGGTCAAAATGATCACAAGAACGGTGAGGAAAAATCCCAGAACCACAAGGGGGGATCTAGTGAATGACCTGCAGAAAGCTGGGACCAACGTTACAAAGGCTACCATCAGCAACACACTACGACGCCAGGGACTCAGATCTTGCAGTGCCAGACGTGTCCCCCTGCTTAAGCCAGTCCATATCCAGGCACGTCTGAAGTTTGCTAGAGAGCATTTGGATGTTCCAGAAGAGTATTGGGAGAATGTCATATGGTCAGATGAAACCAAAGTAGAACTATTTGGTAAAAACACAACTCGTCGTGTTTGGAGGACAGTGAATGCGGAGTTGCATCCAAAGAACACCATACCAACTGTGAAGCATGGGGGTGGCAACATCATGCTTTGGGGCTGTTTCTCTGCAAAGGGACCAGGACGACTGGTCCGTGTACATGAAAGAATGAATGGGGCCATGTATTGTGAGATTTTGGGTGCAAACCTCCTTCCATCAGCAAGGGCAATGAAGATGAAACGTGGCTGGGTCTTTCAGCATGACAATGATCCCAAGCACACTGCCAGGGCAACAAAGGAGTGGCTTCGTAAGAAACATTTCAAAGTCCTGGAGTGGCCTAGCCAGTCTCCCGATCTCAACCCCATCGAAAACCTCTGGAGGGAGTTAAAAGTCCGTGTTGCCCGCCGACAGCCCCAAAACATCACTGCTCTAGAGGAGATCTGCATGGAGGAATGGGCCAACATACCAGCAACAGTGTGTGCCAACCTTGTGAAGACTTACAGAAAACGTTTGACCTCTGTCATTGCCAACAGAGGATATACAACAAAGTATTGAGATGAACTTTTGTTATTGACCAAATACTTATTTTCCACCATTATTTGCAAATAAATTCTTTAAAAGTCAGACAAAATGATTTTCTCAATTTTTTTTTCACATTTTGTCTCTCATAGTTGAGGTCTACCTATGATGTCAATTAACGGCCTCTCTCATCTTTTTAAGTGGGAGAACTTGCACAATTGGTGACTGACTAAATACTTATTTTCCCCACTGTATATATATATATATATATATATATATATATATATATATATACACTCATTGACAAAAATTGCTGTAAAATTCATCATGCAGATAATGATTACAGGTGTGGTCTGATTAGGCATTGGCTCTTGGTGAGAGATCCTTGAAAATGGTTATGTTTAAACCAGTTGATGGGACCAACTGGGATGCCCTTTCAGGGAAACTCTTCCATCTGTGGGCAAATGTGCCGCAGGATGCCATACAGAACCTGTATGCCTCCGTGCCCAACTCTATCTCATCTTGTATCTGAAATTCAGTGTTTATGGTACCATGTTATGTTTATGTTACAGTGTAAAGTGCATTTAAAGTAATTGTACCTTAAAGGCAGCTCTTTTAAGTCCTGTAAAGTGGGACCTCCATGACATCAATCAATGAACCTTGGGCACCGTTGACCCGAAATTGCCCCTGTTTTAGTAGATACTGACTGCTTACCAGGAACACCCCTCAAGACCTGCCTAATGGTTTGATGATGTTCGGATCCAGTGCTCTAGAACTTCACATTCCGGCTCTTGTCGAAGGTTCTTCTCGTATTATTGTGAAGCAGGATAAATGAACATATCCACTTTAGGAACTGACTGTTCTCATGCTGCCAAATACTCTGATGGCAAAACCCGTGGGATGTGGGTCTGTAAGTTGATTGAAGTAGTGAACCTCATGGATGGCTTGGGAGCACTCAGACCTGGATAAATTGAAGTAGTATCGTGGGAGTGAGGATGAACAGTTGCCTGTATGTTCAAGCTTCCAAGGGATATGAAAAAAACAAAACAAAAACAATGGGACAGTAAGTAGTTAATAGCCCATGACTTTTTGGTTTTCAGTCTTTGACAGGTGCTATTGGAACCACATCCTTCAGTGTTATTCTTTCAGTGTTCTTGTCTGTCAGTGGAACCAAGTAGCCTCAGAACCCCTCCAGTGTGGACACTTTGATTGCCACTACCTGCCTTTAGTCTAGACTGTTGATACTGGCTGAGAGGATCTCATATCCAGAGCCCTCTTTTACTCTTGTCACTGTTATTCGAGGCAGATCATGTCAAAGTTTCAATTTGGGATCAAACGGAATTGACCTGGGGGTTTTGTCCATCTCTGCTGTGCCACTCTGACACGGCTCTTCAGTAGCTGGCCGCAGCAGCGAGGGAGTCTTTTTATAGGCCACTAACCGTCTCTAATTTTCTGAGTGGCAGCAGAAGCCCATGGGTGAAGCGTGAGACACGCACAGCCATCTGCCTGCTCTTTGTCCCTTGCTGTGGAATTTGAAGACAACAGATTCTCCTCTACAGCCCGCCTTCCTCCCCTTCCCTCTCTTCCACTTTTAGCTCCTGTGCCTCTCTTTCCTTTTCGCCCGTTTTCTGCCTCCTCCTCATGCTTTGTCAGTTAAAGTCCTCTGGTGACCCTTCCATAAAAAGGAGCTACATGGAAGATTAAGCTTATACACGGGGTTTTGCTTCCATACACATATGGACCTTTGATCATTTCAGCTATATTGAGTGATGGAGATGATTTAACTAAACACTGAAGAACTGAAGAAATGTCTTACTCATTTTTATATGAAATGAATTGAAAAAGGAAAACTTTAGGACACCCTATGCCCTACTAGCTGTTATTTCTATCTTTGGCTAAAATAATGTCACTCGGATGTTTCTTACTCTCGGATACAATAAAGCTTTCATTGTGCTTCCTATATTTGAGAGATCTCCAGGCCCTGCTGTAGCAAAGCAGCCTGAAACCGTGACACTTCCACCACCATGCTTCACAGCTGATATGAATTTCTTGTGCTCCGATACAGTTTGGTTAGGGTTAGGGTTACTAGGGTTACTCTGAACAGAATTCAGCTGTGGATTCATTTGTCCAAAGCATATTGTTCCAGATTGTCTTGGTCTAGGCAAAGTTTAGTCTTTCCCTGAAGTTTTTTTTTTTTATATTGACTGTAAGGGTTTCCTCCTTGCAAACCTCCATGAAAATCAACTTTGTTGGGCCTCTTTCTGATTTGACATCAATATTTTAGGATTGTTGGAGATTTTTCTTGGGCTAAATTTGCTAGGACAGTCTGACCTGGCCATGTTGATAGTTGTTTTAAATGTTCTCCACTTGTAAATTATTTTCCAGACAGCGGAACAGCTGACTTCTAATTGTTTTGAGGTTTTTAATCCCTTCCCAGACTCCTCTACATCTACAACTTCCTTTCTGAAGGCCTCAGAGAGCTCTTTGGATCTCGCCATGGTGATGCCATCTGGTACCTGCTACTCAGAACTGAGTACTGGTTAACATCTGATGTGCAAACCTTGCAGAGCACTGATTGGCCAGAGAGAACAATCACACTTAAATTTAGAAAGCTGTTCAGATAATGACATTTAGAATCTGTTAACCTGTGCAACCCAATGCTTTAGTGTTTTGCAGTGTCATCTGCTGCTTTTCGAGGTGAGATGTCGTAGTGGGAAATGAAACCGGTACCTAGTACCATAACACGTAGGGACCATGCAGTGGGAAAAGTAACAGGGGTGGATATTAGTAAATGAACAGTCAGTTCTTGAAGAAAAATGGACAAGTATAAAAATCGGAGACATGTGTCTCAACAAAACTGTGAAGTTCTAGATGACTGGAGCAGAACGTCTTGTGGGCTATTCCTGATATACAGTGGTCAGTATCTACCAACAGTGGTGAAATAGGTGACTGGAGACCCAAAGCTCATTGATTTGCTGTTAATTTTTTCTTTGGTGCCAGACACCACAGAGGATTCACCTTCAGAGTTTTTGTGGAGTCCATGCCTCAGACTTGTTTTAGTGGCACAAGGGAGATTTCCACAATTTGCATAGGACACACGGGTGGAATTTTGCCTCCCTGTTTAACCCATCCGTGCAGTGAACACACTTACACACTAGTGAGCTTCTACTGTGGCACCTGGTGCAGTTTGGGGGTTAGGTGGCTTTGCTCAAGGGTACTTCCATCACAACCTTTTGGTTTAGCGACCTTCCAGTCATAAAACAGCTCCTCTCACCTCCAGCCCAGTTTTGATTTGTGATTGTGCATGCTTGATTTCATCGTACATGTACACGACCCACATTCAGCAGATGTCAGAGCATTGAGCCAGACTCCCATAATAAACCGCACAGTTTGAATACACTGTAATTGGTATACTGCATTTCTAGCACAGTCAAGTTTCTTTGTTTTCACTAAAGTCTTTCAGACGGAAAAAAGAATTGCCAATAAATCATTCACTTCTCTATTATTCCCTCTGATTCCCCCGTCCAGCCGGCTGCTCTTTGATAAGGGTAATTAGTGAAGCACAAGGCCTGGGAATGAAGCAGTACAGGTGAGTGGAGAGGAGAAGCCTGTCCCTCTCTCTCTGGAGTTAGTTGACTAATGACGCTTTTGATTTGCAGTGACACAAGCCGTTAATTGAATCAAACTGTTTATAACTCGGCCTGTCAAAGAGATTTCAGCTGCCTGCATCTGTAGTTAAATGACGCCTCTCTGCTTGAAGTAGCTAATTGTTAACGGCACAGTGGATCAAAGCAGGTGTCAGAATTGTCCAGAGTTGTTTATTCTGAGGCCGTTTTTGTTGTTTCTGTTGAAATGGTCGTTTTAAAGCAAGTATAAATCTGTATTTAGGTTGAGGAGCTCTAGCAGTAGAGATTCAACCATCCAATCATCTCTCGATGCTGTCATTTTGATCTCATTGTTCAAATCAGCTTTATGAGCAAAGCAGAATTCTGTTAACTGTAACATTATGATCCGAGTCCCCGTTCTTTCCTTAAATGTGTCCATGACATTGGGAGTGGTTCTGAGTAAAAACCAAGCAGTTCGGTTGTGTCTCCTGAGGTTGTAGATGCTTTGTTGAAAACTGCAACCCTAAAAATCCCATGTCAACATGTAGACAGACGGCTGTAATGGTTGCATCATATTTTGTATTTTTTCTTCATTGTTGTCAGTGAGGGTTTTTTTTTGTTTTTTTTTTTTTGAAGAAAAAATGACACAGTTGCTGAGTTCAAACTAAGATGATGAAATAACATATCATAGGGGATGTACAGTATGTAGATATAGATGAGGACACATGTTTATGGATATATATGTTGGCAGTACATATATAGATGCAAGTCTGAAATTATTCAGATTGTTCAGTTTGTCTTTATGGTATTAAACCCACAGTTATAGTAACTGTTTTAACCATCACTTGACCTGGCAACCGTCATCGGGATAGGTTTTCCTGGAGACACACAGTTGTAAACGTGTTTATATGATATATACAGGTATATATGTAGATGTGTCTAGGGAATGCATAGATGACAGATATGACTCAGTGGTAAATTACTGTGTCAAGTAGAAATGGAAATATATGGTATATATGTGTGTAGAGGATGGACAGCTGTATCTGTGGCAAATATATGGCTAAATAAGTGGGTGCAAAGTTGTATATATCTAGGGAATATATTGATTTCTATAGGTATCTACTGGGAATACATAGATGTAGACCTAGAGTATATACAGATGTACATAGAGGTCACATAAATGTATACAGGTATGTCTGAGGATTATGTAGATGTAAATGGATTTGTCCAAGTGATATGTAGATCTCTGTATCTACGTATATGGGATAGACTGATGTATAGCATTACATACACTAGAGGACATATAGCAATGCCTAGAGGCTATATTAACATATACAGCCATGTATATGGTCTGTATAACTGTATATAGACATATCTAGGGGATATATAGATCTGTATAGGTATATAAAGGGTTCCATAGATGTATATAGATGTAGATAGAGGGAATGCATTAATGCATGTCTTGGGGGTGTTTAGATGTGTATCGATCTATATATAGTAGATTTATGTAGGGGGTATATATTGAGTTATATGAGATTTATATGTATAATGTATAATGTGACAAAAAAAAGATGGGATGTTCTGATCCTCTCCTCTGCACTGCCCTGAACCGGGGGTAATTATGGGGTAGACTTTTGACTTTAGGAGTGGCTGGCCCTTAGGGTAGCTTTAAAAATGGTGTGTCCTTCACTCTCTGATGAATACCAGGGATTGTGATGTTAAGTATATATAGCGCACTTACAGATATTCTCTTTGAGGCCGTTCTGATTGTAGAGGTTTGTTGAAGAAGCGGACACTGACTATTGAAGAGTTTTGAAGCTTATCCCAGCAAATTATGCGCCTCCCATCCGTCTTCGTCTCTGCCGTAATACCGCTGTGAAGTGTCAGGTGACATGTTTGTGTGTGTGTGTCCTCCGTTTTGGAGGAGAAGGTTGTGGATAGATGCCTATTACACTCATTTCACTTTGACTCAATTACATGCAGTTGAATGTCATTCATTCTGAGGCTTTAGTTCCATCTCAGTCTTATGCTACACAAGTAACAAATGGCTTGTGGCAACTGTGTATCTGTCATGCTCTGTGTGTGTGTGTGTGTGTGTGTGTGTGTGTGTGTGTGTGTGTGTGTGTGTGTGTGTGTGTGTGTGTGTGTGTGTGTGAGTGTGTGAGAGAGAAGCTCATCTGTCAGAGCTGTGGCCCTTTATCTGTAGCTCTACAGTCTGTGCCTTCCAGAGCTCGTTCTGGCCAGCCCTCCTCCAGGAAGCATTTTGGTGTAGATTAGACTCTCTCAAACGAGCTCACTGGAGCTAGTCCCAAACACCCAGAACGGCCAGGCTTCAGAAAGTCTATTTATGTCCATCATCATGTTCTTCAAATGCTGAGTCGTTTTATGATTTTGTGCCTCTGCCACGACACATCTACCATAACATTATGACCAACTTCTTTTTTGTACTCTCACTGTCCATTTGTAGTTCTATAATTCCAGACTGTAGTTCATCTGTTTCTCTACATACTTTACTCTCCTCCTTTCACCCTGATCTTCAATAGTCAGGACCCCACAGAACAGAGATTAAGAGGGTGGTGGGTCATTCTTAGCACTACAGTCCCACTGACATTGTTGTGGTGGTGTTGGAGTGTGTTCCATTGGTAGTAGAGGATCAGACACAGCAGTGCTGCAGGAGTTTTTAAACACTGTCCCCTCTATTAGACACTCCTCTCTAGTTTGTCCACCTTATAGATGTAAAGTCAGAGATGGAAGCATTTGTTTGTGGACAGTTTATGTTGGTCTAGGATATTTCTGACGGGATAGTTCTGGTTGGTGGATGGCTCTCAGTCAAGTAGTGACACAGAGGGGTTTAAAAACTCCAGCAGCACTGCTGTGTCTGATCCACCACCAATGAAACACACACTAGTGCACCACCATGTCAGTGTGACTGCAGTGCTGAGAATGACGCACCACCCACATAATATTTGCTCTGTGGTGGTCCTGTGGGGTCCTGACCATTGAAGATCAGGGTGAAAGAAGGATGATGTATGTAGAAAAACAGATGCAATACAGTCTGTAATTAAAGAACTAAAAAGTGCTCCTGTATGATAAGAGGGGAGCTGAGTGTAGAAACAAGGATGTGGCCAGAGTGTTGGGGTTGATCAGTGTATGTTTGTTTCTTGTGGATTATTTATTCACTCACTCCATTCATTCATTCATTCATCCATTTATAACCTTGATACCATGTTTCACCTCAGAGGTGAACGTGTTAAAGCAGGGGAAGTGATCTTCTGCTATTGTAACAAAGACTGTGTTGTAGCTTCTCCACTGCTGATCTGTGTAACACACAGCCAAACTGAAAAGAAAAGCTCTGCCATGTTCTGCCTCTCTCTGTCAATCTGAGTAAACACTCCAGAAAGCTTTATTCTCTTCCTCAAGGTCTTTTCTCTTTCTCTCCCTTCTTTCGCTTTATTGACAAAAGACATTTCACCTGACCAATTCAGCTTTCAGCTGTATGTGGAGGAAAGGTGGTTTTGTTAAATACGGTGCACTGAATGGGCTGCAAGCACATTGTGGTAATAACTTCATGCCCTTGCAGATGCCATTTCGCAGGGATAATAGGTCTATAAATACCTGCGGGGTGTGCGGCAGGATTCATCGATTGAGAAGAGGTGGTAGAGTGCAGTGAATGTCTCTGATCTGTGGATTGAAAATGGGTGATAAAGCAGATGTTAGGGATGGGCTAAAAGGAGTGATTGCATTTGGGCGTGCGAATGGTGGCGATGTGAAGGAAGTAGCTGAATTTGCGGGTGTATTGAAGTGTGCACTCATACGCTTCTGCCAGCAGTGGCAGAAATTCGTTCATACACTGTAAAACATGCTGATTTGTCCTTCAGAATTGTCTTTCAGTTACAGTTCTGATAAGAATTTCCTGTACGCTGGGTTTTTGCCACCTCAAGCAAATGAAGCAAGCCAGTGTCTGTATAGAACACTGTAAATGACACAAAGCCACCTAATTACAGTTGTGTCTCTGCTGTTTTTGACCTCCAGGACTCGGCTCAGGAGGGAGTCATCACCAGAGACATCCACCGCACCTTTCCTGCTCATGACTACTTCAAAGACTCGGATGGTGATGGGCAAGACTCCCTCTACAAGATATGTAAGGTGAGCAGAATTGCTGGTTGCACTCAGCAGGTACAGTGGTGCTTTAGATTTTCATTTCTGCGTGAATTTGATAGAGATTTTCATCAGATCACAAGTCCTCAAAGGACTGGATTGAGGATTAGCAGATACTTTGAAGGTGAAATTAGAGTCAGATGTTTTCCATCAATGGGTGACAAGGGGTGAGTGGATGTCCTGTTTTATTTAAAGATCAGGTATCTTTCAAAATCTGATATTCATAACAGGTTTGTGGAAATGTATCATGGCACCAACAAAGGAGATTTCTGAGGAGCTCAGAAGAAGAGGTGTTAATGCTCAGGAAAAAGATTACAAACCCATCTCTAAAGAGTCTGGACTCCACCAATTCACATTCAGACAGATTGTGTACAAATGGAGGAAATTCAAGGCCATTAGTACCCTTACAGAAGTGCTCCGCCAACAAACGTCACTGAAAGAGCAGAACAGTCACAAAGGAACCCAAGGGAACGTCTAAGCAACGAAAGTCCTTTCTCACAATGGTTACTCTTAATGTTCACGAGTCCACCATCTGCAGTTCACTAAAGATCACATGGACAAGCTTGAAGGCAATTGGAACAGTGATTTTTGGATGGATGAAGCCAAGATATATCTTTTCCTTTTAAATGAGAAGCATTATGTTTGGAGAAAAGTAAAGCCTGCATTCCAGCATAAAAAACATAATTTCATCTTTGGAATATTTTGGTGTAATTTGTTTGATTTGGTTCATCTTCTCTACATCTAAGACTTGTGTTATAATCTTGTGTGAAAGTTTTGATGCAGAAATATAGAAATATACAGCCATTGAATGTTGAAAGTCACATATCCATCAGAAATAAACATTGGGTTGATATGAAGCTCAGCAGTAGACAGACAATTCTGATTACTCAAAACCATTAAACTTAAAACCAACAACATTGACTATATGGACAAAAGTATTCGGACTCCTGCTCATTCATTGCTTTTTCTGAAACAGTACGTCCAGTCCCTCTGGAGAAGTACAGAAAAGTACTCTCTTGAGCAGATAAACAAACCCGAAATTATTGGACTAGGGGGGTATAAAGCCCCCCAGCATTGAGCAGTGAAGTCTTCTGAAGTCTTCTGAAGTCTTCTGAATATTAATGAGCCGGTGTCCCAATACTTTTGTGTATGTAGTGCATCTGAATCAGGGTGTGAACTGAACCTAAACTATCACATTGAATGATTATGTAATATTTCATGCCACACGAAATTGTTTAATAAGAATGAAGTCGGAGATTTACACCCTGATAAACAGCCTTTTTTCCTCTTGATTAGGGTTGTCTGGTGGATTATAGGAGGATTTTTGATAAATATTATTGAAAATCTGCTGCTGATAATCCTTTGTAGCAGGAGTAGTAGTTCTTTATAACACACCTTTAAGGGGAATGGGAGAAAGAGGGAGAGAAGCCTTTGTGTGCTGATGTTAAATCTCCTTTGTAAGGAGCTGTTAGAAGCTCTCCATCACCTGATTGCTTGTGCCAGATTAAAGAGCCCTGAATTGCACACAGAGGCTCTTTCTGATGCTCAGATGCTGGAGAGGTTTTGTGTATTTTCGATATCTGCACTCACTTAAAGTGTCTACCATAATTAGAAGCACAGTCTGGCTGAAATCCTGTTTTAAACTGATTTGAGATGAATTAATTAGACGTTTGTTGTCTGCAGGCTTACTCTGTATATGATGAAGAAATTGGGTATTGCCAAGGCCAGTCATTCCTGGCTGCAGTTCTGCTGCTGCATGTGAGTAATCTTCACTTTGTGTTTAGTGTATAAAGCTTTATTCATCTTTATTTTCTTTATTGCATGTAAAGTTAAATATTTCAAGCCTTTTTTTGGTTGATTTTTTTTTTTTAACGGTATGGTTTTTAGAAATTCAGTTTCTTAAATTGTTAGAATATTTAATTTCAAGTTTGAATAAATTATTATTCACACAGTATATATAATATCTAGTTCAGCATACACATCCACAATCGTTGGGTAGACTGTTGATCTGACAGTTGTCCAGAAGACAGTCATCGACACCCTCCTCACAGAGATTAAACCACAGAAGGTGGCTGTTGTCAGTGTATCTAGAAATCTTAATGGAAGGGCAAAACATGGTGGCAAAAGGTGCATGAGCAACAGTGATGACCACAAGTCCATTCAAGATCTTCGGAGAGCTTCACAAAGAGTGCACTGAATATGTTAAAATGAAACATGCTGGACGTCCCTGCTCATCAGGCCACAATGCTGAGAATTCCATACAGGAGCACTTTGTAGTTCTATAATTACAGACTGTAGTCCATCTGTTTCTCTGCATGATCAACTGATCTTCAATGGTCAGGACCCCACAGGACCACCACAGAGCAGGTGTTATGTGGGTGGTGGGCCATTCTCAGCCCTGCAGTGACCTGATGGGGATTTGTTCAGTTTGCGTTGCACTGGTCAGCCAGTCAGTCATTATCTTATCCCCTTCTTCCTGAACTGGGTCATGGGTGACCCAGAGTCATGGGCTGCAGGGCAGGAATACCCCTTGGACAGGGTTCCAGTCTGTCACAGGGTGGTGATGCACTGTATGAGCAGAAAGAGTCCTGCGCTCCTGTACGGTCAGTGGAGCTCATGAAATGGACAGTGAGAGTAGAAACAAGGACATAATGTTATGGCTGATGGGATTATGTGCCACCGCTATCAAAGAAGCCTTTTCGGTACTTTTTTCAGCACCTCAAGGAGGTGCAAAACAGAGATGATGCAGAAGAGAGATGAACTGAATAAAGGCTTTTCAGAAGCTAAGGCGAGAGAGGGATTTCTGGGAGTGATTGAGCGAATGCCTTCATTGACACAGCTGTTACCTAAAGACTAAGCAGACTCTTTCTTCAGTGCTTCTGAATTATAATGTCAAACATTTAAGACTGTATGAAAATTCCAGCTCCACAAAGCAGCTTAGCCTCGGTCTTCCAGTGGAAGTTGGCGTCTGAGGGGGTTTCATTATGCAGTGTAGCTCTGTTAGCGCTCTGCCTTGCCCAACAAGCCCAGGAGGTGTCAGGAATATTAATGACTCGGACTGTCTACCTGCAGGAGCCCATTCAGTCCTGGACACACACGCTGTCTCCATGATTTAATACCCACCTTAGCCCTCTCTCTTCCTCACACACACACACATATACACACACACACAGTCTACAACTCTGCCGCTGACAGAAGACAGACAGATGCTTTCCGTTGGGCTTGTGGCAAAACGCTCACTCACCACATTATGACACTAACTCTCACACTATGGTACGTCTCACTCTCTCCCCTCTTCTTTCACACAGTTCAGACCTCTTTCACATTCACTCTCGCACCCTCTCACTCTATTCTCCAGCCTCTGGCTCTCACAGACTCCTCGTCTCAGTGTCTCATCTTTCTCCCTCTGACTCTCTTTCCCTTCTGTCTCTCCAGCTGTCTCTCACTCACTCTCATCTCTCTTTCTTTAGGTCTTTCTCTTCTTTTTCTTTTTGTCTAGTCTTATCACTCTTGCATGCTCTCTTTCTCTCCAGCTGTCTAACTCATGCTCTCTGTTACCTCTCCCTTTGTCTCTCTTCTCTTTCTCACTCATGCTCTCTTATCTCTCTCACACACTTTGTCTCTATTCTCTCTCTCCTTCACACTGGCTGTCTCTCACTCATCCTCTCTGTTATCCCCTTTTCTTTGTCTCTGTTCTCACTCTCTCATTTGTGCATACTCTCTTTCACTCTCTCTTCAGCTGTCCCTCACTTCTGTTGTTATCTCTCTGATTTTTCTGTTCTCTTTTTCTTTCACTTTAAAACTCTTTCTTTCTTTCATTCTCATTCTCTCTCTCTCTCTACTGTTCTATCAGTTTTCTCTTATTATTTTGTGTTCTCTCATGGTTCCATCTTTCTTTATATCTCCTGATAGTACATACATTGCATCTCCCTGTTGCGCTCTCTCTCACTCTCTCACTTTCCCTTATTCCACTTCTATCTCGTCTCCATCTCTCCATCTAACCTCTCACACAGCTGCTCTTATCTGTAAACCTGTCTCAGAGCTTCCGTCTTGTCTCAGGAGCTGATAGATTCCCAATCGCTTCCTCTACAGAGTGAGCAGAGCTCTGAGAACCTCATTAGAACCACACTAATGTGTGTAGTATTAAACCTGTCATTTGTCATACAAATCCTGACTTTTAAAATATGCTGGATTGGATTCGTGTTGGTTAGTTCTGCACAATTATGCAAGTATCTTCTATTGAAAAGTGTGTGTTTATTTATTGGCCTCTGATTAATGTACTAAAGACAACAGTGGTCTTTAAGCACAGTCTGTGTGTTTGCAGATGCCAGAAGAGCAGGCCTTCTGTGTGTTGGTGAAGATCATGTATGAGTATGGACTTAGGGATCTCTACAAGAACAACTTTGAGGATCTGCACTGCAAGTTCTACCAGCTGGAGCGTCTGATACAGGTTAGCATTAACATTGAAACTGTCATCAGAATTGGGAATCGAGGAATTTGTCGCATTGCACAGTAGATCACAGTGCATGGTACAGTAGATTGTAGTACATGGTAGATTACAGCACAGTAGATCACAGTACATGGTAGATTACAGCACAGTAGATCACAGTACATGGTGGATTACAGCACAGTAGATCACAGTACATGGTAGATTACAGCACAGTAGATCACAGTACATGGTAGCTCACAGTACATGGTAGATTACAGCACAGTAGATCACAGTATATGGTAGATCACAGTACATGGTAGATTACAGCACAGTAGATCACAGTACATGATAGATTACAGCACAGTAGATCACAGTACTTGGTACCGTCGTAAAAAATGTTGTTTTATGAAACGTTGCATATAGAATAGTGCTGCAGTTACATTCTGGTGTCCGTAGCTTTTGCACCAGAAGTGTTTCTGTTTCAGCAGTGCAACAGAAAGACACTGTTCGCTGGGGGGAGCAGGTTGGATGAATAGTGGAATTAAAGGTTGTGACTGTTGTCACACTCAAAGCACAGTCCAGATAGGGACCAGCCACAGTTTCACCAGTTTTGATTTTGGTCAAAAATTGAATTTCAGTGCTCCCCTTGTCTTTCTTCATTTCTCTCATTCTGCTAATTCATTTGAGGGTACCGTTTCATGAGTCATCATGTCTGTACGTTGTCAGTATTTTCCCGTGATCTATTCTAAAGAGTTTAGAGTAAACAAGCCCAGACTCAAACAACAATATCCCTCTTATAACTCTCCCTACTCTTACTGGTGAACTTTCAGTATTAGGAAACAGGACCCCCACCCGCCAGTGAACGTGTTCTCACATGTGTCGGTGACCCTTGAAACATATCTGTTGAAGACTTTGGTGTCCAGTGTGATTGGATAACACTTGATCTTGCTTGGAGACAGAATTACCCTCCCACTGCAGGACAAGTATCGTACAAGAGGAACCCACACACCACCCTCCTGTAATCTATTAGACTGACTCCACTGCAAACGGGGTTTTAATTTTGTGCTGAAATGCAATTAGAGCCTCTTTCAGCACTCAGCCCAATACAGTTAGTATCGATAAGCTCCCCCATGACTGGAGTGTTAGCATCGATCGCTCCAAGGAAGGAAACACACGCAGGTGGTGGAAGCCATGCTGGACAGCAACAGGCTCACTGGAAGAATTCCCATTTTGGATCCTCTCTATTTTCTGCAGCTCTGCTGTTGTTTTTTCCTCTCTCCTCCACTCAGTATCTGATTAAACGGTGGAATCAGAAATCAGGCCAAGTGAGAGACTCTTTTCCCTTTCCTCACTCTTTAACGTCAAGTGTTGACTTTTAGCTGATTTCTTACCGTTTGTGCTGTCTGATGCACAGAAACTCTCCATGTTTGTATTAATAAATATGCATTTTTTTATTGGACTGGGTGATATATCTATATATGATATATTGCAATATAAACATAGAATGATATGGGATGAGGCAATATCTTATATAATGAGCTGTTCAATATCATTTTGTCAAAGTGTTTTTGTTCCCTCATTTGAAGATCATTTGTGGCTATGTCTGAAGTGGAGTGACAAGAATGGACAAGATTAGAAATGGGCAGATCAGGTGGAGCAGTTTGGAGATAAAACTAGAGAGTAATAGTGGATATATTGGACAAAGAATGTTGGAGATGGAGCTGCCGGGCAGAAGGAGAAGATGAAGATGAAGGGCTCAGAGAAGGTTTATGGATGTAGTGAACCTTCATGGAGACATGGAGATGGTTGGTTTAACAGTAGAGGAGGCAGGTAGGGCAAGATGGAGGCAGGTGATCAGCTGTGGCGCCTCTTAAAGGGAGCAGCCGAAAGATGATGATGATTTGTACGTTATTGACGAATGGAAATAATATAACTCAATGTTTTTGTTTGTTTGTTTGTTTTTGAATGAAGATCGAATTTCCATGGTTAAATATGTAAAAGACATATAAAAGATATGTGGTGTCCTAATTATTTCACACTCTGTTTCTCAATTCAGCTCAAATATATCAGGATGTCCATATCTTCCAGCCCTAATTTAATATTACAGTTTTTTCTGACCAAATAAACTCTTAACTGCCCCAATAAATCTTTAATATCCTTTTCTCAGGAGCTTCTGCATAGTACTGTCAGTCGAAAGAAAAGCAGACTAGACTAATATGTACCTATAATAAAAAATTCCAAGGCCTGATGGTATTTTTACATGGTGTGGAAGATTGTACTTCCGACTGTGGATCCGCTCATCTCTAAACTGTGTTTTACTTGCTGTTCTTTTTAGGAGCAGATACCAGAGTTGTGGTCGCACTTCCAAGATATGAACCTGGAGGCCCACATGTATGCTTCGCAGTGGTTCCTCACGCTCTTCACTGCCAAGTTCCCCCTGTGCATGGTCTTCCACATCACAGACCTGCTGCTTTGTGAGGTACTTTCATCAACTTCATTAGATATCAGATGCAGAGATGCACATACGTGGGAATGATAGGCCGGTACCTGATATATTTTTTAAATGGACAAATCTGTCAGTGCATTTAAGAAAATCAAGAAATCTTTCAACCTAGTTAAATTTCCTGGGAAATATAACATTTTTGAGCCAGCATCACCTAAGCCTTCTACTCGTCTGGGTTCAATAAACATTTAATCAGTTTTAGGTTTGAAGTGTGAGTGTAATCAAAACATCTGTCCAATGCCAATTCATTTTTTCAGGTGTTTATGTGCCCATATCAGGGCAGTGTGAAATTTTTTTCCCCAAATTCTGGTTTATTTTTTTTTTATATATATATATTTTTCCCCATTTAGATTTTTAATTATTTTAATTTGGGGAAAAAATTAAACTGACTTAATAGGGTGATATCATTATTTTTATCATATGGTATCAAATATCACTTAAATGGAGAACTCTGAGATCCAACGACCTAACAATGATTAATAAGCGATTGCATTTGTTGACGCCATCATCTTTTATCATCATACTGGCATACACGGTAGCCATATCATTAACATGCAGATCCTCCTCATGCCGCCAAATTAACTTTGACCCCTGTAGGGGACCTCCATGAGCATTATTGAGCCTTGGGTCCTCGTGACCTTTGGTTGTCCTTTCTTGGAGCACTTTTGGTAGGTACCGAGCACTGCATACCAGGAACTTCCCACAAGACGTGCCTGATGTTTTGGAGATGTTTTGTCCCAGACGTCTAGAACTTTACAGTTTGGTTCCTGTCAAAGTGTCTCAGATTGTTACACTTGTCCATTTTTCCTACTTGAATACATCAAGTTCAAGAACTGACTGTTCACTTACTGAATAATGTATTCAACTCTTTACAGGAACCACTGTAACTAAATCATCTACGCCATTCACTCCACCTGACATCTTAATGTAATGGCTGATTAGTGCTTAGTCACACTCTGAGGTCGGTTAACTCTATAGGGCACATAGTTGAAGTGCTTTAAAGTCTGTTGGAGAATCACCAAAGCCTTTTCCCCCTCAGACTTGGGTTTCTATATTCTATAAGACATGCTTTGCTGCTTTTGTCCTTACGCTCCTCTGAGAGCTTTTTACTTTTTTGGTCTTTTCTTTGCTGTTCAGTTGAAGTGCTTGTAGCCTGAGGCAGGACAATTAAAAGTTTCCTCAGACTGTCTCAGTCAATGAGTCGCATGATAAGAATCTGTGAGATCTGTCTAAAAGCGCCTCTCTCTCTCACTCTCCTCTTATCTCCATCCATTTATCCCACTCTGTATCTTCCAGTGTGTTCCACTGTTCTTTGTTTGGGGCTCTTTTGTTGTGGAGCTCCCTCTCCACCTTTATTTAACAACTTGTTTATGTGTTTTGAGAAACCCTGGACGCATTTTTTGCTTTCTCAAAAGCCTTTGACAGAGAAGATTCCCCCAACATAAAATAAACTAGCCCAGAGGAATCTGGTTCTGCAGCATGTTTCAAATTCTGAAGGGGGTTTGGGGTGTTTTTGTCAGGATAGTTCTTCTTATATTTCTTTTTTAAAAAATTAGACCTTAAAGATTTGTTTGTAAACATTATATTTAAACATAAACTTGCACATTGACCCTTTGTCCTCCGCTTTTAACCCATCCATTCAGTTAAGCACACACATACACACCAATGAATTCACACACTAGGGGGCAGTGAGCACACCTAGAGTGGTGGGCAGCCGTATCCACGTTAAGTGCCTTGCTCAAGGGCACGTTAGTCATGTCCTGCCAGTTCAGGGAATTGAACCAGCAACCTTCCACCTCACAAGACTGGTTCCCTAACCAGCAGATCACAGCTGCCAAAAAAGGATGGGGTGTCTATAGAGTTTGTGAAACTTCTTTATTGTTTCAACCAAATGAACTATCTTTACACAACAGGGAGGTATCTGCTTTGCTGTGTAAACTGCGAGGTAGCAGGGGTGTTCTGAGACACAACAGCTTATTTTGGCTTTATTAATTCCAGCTGTGAATCGTTACTTTGCATCTCAAAGCTCTGAGCTCTGTGTGAAAACAACCCTTATAAATGGTTTAATATGGGTGAGTTATCAATGCTTGAGCTGTAACCATCGGCCTGAAGTGTCTCATGCGCGTCTGGGTGTGTAGATGTTATTCTATCCTCATCGCACTCAGTGAGATGCTGGTCGGAGTCTGTTAGCCATTGTATCAGAGCTGGGGAATCTGGCTGTCGGGTGAGGATGCAAAATGGTGGCAGTTCGAGAAAAGGCAGTGGTAGATGTGTTCCTGTGTTCTCGTCCTTGCCATCCTAGTGTCGAGAGCACTATGTGTGATGGCGAGAGCGTAGATAATGGAGTTGGGGAATTGGCACTTCCATATTTGCGAAAGGATCTCCCTTTTTACTATTGGTGCAGTTTGTTTGTACCAATCTATCAAACCTAATTTAAATCAGTCAACCTTTATTTTCATTCTAAGGTACAGGTAAGGGTGACCCTCGTTTTCAATATAGCAGAGCATTTCTATATAATAATATAATGTTAAAGTAGTATTTAATTAACTTAAGCTAAAAACTAAAAAAGACATTACATAAAAAATAGTCAAGCTGATCAATGATTAAGGTTTATTTAGTAAAGCAAACTAAATATTCAGAAATAATGAACCAAAATGAAGTAAATTAAACCAGCCCACAAATAGGTAAAAAATATGAATCAGTAAAATTGTATAATATATATTGCATATTTTGAAAACGTCTCCAAGTATCATGATATTATATTTTATCCTTATTGCCCATCTCTAATCCCAGTATGGTATATGGTATTGTGTCCATACTGTGCAGCTGTACTGGGATGTATATGCGTTCTCTGGTCTATTAGACTAGTTTATTAGTTTTCAACCCAGCCTGTGTTTTGTCACAGGTGTACACAGAGCCGATTCACTCACTGCAGAACACACACACACACACACACACACACACACACACACACACACTCTCACACACACACACAAGCTGCAGTGCAGACACACAGATTTCCCCCTAGCTTCTGCCCAGCCTTATAGCACCATCTAGAGTCAGGTTTACTGAGTTTTCCTCTGCGTTATTAATAGAGAAAGGGGGATATTTTTAGCGCTGTGTTGCCATGTGAACGGGTCGTCTGAGCGATGCTTGAGACGGGTGTTCCCATGCAGAGCTGACTTCAGCACTGCATCTCTGCTCTACTGTGATACCACCTGCCCCCCCCCTAAAAATTAAATAAATAAAATAAAATAAAAATACAGAGCCCATCAGAACTCTTGTCCTTCACTTTTTGTGTGCGTCCAACTGCCTGTCACTCTGTTTACTTGGGGTGTGGGTGGGTGTGTGTGTGTGTGTGTGTGAAAGAGTGAGAGAGAGAGAGAGTGAGAGAGAGAGAGAGAGAGAGAGAGAGAGAGATCTGTCTCCTCTTCTTCTCCAGCATGTCTCTCTCCCTCATTGTATTGCTGTGCTATTTCTGTCGATGCAAATTCTCTCCACATAGTAACCGTCATTTGCATACTTGGTTGAGAAATTTGTCAAGGACTCGGAGCCAGACATTCTACTTCCCAACTCCTCACTTTCCAGAAAATATCTTATGTAAGGTTCTGACCTTTACAGAGATGATTAGCTCCTGTTCTTGTTTTTTGCCCTGTGTTAGTGTCAGTGAAGAGGAAGGAATGAAAAATAAATAACATTTAAATGTTAAGTCAAAAATAATCACAGCGGAATAGATAATAGTATGTGTTTCATTAGTTATGATTCAACATATTTGTGTAATACCAAGAAATTATGATGTGTTTGATGAGACAAAAGATCAACATTTCAGCTTTTATTTCCAGGTGTTTTTCATCTGGATCTTATACACAGTTCAGGAGATGGCACCTTTTGTCTGAACCCACCCATTTTTCTTGTCAGCAAAAGTATTGGAACAGATGAATAAATGGATTAAAGCGAATAAGTAAATCCACTAACTGCATTAAACCCATTGACATCATTCAACATCATCATTTTTTAATGTCAACCTGTGGTCTGACGTCCCTGCTGACGTTGACCAATGCTTGATTGGTGATAAATCTGGCAAACAGGCAGGCCAGCAAAGTGTTGCAATCTTATGGAGACATTCCTGGGATACCCTTGCTGTGTGTGGCTGAGCATTATCTTGCTGAACGATGTAAGTTGGAAGCCCTTCCATGAGAGGCTATAGATGCTACAGCTTCTGAGCTGTTAGTGTCCCTCGTATCAGCACTTTGGGTCATATACGATGGCTTCCCAGGTCATCACACGAGCAGCTGGGCCAGTGTGTCACTCCACTGCAAAGGCCTCCATACTCAAACCTGGGTGTGGGCTCGTTCCAAACAAGCCTGGATTTGCTGCTAAAGATGATACACTTTCAATCTGAAGCAGTCACGGCATAGATTTGTGCCAAGACCCAGTGTCTAATCAGACCACATCTGTAATCATCAATCTATCTGTCTGCCTGTCTGTATAGTAATATTTCTATATTTCTATATTCATTCATTCCCTTAATTGTACATTTTTTGTTGTACTTGTTGCCTTGTACTGAGCAATGATGAAGCTGAATCTCTAAAATATATTCATCTGTTGATTTAATCTGTTCCTGGAGGCACACCTGCTCTGCGTGCTTTAGAGCTTACCCTGCTCCCCACACACCTGATTCAACTAATCAGCTCATTAACAAGCCCTTCAGAGTTGCAAGTGTGTTGCAACTGTGTTGTTCAGTGTTAAAGCTAAAATGTGTAGGGCAGATGTGCCTCCAGGAACAGGGTTGGGTAACACTGATCTACAGCATGCACTTTGTGCCCATCGTTTGTATACCCCAGATCTGTGGAGAGAAGAATGAAATAATAGCTAATATTTTAATATTAACAAATATTAACTAAAAACAAACAAACAGAAGAAATGCATGTCTTTAACACCTCTTTCTGCATCTCTCTGCAGGGCTTGAACATCATCTTCAATGTGGCACTGGCTCTACTAAAGGTAATGCCTCACTCAGCTACCTTTTAAGTCGCTTGAACGTCAAGGTTTCAGAAGTTGGTATGTTGGAGCTAGGGATGGCAATAAATTGAAAATTTGTCAAAGCTGAAATTCAGAACCTCTAACCAAAGTACTTTTGCCCATATTAATTGTATTTGAATTCTGTTGACACTTTTCCTACTGTATGTGCTCCTGTCCTGTCACCTGTAAAACATGTGACTCCACCCCATCCACTCCAACAGAAAGGAGAACGTAGAGAGACAAAAGTTCTGACCAGACTCTGAGGAGTGTGCAAAGGTTTTTACAATTTGAGAGAATTCACATACTAAGTTTTTAGCTTCGGCTCGTCATCGAGCTAGGTCTTAAAACTCTACGAAATTTTGCTGACTCATTCGTTGATTAAAAAATGGATTCATTAATCTAGATCAAGCTAAAAAGTTCAATTAATCGTGATATTGGTTTGAGGGCATATGACCCAGAACTAGTTGGAGGAGATGTACTAAACTGCTCAGGATATTTCAGTCAAAAACCTTATTATTTATGTCAGAAATGGGTGAATTATATGTGCGAACAAACGACAAAAGCAATGCAGTAGCGGTTTTCTGAGACCGTAATCCGTGTGTTGCACTGGTTTAAGCTCCTCATGAAGCCCATTTGTGGGAGTGGAGTTGTTGAGTTGGTGGGAAGTGTTTTCTCCAGTCTGAGAGCTGTGATTGTATGTTTTAACTCTACATACACCGTATATAAAGCTACAAGCAACTATCTGTTTGAAGAATAGAGCTTGGTTTGAGTGATCAAAAAGTCATTATTTTTGACAAAAGAAGCATTTCTTGGAAAAGGGTAGGAAGAAATCTGCTGCTCTCTCAGTTGCTGAGCGACAGGAGTTCTTTGGTGAGTAACTGGGGCTTTTTGTCAAAGTGACCTCGGCTGAGCTTTGCAGTGGCTAGCTGCTTCCTGAGCAGCAGCTTGAACTCGATAAAAGCTACTGTGGATGGCTTGGTGTGAAATACACTGTGTGGACAAAAGTATTGGGTCACCTGCTGATTCATTATTTGTTCTGAAATTAAGGGTATTGAACAGTTTATGCTGCTTTCATTGGAGTTACTGTTTCTACTTTTGTATCTGTCCTTTTCTAGAGGCAATACTTCTCAAAGGACTAACAAGATGGGTGTGCATTTGCACGTCTGTGTCAGCAATGGGTGCAACTTAAAGTAGCTGAATGCATTTATTAGAAGGGGTGCTTCATTTAATGAAATGAGGAGTGCATGTGGCACTGATCTGTCTACATACAGGTCTGAGCTGAACACAGAGCCTGAATGATTTTCGACACTTGATACAGTCTTATAGAGCAGGGGACATATTGCACTGCTGACTGCAAAATATTGGATGTGTCTCCCTCTGCTGTTCAGAAATTATATTGCACATTGAGGTGGTGTTGACATGCTGTCATTGTAGAACCCTTTTTGTTTAGAGCAGGGGTACAATATTCCAGTCCTGGAGTGCCGGTGTCCAGCCAAGTTTGGAAGTAGCCTTACTCAGATCAGATTCAACACTTCAGTTAATTACTAGTGAAAATAGATGAGTTTGACTAAGGTACTATCAGACGTCCTCTATATACAGCTTTATATTCTCTAGATAAACATATATAGACCTACGTATCCCATAGACACACACATATATATGCCTGATGTATCCTCTAGATACATCTGTATCGTATGTATTCCTTAAACACATCTATAGATGCCTCTATATTCCAAATAAACACCTGTATAGAACTGTTTTAGAGTGTATTATATTATTATTATTATTATTTATATTATTATTATTATTATTATATTATATGTACTTTATGCTGTTTGAGAGTGAGGAATTGCAGTATGGGGCAAGAGACATGTCATGATGCATTATATGTCCAAATGTTTGTGGACACCCTTTGTAATGAATGCATTCAGTTAGTTACACAGATGTACACATAGCTTGTCTAGTCCCTGCCAATAGAATAGGACACTCTGGAGCATATATTAACATGAACCTATAGGCACCATGCCTAATGCCAAGTGTGGGTTAGAGGGTTATGAAGCCCCCTGGCATTGAGCTGTGGCACAGTGGAATGTGGCACTGTGTTCTCTAGAATGTTCTCTAGAATGATGGTGCTCCATTCAGTACTTCTGGGAGGGCTGAGTTGGGGAGGATATGGGGTGATGATCAACATCTTGACCTTAACTCTTTAGTCTTGTCACTAATTGCAATCAGATGCTCACAACTATGCTCCAAAGTCTAGCAGAAAGCCGAGTTACTCCAACAAAGGTAGGAGAAAGTCTAGGAGTGTCCCTACTTTTGTCCATATGCTGTATATCAGCTGTTATTCTAAACTTTTATCCTTCTAATCTGCCACAGTGTGTTCATATCAGGTCAGTATGGCTGCTCTTATATGATGGGATTTATATATTACATTTCTGATGCATAGCACATCACAGAGCTGACTGATACCTCAGTGAGTGTTGTGAGTTGATTTTCTTGTACTTATTGATCCTCAGCAAATGCAAAGCTTTCCAAGCTGCAATATGCAGCTGTGGGTCATTACCCCAGTAAAGCCATTACAGTTGAAGCCATTACAAGCGAAGCTTCACTAATGATACTACATTAGGACAGTCATCAGCTTACAGACTGTAGTATTTCATCAGTGTTTTATTTAGCTTACATAACTGCACACATTTGCAGTTCTGTAGATGTCTTATTGCACTATAGTGAGGTACGTTTAAAAGCCTGTGAGACCATGTGAGAGGAGGTGGTGGGTGGGTTAAATGCTTTCTGAGATACATATCTAATAAGCATGAGTTAAGTAAAGTATTTACATCAGAGCAAATTAGACAGTGATTACTTCCAAATGGGACACAAATGAGGCTTTGTGTGATTTATAATTGACTTGTGTGACCTTAATTGAAAGAAGCAGCAGCTGCTTTAGCGGGGAGTGCACCAGTGTGACTGAGCATAAAACTAAAGCTTTTCCTTTCCAGTATTTACCTCTTGCATCTTATAATGTGCGCTAGGATTCGTAGATTGAGAAGAGTTGGTACAGTTCGTTGAATTGTCTCGTTCAAGGTGTGGAAAATGGGTCACAAAGAGGTTAATGATGTGTGAAGGAAGTAGCTAAATTTGCAGGGGTATGGAAGCATATGCTCATACTGGTTTACCAGCAGTGGCAAAAATCCCAGTCTACAGGAAATACTCGGATTGTGGCCATAAGACGAAACTGATGAACCAGGACCTTGAAATTATGATTGTGAATGAAGAAGAACTGTTCTACACATCAACGCAGGTTCTTCACAACCATTTCCTGAAACTCAGCAGGGAACCGCAGACCATGAACATAAGTGCTATAAAGCCCCCTGCATTGAACTGTGGAGCAGCGGAACTTCTTCTCTGGACAGTCTTCTCTGGAATGATGGTGCACAATCCAATACTTTTGTATAAGTTGGGGAGTTGGGAATGAAGTCTCCAGAATCTAGTAGGAAGTCTTCTCTGGACAATAGAGACAGGTACTCCAACAAAAACAAGATACCCTTGATTTCAGAAGAAACACTGAAGAAGGTGTCCCAATACTTTTGCTGATACTAAAATCAGTATTAGAATCTGTCACACAATTTTCATATATGTTTATACTTGTGCTGTTGTGGTTGTTAACTGCCTGATACATACATTACAGCTACTGGCAAAAACCCTGGTCTACAGGAAATTCAGAAATGTGGCCCAAATACGAAACTGAGGGACAAGGCCCTAGAAATGAAATGTCTATGAATGCAAATCGATTCACTTCCAGGCAAGAATTGCTCTAGAAGTCAGTGCAGATCTTTCACTTCCAAGTTCTGAAACAACATGAATATATGGAGCAGAGTGGCAAGAGACCTTTGCTCGTTATCGTTTTTAAGTCACATGGATTATTACTGTGAAGTAATAGCAGGTGATGAAGTCATTTTTTATTTAATTTGATTTGTTATGTACATGTTTGTAGGCTTGTGGGCAAAATCAAGACTCAAAAGGGTCCTGAAGGCAGCTCTACCTCTGAGAGAGAACGAACACCATTAGTTAAGAGTATAACCAATTAAAATAACCAGTAAGCAGGGATTCTGCTCCTCGTATTGCATGAAATGTGTGCAGTTTAGTTTGAGGTTGTTTTTTTTTTGTTTGTTTGTTTGTTTTTTGTTATTGTTTTCCAGAAAGTATTTTTTTGTTCCTGTGGAGTTCTCGAGAACTGGATAACATCACCTTTACTCTTTTACTAGGAAGATGGAGAATTCTTAATAGTTGAAAGTCTCCCCATCCCATTCTCTTTGGCTAAAGGATGTAGCTTTTGCATCTTGAGAGGATTTAGCTTAAGTGGGTCCGTGAACAAATTCTATTGGTGCTGGATACATTTCCTTGAGTTTTTCAAATCCCTTCCTCTCCCATGCTTAAAAGCTGCGGTACATGCATCCAGAGCTGTGTGAACTTCAAAGTTGAGCCGGGTATAGACGAATTGTCTTTGTGGGCACGCTCGGCCTATAGGGGAGCAGGATGGAGGAGTGATCAGATTTACCGAACAAAGGTCTGGAGAGGACTTTGTACACCTGTCAGAAGATGGTAACAGTGGTCCAATGTTCATCATGTGTTGGAGCGACTTTCTTCACCTTTGGTTTTCGGTGGAATGAATGCAACCTATAAGTATATGTTTTCCTGTTTTAGATGTTAGAAGAATGGAGATCCTTTGGTGTTTACTAACAAAGGATCAGCGTCTTAAAACTCGAAGTCACTCGAGTGATTGTCAGTCTGATTTCTAGAAGTGTTTGTCGCTCATAGATGAGGTTGCTGACAACACTCCATGTAATAAAACTTGGCTCTATAACTGGACCATGTTTCAGTGTGGGGATGGTGTTCTTTGGGTGGTCTCATCTGACCAGAGCACCCACATGCCTTTTTGGTAAACTCAAAATGTGGCTTCCTATTTTCGACTGCAAGTAAAGGCTTTTTTTCTGGCTACTCTTCCATAAAGCCCAGCTCTATGGAGGGTGTGGCATATTGAGGTCATGTGGAAAGATACTCGCATGTTTGGAGATCGCCTTGGTCTTCAGGGTGTTGTTTGTTTAGTGGAGCCTCTTGCTTAATGGTGTTGCAGCCTCTGGGGCCTTTCAGAATAGGTGCATATATACTGATAGATCGTGCGACTTGGATTGGTGGAGTGCATGTGTTGATTTATACTTTTTTTTTTCTCTCTCATTTCACTTCACCAACTTCATTGTAACAACTGTTTTGTGCAGATGCATCACATACAATTCAGATAAAAATACAGGTTGTAATGTAACATATTAGGTAAAAAGCCAAGGGGGTGAATACTTTCGTATGGCACTGTATATGGTGCTTGTTGCAAAATGTCAAGAATGTTAACTTTTCTTTAATGTTGCCACTGCAGTGACCAGTATGCATAACTAGCGGGTGCACAAGACACTGTCACATGAAAAAATCTTGGTACTCTCTGTGCTGGCATTCAGTGAAATGCTGCCTTAGAATTTAGGTAGCTAGTTTTCTAGGTAGCTTTCTGAGAAACCATCACCATATTTAAAAAAATCTTTAAATTAAATCGTTTATTAGTTTTGCACACAAGCCTTTTTTAAAGAACACAAAAGCAAATAATAATAGTAAGTTAAGTTTGTATACTGTACCACAGGAAAGTGGGATTATCATGGAAAACCCATGAAAATATTGAAAATGGTGGGTCTGCACATGCACAGAGCCATGAGGTAGTACATCATTTTTGAAATTCCCTGGTAACAGAAATCGAAAGAAGAGAGCACCCGGATCCATTATCCAGGATCCATATAACATGTCCATTATGCAGTGCTGTGCTAATTCAGGCTTAAAAAATGTAAATAATTTGTCGGAAAATGGCCAGATTTAGATGTCAGTGCTTTGGTCCTATTTTTAGATCAAACAGATTGTGATTGGGTGGTCCTGGTGAGACCACTGTGTCCAGATCCAAACTGGCTTATGTTGTATAAAAACACAGCATGGCTTGACGTCCCCCCTCATTATTTGAATTTTCTGATGTTCCAAAGACAAATGTGAAATATCATGTAGACATATTGAGGGCATGGATGATAGAGTGAGTCTGCAAGGGAGTGTGAGGGATGGAGTGAGCGAGAAGGGAGGGGAGATCTAGGGGGCTTGCACTGCCTCCGTCTCATTGGCTAGGCATTACAGCATCCTCCCCGGAGGCTCCCATTCCCCCCCCTTTCCATCTCTCTCTTGCTCTCCCTCTCTACCCCTCCCACCCTCCCTCCCTGCCTCTCTCTCTTTCTTGCTCGCTCACTCACATACTGTGTTTCTCCACATGCCCTCCTCCTGCCTGTGCCCATCAATTGCTGTACTGCATTTGATAGCATTTAGGCTTAGCATCAGCACATTTCTCAGCCATGTCCACTGTCCAGTCGTCGACCCAGCCTGCTTGCAGAGTCTTACTGATGCCCCTCCTCTCCTCGCCTCTTCCTCCTCCTCTTCCTCCTCCTCCCTGTTCTCCACCAGCCCACTGCCTCTTCTAGCATCGACAGTGTTTCCGTTTGCTCTCTCGCTCTCTCTCTCTTTCTCTCTCTCTCTCTCTGTTCTCTACTCGTCAGCTCTCTCCACCGTCTTCTCAGCTGCAAAATGGAGCAGGGCGGGCGGTGCTGCTCAGTGTGACCCAGGCCTCGACTCCACCAGCTCGGAAGTGAGGCAGCAGGGACCTCCGGCCACTCTGGACCAGGCCTGAACTCTTCTTTGGCATCCCACTCCCAGTGCATTTGGATGGACCTTTTTGATCGGATGCTTCTTCAAGGCTAATGCCACAGGAGTCTGCATGGTTCCTCCGGTTCCTGCTGGATGTTGTAAGGGCAAATGCCGACTGATGGATGCCGGAGGTTCCTACACACGTGGGTGTGGGATTAGCAGTTTAGAAAGCCTGCTGGAGCTCCAGCACCTCCAATCGTCTTTCTCTTTCCTCCATCGCTTGGCGTGACTTACTGTTTGATGAGCCGTGAAAGGAGGACAAGGTCTTCAACCAGCCGTGGCATCTCTGACAGGCTTCTGAACTACATCCATTAGCATTATCCCACTCTTCTGAGCATCCTCAAGCCCTTAGAGTTTACCAGCCCTTTTCTCCTTGGCATCAGGCTTGAATTGTGCACTTCCAGTGAAGATCCACTTAGTTGTGACCACACCTGCTGTGGACTTGCTGATGTTTCCCTCATCCTCTCTGCTTCCTGGCTCTCGTTAAAGTCCCAACTCATCAGATTGTGGACTGATTTAGAGGTGTCTGGTTCTGAAGAGGAGGAGGAGAAGAGCATGGAAGATGTGTTGCCACTCAGCTGTCCCTCTGCCTGTTGCCAGGCAACAGATTGCTAATTTGAACATTAGGAAAGAAGGTGGCCTTCATTGAACATGACAGGAAGGAGCTTCTGAAGCTGAACCCTCAGTTCCTTGATATGTTAAACAGGACTTTCAGAAAAGACCTTTGATGGACATTGACCCTGTGGTCTGAAGACTGACCGTAGGCGTGGCCTCCAGTAACTATGGAGCTTTCCTGTGGTACCGTTTGGTGCTAGCATATACCTGTTTTCCATAAAGTTTGCCAGTTAAGACCTGTCAGTCCTAGTCTCAGCATGGCTATGTGACCCATCTTGTTGTTCCACCTCGCAGGGCATGTGAACATTGAAACCACATTTATTTTTGTGAAATCAAACAAAACGTGCCACCTCCACACTTCATCGTGGCTGATTTCAAGCCAGCCCCAGAGCCTCCCTGGGAGGATGACTCTGGAGACTTGGGAGATACTCAGGAGAGCCCTTCGCTGCCCAGCCTGGAGAGGGAGCTACCTTTATCCCCACCGCTCTCTCCCATCCCTCCGGCGGTGCGGGCACTGGAAGAGGGGGGATCAGCAGGAGAGGAGAGGGCTGCCCAGGGGCTGGACTACACAGAGCGGGTCATGAGCCTACTGGGCATGGGCCATAGGCTTTTTGTACCACGGCTACTGGCGGTGAGGGGTGACTAGTGCTGAAGGCTGTATGGTATCAGATACTATACCCTGGGGGTGCCAGCTTTACTCCTGAAGAGTTTGATTACGATATTCAGTACTACTGTACTGATGTCCAGGATCAGTGTTTGACATCTTTAGATCCAGATTGTCCAGCTCTGGCCCAGTAATCAAGGCCTTTATTGACATGCCTTAGGCTACATTACCAGGCTGAATGTGCTCAAATCAAATTTTTTTGTTCAAATCCAGATCTGATTATTTTCTGGTCTG
Organism: Acestrorhynchus altus; assembly: GCA_034509495.1. NCBI lineage: Eukaryota > Metazoa > Chordata > Actinopteri > Characiformes > Acestrorhynchidae > Acestrorhynchus > Acestrorhynchus altus. Next base: position 26,727,786 of record CM067514.1, read on the forward strand.
TATGGATATACTAAATCGAATCCTTTCAAATCAGATTTTAGCCACTTTCCTATGTGGTCTTGGACCAGATATATATCCGATTTGTGGGCATGCCACATGAATATAAACAGATCAGATTTTAATCTGTCAACAGTCTTTTTGCCTGCATGTGTGTGCTTAATGTTGTTGGGGACTCAAAACTGAAATATATTTTATATATCTGATCAAATCTGACAGTTAGATTTTTTAAAAAACAGTTTGTAGTATTTCAGTCAAAACAGGATTTTTCATCTTGTTTTGACCACTGTTTTTGCAGATCTCCATATCAATGTGGGGTATCCTCACATTCATGTCAACCTGCCTATATTTGAAGAGTAACAGCATACATTTTGTTGAAGGGCAGGACTTTATTTGTAAACAAACGCCATGTTGAGCTCCAAACTCACTCAACAGTGACCACTTTCCTCATTTACAATGTTGCTACGGAGGCAATGTGAATAAAAATATAAATATACCTGTGTGCCATTTCGGGCATCAACTCGTAAACGTCAGATGCCGGTCAGGAACATTTGATGAATGTGAACCATTGAGATGGACAAATCTGATCTGAGCAAAAAATTTCGTTGAGATATACTATATAAAAATGTGCCATTATTAATTCAAATAATAGAAAAGCACTTCCTCAGTGCTGCTTTTCTGGAATGCACATGTTCCCCTTAAGGTGGTGCTATGTCTAAGTTTAACTACTTCACACATGGAAAGTGTTGGATCACTTTTTGCTCCTGGAGTGTTAATAAGTTAACTGTCAAAACAATGTATAAATGTATGCATATGGCAACTCGGAGCATTATCCTTGTAGATGCAGTTGCTGCATTATTGCTGTTTTACTCAACTCTGATATAAGGTTACTCTGTCTCTGAACACAGACCTCCAAGGAGGACCTGCTCCAGGCTGACTTTGAAGGCGCTCTGAAGTTTTTCCGGGTTCAGCTCCCCAAACGTTACAGATCGGCAGAAAACGCTCGCAGACTCATGGAGCAGGCCTGCAACATCAAGGTAGGTGCCGACTCCCGATTTTCCGTGAGATGTTCCGCTTATCACTGCACACAGCAAGTCACTCAAGGACACTGACCTCATCCTAAACCCCTTATCTAAAATTACAAAAACACAAAGCCTCGGGACCTTTCTCTGCTTTTCTCAGCAGTTTTGGGTACATTGTTTCTTTTGAGTCACGACACTTTGTACACATTTTATCATTCGCCTCGTGCTACCGAGATCTCAAGTGTGGGTGTAGATTAGCAGAGCTCTGAATGGCCTCCATGACTAAAATCTTTTGCAGGGATTAGTGCCGCTTGGGGCGGTGAACTGGGGGAGAATAATAAAGTACACTAGCGCTCTCTGACATTTTCCAAAATCTGCCCTTCAGAACTGCAACCCTGCTCTTTTGTAAGAGCACTAAACTAAGCTTCCTTCTTAACGTACGTGTTGTAATACCTCACCTTGCTTGTTTATGCAGAGCTTTGTGAGTCTCCCTATGTGAGCTTATTGTGAAACCAAGTCCAGCCCTGCCTTTCAGTTTAGTTCTGACTCTAAAACAAGAAACCTCTGACTCTATTATAAAATACTCCTGAAGACTTTAATCAGCCAATCGGGTGTGTCAGATTACAGAAGGAATAGGGATGTCTATCCCAAGGCTATCCTGAAGCAGGATTGAGCTGGTCTGTTCTTCTTGTTGGATTGATAGGGGATGAAGGCTTGTATATAAAGCACTGTGCAGACATTTTAGCCCGTGTGAAAATTAAAATGAAAAAGCTGCTTATCTGGTCTGTTTATTTATGCAGTTGTATTGTTTTGCATTGTATGTTCTTTCCAGGTAGTTTGGTCTGATTTTGTGATTCAGGCTTGTATGTATCTTTGAGACTGGATGTGTGGTATCCGTGTATCAGCTGATTTTAATGGAATTTTTCCCCTAAAAAAAGAATGAGGTCAAACGTTCTGCCACCCGTTGATGCAAATACACTAGTAACACTGCGCCTTCAGCATAGGATACCATAGTAATGGCCTAGCAACCATTTAGCAACCTCCTATAAACCATTTGGCAGCACCATAGCAACCACCTGGGATGCCACATCAACCACCTAACATTATAGCAACCATTTCAGTTGCTCGGCAACAGCTAAGCAACCAGGTAGTGACACCCTATCAACCACTTTGCAAACACCTTGCAAGCATCTAGCAACCACCTATAAACATCATCTGGAATACAGTAGCAACCAATTAGCAATGCATCCACCTGGGGTGCTAAAAAAGCCGCTTAGCAACACCGTAACAACCAACTAATAACATCATAACCACCACCTGGGATAACATATAGACAATGTAGCAACTGCCTGGAAGTGGGAAGCACTTAAACTGTACATCTTCTGTATTCTGTGTTTCCTTTAGGAAATGTACTTTTCTAGTTTCTGGTACTCATCCAGCACCTGCTTTGGTAAATCAGTGGTTAGTGATGTTAAATCAGGTGTGCTGCTGATGGAACTGAACACATCCAGGTGCTGGCTGGAGGCATCCAGGAGAAATATAGAGCCAAGCTTTGTTCTCGAAATCCAGTTCACAAGATCTCAATGAAATTCTTCCTCTTTACTGTATTTCTGTTTACCTGCTTCTGTTCTAACAGAGTCTGGAGTTTCTACACTTGACTCTCTCTTACTGATCAGACAAAAGACTTTAAATAATACTCTCAGCACAGGACTGTGTAGCACAAGGGTTGTTCAGCCCATAATGTTCCTAACAGTGAATAAAATTGGATTGTCAGCAGTAGGTGTTGATAATTTCACACTACGAACTGTTTCTCTGTCCTGTGTGCTTTAGAATGTCTTCTTTGTTTGTTCAGCTAAGCCAGGCATTGCTGTCAATATGTTTTTTCTTTGATGCATTTTTGTCATATTGCAACACTGAAACAGTGGTTTAGAAGCGGGGAGAGATCTGCACTGCACTAAAGCTCACTTCTGATGTCATTCCCCTGTAACATTCACAGTGGGTGAGAGCTGAGGTACACCCAAATGTCCCGAATCTCCTTTGGGTAGCACACAGCTCTTCGAAGAGTGATGCTGAGTTGTCTGCTGTGGCTGGAGCACAAAACATCAATCTTAGATGTGTTTGTGGTTGGTTAGATCTCTTTATTTACTGCTGGGCATTCAAATATCAACTGTTTCTCACAATTGTCCACAGATATGCCATTATAAGCTCCTTTTTAGCACCTTTTACAGCTTTTCATACAGCTGAGAGTGCTCCAGAGTCTAATTCAACAAATCAGTTTTGTCAAAGTGAAAGGGCCAAACTGTGACATTCTAGAACATTAGAACATCTCTGAAACGGGCAGGTCTGTGGGTTGTTGTATGCAGTGGTCAGTACCTACCAAAAGTGCTCCAAGGAAAGTATAACCATTGAAACGGCGACAGGGTAATAGAGGTTCATTGATACTCATGGAGGTCCCACCTCACAACATACAGGAGTCTGGCACTCCAGGAGCAGGGTTACCTGCCCCTGTCTTAAAAGATCTGCTATAACTTTATCCTGGGTGCCAGATACCACAGGACACCTTCAGAGGTCTTGTGCAGTCCATGCCTCCCACTCTGATGGGTCAGAGCTGTTTTGGGGGCCCTAGTGCCCACAATATTCCGTCATGGCGCTTCCCGTCAGAGATGCAACAGAAAGCCAGGTTATTATGGACTTTTTGTGAAATCAACAAATCAGTGTTGTGATTGGTTTGTTTGTTTGTTTATTTATTTATTTATTTATTTATTTATTTATGTGGCATCCTTAGTGTGACCATGTAATTTACGTAAGCACTCTATAGTGCATTATGATACTCCTGACATACTGCAGTACATCAAAAGATCCATTGGGGGCGATATGGATTCAGTTAATTTGTTGCTTCATAAAAGACTTTCGTGCAGTTATGAATGATGATGGTACTGTGAGAGGAAACGACAGACGAATAGGTTCTACATGGGTTCTTAAGTAAAAACAGTGGTGCACTATTGGGCCATGATAACTCAAATGCTTAAATGGTTGTAAGTACTGTATTCTTCACGCTGATAACCTTTTATAGATGTAGAACAAATAATGTTTCTGTATAGCACCAGAACAGGATCCACCATTGCTATACCTTTTACAGCTTTTCATACAGCTGAGAGTGCTCCAGAGTCTAATTCAGCAAATCAGTTTTGTCAAAGTGAAAGGGCCAAACTGTGACGTTCTAGAACATCAGAACATCTCTGAAACGGGCAGGTCTGTGGGTTGTTGTATGCAGTGGTTATAAATGAAGGAACCCTTTTCAGCACTCTGTTCATCCCTTTTTACTTCGAGCCTCCATTAAAAGTGGAATTGCTTGCAAATGTGTGGAGGCACTGTTGGAGGAAATGGCAGAAGACCCTTTTAGTACCATTTAGAACCCTTTTTATCTAGAGCCTTAATTATGTAATGCCATAGTTCTTTGCAACAGGTGTCTATTTGTTCTTTTCCTGGCTGAAGAGCAGTTGGTGGGGCCCTGAAAATCTGGTTAATGCTGTTATATATTTCCTGATTTTTGTATTTTTCTCCATTCAGACTTTTACAACTTTGATCAAATGGACTCTTTATGTCCTTTGTTGTGCTGAACAGAGCTCATCTAGTTATTCACAATCATTATTTAGTTCACGTCACAATTTTTAACTGTAATCACATTATTAAATTTGATTTTTTTTTTTTTCGGAAAGTCACAACAAGAAAAAGACTGTCAAGTCTGAGTTAAGAACAACTGTCCTGACCACCTTACACCAAATGATCGAGATGAAGGGAGCACGTTGCAGCTCATGCTCGCTGAACGGAAACCTGTTTGTCTGTTCAGCCTCTTCCTGTGCTGTGCTAATGATGACTGCTACCTTGAAATGTGCAAGAAGCTGCAATTTTATGTGCCGTCATGCGTTTCTTTAACAAAATGACTGTTTTTGTTCTACAGGGGTTGGGTTGCAATGTGAGGAGTTTGCAGTATAGTGGGAGGAGTTTTTGCTTTTAGTGGGAGCGGTTTTTGCTTTAGTGGGAGGGGTTTCAGGTGCACAGGGAGGAGGTTTTGTTGTTGAATGTGTCTTGGAGAGATGGATGCATTTGCACTGCTACAAATTTTTTTTTTTCAGAATGTTTATTTTTTCATTTTTCATATTTTTAACATTTAGGGTTTTTTTTTCTTTCTTTCTTTAATGTTTGTCCTTTTAAGGAAAAAATACTTCATCAAAAATGTGTCATCACGGAAATCATATGGCCCTACAATAGTAGACTCACCGAAAAGTTTTTCACTATTATTGTGAGTCTCAGGACTGTAATGTAGTCCATTCATTCATGGATTATTACAAATAACAGTGGCTCTATTGTCTGACCAGCTAGCAGAGAACGTTATAGGAACATTCAGCAGTGTTTTCAGAAGGTTCAGGTAGCTTAGCCTGTAACGTTGCAGAAATAACGTTCCAGGAATGTTCTGCCCTGATAATGCTGTAGTAACGTTGTGCCGTAATAATGGTTTGCATTGCAACATTATTAGAATGTTACACAACTCTCTGTTAGACAAACACCAACTTTGAAGACACTTTTCCAAACTAAGCACACAATAAATAAGACACTTTACTTTTGTGACGTTCTAAGAACCAGAAGTGCCCACCCATCTCTCTGTCCATCTTTCCCCTCCATCACTCTTTCTCTCTTTCTTCTTCACCCGCTCATGTCCTCACTGTCACTATCTGCAGGATTTCCTGTGCTCCGAGTTGTGCAATGCTGTTTGCATTAGTAGGGCTGTAATTTTGTTGTGTGGAAATGACTTTCAGAGCAGATCGGAAGGAGAACCACAATATCTAAACATCCAGACTGTTCTGTAGTTGTGTACCCACCACTAAACACTGATCTAAGGTCAGGTCTCCTCTGTACATGTAGTTCTGATTGTTGTGATGTACAAACACAAACTGGTCCCAGATTTCTTACTCTGTGAACTAAGTGAACAGTCAGTTCTTGACGTTGATGTGATCTAGCAGGAAAATGGAGAAGCGTAAAAATCTAAGACACTTAGAACCAGAACCAGACTGTGATGATCTGGACAACTGAAACAGGCAGGTGTTTTGGGGTGTTCCCTGAGTTGTGTGCACACCCACCCACACACAGTGGTCAGTACTAGGGCTGGGTGATAAAACTCATATCTTGATATTCTTTGGAGAAATTATGAAATACGATAAGATACAATATGGTCATTCCCTCGTGTGGCACTCAAAATATCTCCATATCGATATATTTACAATATATTGCCCAGCCCCAATATGAACAGCCATCCAACTCACAGTTCCAATTTGGAAAGAGCTCAGAGCTGTAATTCAATTATATCACTAGCTAGTACCTACCAAAAGTGCTCCACTGTAGGATGAATGGAGAACCAATAAGAGGCACATGAAAGAATCTGAGCCACTTTGACCAGAACCAAACTGTGATGTTTTCGACAGCTTGGTCAGAACATCTGCAAAACATCAGTGGTGAAATTTCCTGATGCACTGAATTCAGTAGTTGAATCAAAATCAAAGAGGTCTAATGTGTTAACACTATGATCCGAGGATCGCAGGTTCAAATCCTGTGATGCTGCTTGCCATCGGTAACACGAGTCCACCAAAGCAATATTGGTCATGCCCTCTCTGGGTGGATAGATGGCCCTCTCTCACCTTAGTCCACAACTGTCCAGCTCAGGTTAGCTGTTGTTTTCACACTGGGGACCCTGTGCTTTTCATCTGATCACATTTGTTGCCCAGCAGTAATGCAGTGGTGGCTTCACAGGTATCAGAGGAGCCTTGTGCTTGTCTTCATCCTCCCAGTGTCTGGAGCATCGTATGTGATGGGAGGAGAGTCCTGACAGGGTTGCATTTTTGGCATTTCCAAATTGGGGCAGCAGGCTTAACAACCATGTGCAGGAATTTAAGGTGAGGGAGATGGGCA
>CM067514.1:26739768-26786833 GCA_034509495.1 Acestrorhynchus altus
TATTCATATTCCACTGAATTCATATTTCCACTCTGTGGTATTACCGCACTCGACTCTACTCAGCTTTTTTGCTTTTACATGAAGTAAATTTGGTTCCTATTACCCGACTCATAGTTCCAAGTGAGCTGTGTATCACGTCTTTTTGTTTTGTGTGTAGAACATCTTTTCATTTCTGTAAAGCTGCTCTGTGACATCTGTTGTAAAAAGTGCTATACAAATCAATTTTGATATTTTTTTTATTATTATTGAAATTTTAAACAATGCAATATATGATGTTAAAAAAAAACAACTAAAAATGGAGCAGAAAGTGTCTTCCAGGAAGACTGAAACAGAATGTTATTTTATTTTTATTTAAAAATCGATATATATACAATATCCACTCATCCACTGCATATTGCCCAGCCCTACTTGACATGGTCATAGCTAGCTACCAAAAACAATTTATTTATTAAAATTCTTTTCATGTTTAATTAAACAATTTTAAATCTGGAAAACTGTTCAGATAATGTCATGTAGAATCTATAAACCTGTAAATTCCACCACTTCATCTGCTGCATTTCAGCTTTGGCAGTAGAAAACGCTGCATAACCTGAGCCATATTAGAGTAAAATCCTGTAATATTGCTCTTCTTCCTCACGCCACATGCTTCTCTCACTACAAATGCTGCTTCTGTATCTCTCAGCATGATGGTCTGCTCAAAGCATGATTTTTTTATTTTATTCACAGCAGTGGAACAGTATATCATGCCCCCCTTGTCTAGGGGAAGCCCAGGAGTAATTTGCTTTAATATACTTTTATATCTTATATATAAATAGTACAGCAAATTATGAAGATTATGACTCTGTCTTTGCTTTAGTGTTCTATTGTACCTTGCATCTGAATGTACCTGTATTGGACTAGGCTTCCTACAGTCTTCTTTGTTCTTCCAATCTTCCTCTGCACACTCTTTGTCCCACACTCTGTTCCAGCCTGGTGAATCTGATCTCATTGAAGGTCTCACAATGAAATTAAATAACGAGCTTTCCAAATTAACTCAGTTACAAGTTTAGTCTCCACTCAAAGGAGACATTTGTGTGCGTGTGTGTGTGTGTGTGTGTGTGTGTGTGTGTGTGTGTGTGTGTGTGTGTGTGTGTGTGTGTGTGTGTGTGTGTGTGTGTGTGTGTGTGGGGAATATGCCTGGATCAGAGAGTGCTTGGGGTCTGAATAGGGTGGGAGTGTGTGCATTCAATGCACTACATTGTCTAGTTCCTGGAGAGAAGCACTACCAAAAGAACAGGACTCTGGAGCAGATAAACATGAAACTATTGGCACCATTCCTAATGCCAGGTGGGGGCAAGAAGGATATGAAGACTGAGCACTGAGTTGTGAAGCAGTGGAACTGCTGGATGATTAGGGCAGTTGGTGATGGTGGGATGGTGATCATCCAACATCCTTACCTTTCTCATTTTATCATTGCTGAATGCAGTCAGATCCTCACAGCAATGCTCCAGAATCAAGTAGAAAACCTTCCCTGGGCATTAGAGACATTAACAAAAGCATCATAAATAATAATATTTTATAAAATAAAACTTTGTGTGTGTGTGTGTGTGTGTGTGTGTGTGTGTGTGTGTGTGTGTGTGGTCCTGACAGCATTAATTGAATGTGAGTTGTTTGCTGTGACACGTATTTGAATAGAAAATGCTTTCAACGTCATTGTCTTTATCACCTTCATCATCACGATCAGCTCCTCTGTGAGGACTCATTGTTCTAATTATTCATCTAATGATGATGGACATCTCATAGTCTCCACCCCTACCTTCAGCCAGATTCTCTCTGGCCCCACCTCCCCTCTCTCACTTTCTCTCATTCACTCTATTTTTCCTGTTATTTTCTCTTTCTCTCTCTTTCATTCTATCATTCTCGTCCACTCTGTCTTGTAGACTACCTTATAAAAAATAAAAAGTTCAGCCAGTTTACGTGCTGTTTAATCTTTTTTTTTTCTATATCTGACATTCGCCGGAACCTTTCACCCTCCTAAACTGACACACATGCCCTGAAGCTCAGCTCCTGCTGGTGTAGTTTCATTTTCAGGGACTATTAAGGAGTTCCAGTTTCTGGCTGCTTGGCTAATCACAAGAATACATTTAAGTCCACTGTTAAAAGGGCATATTATTAGACCACGCCCACTTCATTGGTTTACATTTACTGTTTTGTTAAACTCCAGTTTTAAGCTTCTTATTTTTCTTTGATGTTGTAGCCACGCCCTCCTGTGATCTCGATAATCATTTCTTTAATTTTTCTTTGAGTTGGATTGACGTATAAGTCACATGAATGCTGGTCACATTGCCATCAAAATGTCGAATTTCTCTCTTTTTTGCTCTCTTTCTAGCAGTCAAATTTCTCTCACCCTCACTACATCCTTGCTCTCTATCATTTAATCCCTTTTTGCTCTGTTTCCACTCTTATTCTCTTTCTTTCTGTTTTTGTCTCTCACAATTTTACCCTTTCATATGTTTTCTGTCTCTGTCTCCCTCGCTGGGTTTCTATCCAAACTTTCGGCACTGCAAATGTTATGTGCACAAGAAAAGAGAGTGAAATAAGTCTCTGTCCACGATGGTTATGTGAAGAACCCCAGTGATGTAGGCTACTGTACGGTCTTGGCCAAAATTTTGAGAATGGCACAAATTTTGGGTTCCACAAAGTTTGCTGAGCACTACCAAGAGTCAGAATTTTCCATAAGAGCACTGCTATGAAGGAACAGTAGCAAGAGCAACTTCTCCCAACAATCCAGGAGCATTTTGGAGATGAACATCAAATGACTCTGAACAAAATTTGGGGTCCATGATCAGGAAACTCCCCAGACCTCAATCCCATTGAGAACCTGTGATCAGTCCTCAAAAAAAGGTGGATAAACAAAAACCCAGAGACTCTGGGCACTGTTTAGGATGGATTTTTGTTCTTTTTCCATTCGGGATTTTATGCACATTTTCAAAGTTCTTTAAATCTTGCAGTAGATGGCAAAATTCTCTTAGTTATCTATCTTCTTTTCTCTCTTTCTTGCTCTCAATTTTTTCTCAATCTTACATTTTCTCTTTCTTTCTCACTCCTTCAGTTTCTTTTCCCCCTCAATTGACTCCTTTTTTTTATCTCAAAATTAAATTCCCTCTTCTTTCTTTCATTCCTCTCACTCTGTTTCTCTCAGTGAAAGACCTCCTCGGTATATCATGTCTCTAAGCTGTGGACAGGCATGGGGTATGTTTGAACAGTAGATCAGAATTTATTTCAGAGCTGGGTTTGGAACTGATATTTTGCATATGGGTGTGTTACACTTCTACACACACACACACACACACACCCCTTCAGCTTCTGGCCTTGTCACTGTTACGAAAGCTCTCTAGGGATTATTGGAGCAGGCACTGAAGTGTTGCTCAGTCTCATCACCCACAGCAGAGCTACCATACAAACAAACACAGCAGAGTAGAGCAGGTGAGCGGCTTTCCCAAGAGCTCTCATTAGTCAACCAACCAGCAGCCCCCAGCTGGAATCAGACCATCCTTGAGCCTTCAGAAAGGCTGTGAGACCTACACACACTTGGTATGGTGTAATCGAAACTAGTCAAAAACAATAAACACAATAATAACCTATATATAGTGCTTTTTATTTCAGTTAAACTCTCAGCGGGCTTTACAGTGGAAACTGAGAGGTTCAAAAGAACACATTTCTGTTGATATGAAAAAGTAAAATGACTAAAATAACAGAAATCAAATCTTATTGTAGATCAAAAAGGAGATGATGCCAAGAAACCTGCCTGAATGTGCTGCTCTCAGGGCAAAATTCATTTGTATATCTCATTTGAACATGACATGCATAAAGAAGTGTTATAGAAATGAAAAACAAAAATGTCACAAAGTGATCAAATCAAAAACCACAGAGCAGAAAGAAGAAACATTTGGGAGGAACTGAGACTGATGAGCAGAAACCCATCCTCCTCTATTCAACCCATCAAATCAGATGACTCATAATACCAATGACTCAACATACCAATACTGCCCGATAATAACCAACAGCACATTCTGCTCATTGACTTTATGTTTATTTGGGTTTATTTTTATGTTATATAGAATTAATTACAGTAGAGACTCTCACTGACCACTCAATGTTTATTTGGGTTTATTTTCATGTTATTTATAGTTAATTACAGGTAGACCGTCTCACTGACCACTGACTCTATGTTTATTTGGGTTTATAGACAGATAACTTTGTTAATCCCAGAGAGAAAGTCACATATCAGAGCAGCACAATGGATAACGAGGAGAGAGAGCACAGAACGAAAGCCTTATTAAGAAACAATAAAAAAGAGATATATTCAAATACAATAATCTAAAGCTAAAACTCCTGAACTACAGAAGTGTGCCGTTGTGAGCATTAAGTGTGTAATATATGATGCATAAACATTGTGCAGATAACAGTTGTCACAATGCTTTACGCAAAGCACAAGTCTGTCTGTTCTGTGCATGTACAGGTAAAGAGCCTGCAAAGATGTGACTTGAAGATCTGAGTATTATCTGAGATACGAAGAGAAGAGCAGGAATGTCCAGCCATTCAGTGAGTCTGTCAGTTATGTACAAGTGTAGATAAAGTGTCAGTGCAGGATTAATGTCCAGCCGCATTCAGTGAGCCTGTCCTGTGAGTGGCTTAGTGTGTAATAATGTCCGACACAGTGAAGAGGAGTTGTACAGTGCGATCGTTGTTGGTACAAACAACCTCCTGTACCGCTTCTTGCTACAGCGGAGCTGAATGAGTCTGTTGCTGTAAGTCAGTTTGTTGAGTGTTCTCTTTTCCACCACCACCTCAAAACTCTTCAGTGAGCATCCATGAACACAACCAGCCTTCTTGATTGGTTAGATGATTCCACGATGATCTTGCCGTCTCCACCTTTGATGCAGCCTCCCCAACAGTCTGTTGTGCCAACGTTTTGCTGAACGCGTTGTGATGTTTTATAGTAGCGCAGGTAGACACGCTGCTGAGCTTAGTCATGTTCATCAGTTGTAAGACCGTATACTGTATATGTTTCTCACTGTGTGAGAAATTGTAAGATCTGAACATGTTTGCTTGCCTTTATCAGCAGTTGTGTAGGTGAACTTGTAATGTTCCTGAAGGTTCTGCCCCCCTGCGAGGCAATCGCTCAGGTCCACTCCAGTAAGCAGACTCCTCTCCAGCTGAATGCTATAGTAACACCCATACACAAACCAGCACAGCCCTGCTGTCATAGCAACATACTCCGCCACTAAGCCTTCTTGTGGTCACTTTCAGACGATAAGCGATCTGTGCTTCCTTCACTACGAGGCTGGATGTACATTACGTTCTACTGCGTTTCCTGCACCAGCACTCCCTGTAGAGCACAGAGCACCAACACTGTGTTACAAACCTCTTTCCCTTCTATGTTCTTTCTGTTCTTCTCTCTCACATTTTAGAATTCTAGAATGATTATATAACATTTACACAGTCCTAGAATGTTTTTTCACTCCGATCTAGAATATTTTCTTTTCTTTACATAATTCTAGAGTGTGTTCTGTATATATACCTGACCTAGAATGTTTTCTTTATTCACACAGTTCTAGAATATTTTCTTTCATTTACAGAGTTCTATGTTTTCTGTATTTATGTGTTCTAGAATATTTTCTTTCATTTACATGGTTCTAGAATGCTTTCTATATTCATACCTGAGCTTAAATGTTTTAATCTTTATTTACATGGTTCATTACTGTTCTAGTATGCCCTCTCCTGTTTATACTTATGTATGATAGAGGTTCTTCACAACCTTCGTCTTTCATTCTTAACTGGTTGGAGATCAGCAGATGTTGTTGGCCAGTAACTGAAGCACCTGATGTGGTCAGTGTGGGTGAGATCGAGTGAACACGTTGATTCAGTAATTTACATTGAATGATCTAATAATGACTGAAAGTCTTTGGGAGGCCGCAATTGTTTTTAAGGTGGAGTATTTGTTTCAAGACGTCTCGAGTGACCATGACCCTGTTGCCCTGTTTACCGGTTGTTTTTCTATGGACCTGACCACTTAAGTACTGACCCCTGCATACTGGGAGCTTTTGTCAAAATGTGTTGGATTCTTACTCTTGTCCATTTTTCCTCCTTCATCACTTCTACTTCAGCTGCTCAGCTGTGGTCAAACTTAGGAAAGCCATAGCCACTGCCCGTTCACATTGCCATATAGTGACACGAACCTTCCCCTCTCCTTCTCCCAGGTGCCGACTAAGAAGCTGAAGAAGTTTGAGAAGGAGTACCACACACTCCGAGAGAGCCAGCTTCAGCAGGAGGACCCCATAGACAGATATCAGGTAAGCTGTCTTAAACATGTCTTTACCATCTTTACCTTCTACTTCTCCTCCTACACCCTCATCCTCATCTCCTGCCTCCACCTCCTTCCTATCCCAGTTCAAGACCGTGTAGAGATCTGCGGCGAATTCAACAGGCTGCATGTGGGGACATGTTCTCAAAAGTGGGACACTTAAGGTCTTGTGTTTGAGCTGGAGGTCCGATCAATCCAGTTTGATTTTTGGTTTAAGACTCTCGTCGGGACTTTTATTTGTTTAAGTTCATTATTTTAGATGTGTTTTCTAGTTTTACAAGAGGCCTTGTGAAATGATACTGACAACTTTTCATTTAATCGACTAATTATTTTATTCAATGCTTTCATTTGTTTTTACTGAATGTTTTTGACTATTAAGCTATAAGGATGATAAAGAATTCCAAGAGCAGCTGTTATCAGAGAACTGAATTCATAAAGGACCGTTTTTGATTGTTTACATTTGTGTTTGAACTGTGAACCAGTTTGGCCTATTTTTTGTTACATGTAAACTTAAAGAATTCTATGCTGGAATCTATTTACATTTGAATGTTTTTATTTTTAAACGTGTTACAAAGCAGTTTCTGTTTGTTCCTTGCTTTTATTTTTTGTATTTATTCTATTGCTTGATTATACCCTCATCCTCACAAAATAGTTGCACCCAGAAGGAAGTGTGGGATTGCAGTGCTTTTTGGAAGGAAGTTAAAGGTTATCAGGAACAAAATCAAAAATATTAAACTGTTATGGAAATATTTTGATCTACACATACAGAAGTAGTGTCTCTCAGTACGGCATCAGGTTTCATGCAACATGCCAGATGTCTCTGAATGGAGTTGTAGAGGTTCCTCATGCTGTCCTTGATAATCCATTCCATGGAGTTGGCATCGTACAATTGCAGCCCACACCATGACACCAGGCCTTCTGGACATGTTATGTGTGACAACAAACCGTTGATCTTGGCACTGACCACGGTGCCTCCACACAGATTTTTTGGTTGTCTCCTCCAAGACAAAAGTGGAACTTGTCACTAAAGTTGACCTTCTGTCATTCTGAGTGACTCCATGATGATGTGGCTTGATACCATTACAGCACATGTACTTCTGCATAATGTAGCAATCTGCCAGTGGTGCTGGCACTAACACGATGACAAATGGAGGACATCTCTTGTCACTAAATGTCCACAGTCACATGGCTGCTGGGTGACTCTGCACATGTCTGATAATCTGATTGATAAGTCGGTTCTCCTCTCTGGATCAGGAAGGTCTCTCAGATCCTTCATGTCACTGAGGTATGTCCATAAGATCACCCTGCTTCCCGGAGTCTTACAATGCAGTCCCTGTGCTCTAATTGCTTTCAAAGTCTTCTCCAAGGTACACTTCACTTGTCAGAATGGAAAGCATGCAAGGGTGGGCACTTCCGGGCCTGGAGGGCTGGATTCCTGCACAGTTTTCATGTTTTCCTGCTCCAACACACCTGATTTAACTCACCTGTTAGTGCTGGACTATGGCCCCATTGCCCATCCATGTTATATAGTCGGTCAGGTACAGCAACTGTCCTTGTTTACATCACAATAATAATAATATGCATGAAACTTGAATCATTCGTGATCCATTTTGTGATGTCATACCTACTCGACAGGCTTCCTTTCTGTAAGTTGATTCCTTCTGGGTCCAACTGTTTTTTGATGGAGTGTTTAAGTGAATGCTAATATTAAGTTTAATATTTTTATGTAAGAATGTAATAAAAGCGGGTTTTGTCAGTTGGAATTGGTTTGACTGTAACTGCATTTTCAAGCTTTGTAGGCCGAGCAGATCGTTGTAACAATCAGGCGAGACTGTTTACTGTGGGACTCGGGCTGAACTTTCCGTGGTTTCCGTTCTATGACTTCCTGTTTACCTCCTGCAACACTCACCCATTTAACCAATGAGCTTTGCTCACTCACCCATTTCACCCAATGAGCATGACTTGCTCACTCTACTTAACCAATGGTGCATTAGAGGGAGGAGAGGAAGCTGCGGTGCTTTCTGCAGGACAAGGTGTGTTCTGTGTGTTCTCTAGTGCTAGTGGCTGCAGTGTGGTCACACTGGTAGAATACAGCGATAGAAGGTAAGACCTAATCCCAGCACTTCTCTCTCTGTCCATTAACTCAGCTGCTTCGCCTGCTCACATCTCTGCTCTAACCTCTCTCACACAGCCGCTTTGTTACCCTGACACTTTCTGCTGATGTCCATGTGATGGTGACCAGTGTCCACTGTGTTGGAAACTCTGTGGTTTAGCTGGGCAGAGTGGGTGGAAATGGGAATCAGATGACCGCTTTTCCTCTTGCCGATAAGCAGAAGGTCCAGCAGTGTGTGTCATGTGAGAGCAGTTAGAGGGTGTGGCGAGCCTCGTCCTGTCCCACAAAGGCTCTTCTTCTCTGTCGGATAGTGGAGACACTATGGGAAGTCCCGTTCGGAGGGAGAGCTGAACTGAGGGTGGGCGATTTGGCTGATACCTAACATTACAGTGTTCAATATCTTTAACTGAATTTAGTGTTTTTTGAGTTCAAACAGACAAAAGCTGAACTGTTTAAGAAGAAAAATATCCAATAAATGTGCAGTTTCTGTTCTTAATATTGCTGAATAGAAGCTGCTTATTATCATTTATTAATTGTTCACAATCTAAGTCTTTTTTATGGTTGGTAAGAGTAAACAATTACAAATGACTTCATTTGTATTAAGCAATGCTTACTATCATATTAATAAAATAATCAATACTAAGATATTTTCACTAACTCTTCTTAATTAAATCACGTTAATGATGCTCTCTTTGCAATAAAACATGCAGTTGGTCTGTGTTGGTTATGCTCAGTAAAGTACACTATATTAACATTTTCTATTAACATAATTTATCATAATACTAATTATCTATATTTGTTTTGCCAACCCCTTCAGATATACTCTGAAAAGCACATTTTCACTTTAATAATGATTTGTAATGATAATATATTAGTATATCACCTGATGTTGTCACAAAAACATGTGATGTAAATTATCATGTTACCAAGATTTTAACAGTGTTGTTTTATCAAACATTTGTGGTCAGCCAACCATTAATCTTTCAGTCTTTCAGAATTGTTCATAATGGAAGTACTTTGTAAACAGTCCATTATGGTGGGGTTGATGAAAGACAAAAAACATGACTTTTTCATTTGTCACACAATTATATTAGATTATATAATTTCACACCAGACCACTTAACATCTTATCAATTGTGGATTTGTGCTTCTATATAATTTATTATTATTATTATTATTATTATTATTATTATTATTATTATTATTATTATTATTGATTATTCAAGTGTAGTTTTCATTATGGCATCTGGAGTATAGGCTATTTATAATATACTCTATATGGGCAAAAGTACTGGGACACCTGGTCATTCGTTGTTTCTTCTGTCTTGGCAAGACTTTGTACTCGACTTTTGGAGCAGTGGCCAGTTTAGGCAGGAAATATATGCCCTGTGTATAAGGTGTATGCAGTACTGTATATGAACCAAAAACAGTCCTGAATTTATCATCTATCCATTCCTTCCTTTTTTCCTGTGAAGTTCATACATCCTGGAGTTGCTTTCTGCTGTGCTGCTCTGCCCCCTAACCTGCTGCTGCTACTTGGCAAGTTGCACTGCTTCCCGTCCTTCAGGTGTTCAGCATTTATAAACCAGTTTGTTTTGCAGTAGGATGCTGGGAGCTGTGGCGAGGGAGAAAAGTCAAGAGTTGTGTGATGTAACTGCAATGGGAGCTTATTGTTTTCTTCAGTTTCTCCAGTGAGATGATATCAACTATGTGTGACATATGTATATGAGTGTGTGGAGCCTATTAGAGTCTGTTTATCCGTGGATCAGTATGTTTACTGTAGTTCTGAAATGAAAGCGCATGAAAAGGCATTTTCTAATACAGGAAAGACATGGTTGAGGGCAGATTTGTAGATCTCTGAATTTATTTGTTTCTTTGTTTTTTTGCTTTGCAAAGCCAGTTGAGCCAGCTTTGCCCAGCCAGTACTTTTGCTCACTGTTCTAGCCATTTAAACTCACTGGTTGATGGTCATGACCATTCCTGTTCTCTCAGTCACTCATGCCAGAGGAAGAGATGTAGATCAGCTGGTGGATTAGATTAACCTCTTTAATTCAGGAACCATCCACACAACGCATCTGAGACAGCAAAGCAGTGGAAGTTGAACAGTTTACAGAATAGTGGGAAATAAGCGAACCTTTAACTCTGGGTACACAGTCACTCCAAATCAAATGGCACATTTTGTCAAAAAAGAGAATTAAATTAGAGGTTTAAACTTTTATTAAATTAGAGGTTTATATGTTTATATATATATATATATATATATATATATATATATATATATATATATATATATAAAATACACATGTAGTGAATAATTTTATATGATATAAAACAAATATATATAAAATGAAATATATATTTAAATATATAAAAATATAGATATATTTTATATAAATATATCAAATAAAATATATTTTATTTTATATATATTTAGGTTTTAATTATTTTACATTTAGTGGTGTATTTCAACATTTTTATAACGTTGATACTGCTTGATTAGTAATTTATTCAAACACAAAATGAAGTATTCTAATAATTTATGGATTTCTGGAATATTTCACGTAAAGAATATAAAATGTACACATTTGGAAATCTCTTAAATTAAGTAAATAAATTATGGTTACTTAATGGAAGGTGTGCTTATAATTCAGATTTTATGTAGTATTCCTGCATTTCTGTAGGAGCTATGAATTGTTAATAAAAGCCTCATATTTTTAAGGTTCAGAATGAGATCAATATCACTGGACAACTAGCTACAAATACATCTCAAACGTTTTTTAAATTTAATTCAGAAGGTAACCTGTTATATATTTTGTATTCATTATACTTAAAGTGATCTGTTTATAGCTTTAATATGCACTAGTAGTTGGAGGATGTTTTTAAAATATTGTACTGTTTCAGAATTCTTCTCTCATTTTCCCCCCCAAGGTGGAAATGTAACATTCCTTCCAAGCCTCTGTGAGTTTCAGTGTAATAACACACATCCAAACTTGCACAAATTAGGTCTTTGTGTGCCAAAGTCAGCTTCCTCAGAAGTTCTTGTGGGTGAGGTCTAAGTTATCAACATGTTCCCGTGTCTTTACTGTTTGATTGTGAACCAGTGAGTTTAATCAGCTGAGTATCTGTGTTTTTGCAGCGTTATTCTTATACTTTGAAATGGTGATGGTAAGTAAGTGTGTGTGTGTGTGTGTGTGTGTGTGTGTGTGTGTGTGTGTGTGTGTGTGTGTGTGTGTGTGTGTGTGTGTGTGTGTGTCCGTCCAGAGGGAGAATCGACGCCTGCAGGAAGCCAGCATGCGTTTGGAGCAGGAGAATGATGACCTCGCTCATGAGCTCGTCACCAGCAAGATTGCACTGAGGAATGACCTGGACCAGGTCTGAACTCTCACTTCCGTTTTTACCCCTGTGGTAATAAAACTGATGTGTGTAGGGAATGTTACGTTCCTTGGACAGATGTGGGAATTTCTGGTGCATTTCTGCTGATTTCATGCAATGATGAAATTGAAGGTTGGATCACAGAAAAAATAAGGTTTATGTTTAGAGCTTTTATAAATGAAAACAGTGCCAAAATTTTAGTCCATTGTCACCTAAACACTCTGCTTTTCTGGAACTACAACAAGATATGTCAACAAAACAGATGTGGGTCCTGTCTGCTTATGGGTACTACTTCTGATAAAGAATAATTTAGCTGTAATGTTTATGTTTACTACTCCATCTCAGAAATGTTCCTAATTAAATGAAAGATAAACTGTCCTTAATTTCATATTCATTAAATTTAAAGTGGATCTTTTCACTCCTTTTTGTTTTAATGTTGATTTGTTTTGTTCTGACAAATAATTTATTCAAACTCTAAATTACAAATTCAAATCATTTAAATCGGGATTTCAAGAGCTATAAGCCAAATCGATCAACAGTTGATCAAAAGGAAACTGATGAAAAGGCTTAAAATATTTCACTTTACATATAATACATTTAAAATGATTTATTATTTATTATTATTTTATTATAATTAATATTATTTAAATTATTACTTAAATTATATTAAGTCTGTGAGCCCTATAGAATTTCTGTATTTCTGAAAATTCTGAGGGATTTTGAAGAAGAGACAAAACAAATATGAGGGGGGGGAATGTTCTTTGCGTGTTTGTGAAAGTGCATGATGGGTAAATCCTGAGCAACTCATAGCCGTTCTCACATTAGCTAATGTTAATGTTCATGATAACACTGAACAACAATGACCTTTTTCCAGTAGAAATGGTATGGAAAGACTGGAAGCAGTTAATAGAATAGAACTTTATTGATCCCTTGGGAGGGTTCCTTCAGGGAAATTAAGGTAGCAGCATCAGTACAGAAAGTAGAAAGATAGATAAAAATAATTTGATAAGAAACACTATATAAATATAAAGAATATATAATATAGAGACTATATTACAATATACAAGATAGATACTGTTTGGTACAAGATTAACTTTTTGGTTGATTCCTACTCGTTCCCATCCTCCATCCTCCTGTTAGCACTCCTCCCCCCAGAGAGGAGTTGTACAGTCTGATGGCGTGCGGGACAAAAGAGTTTTTAAGTCTATTGGTCCTGCACTTGGGAAGGAGCAGTCTCTCACTGAACAGGCTCCTCTGGTGGCTGATGACGGTGTGTAGAGGATGACTGGCATTGTCCATAATGTCCAGTATCTTCTTCAGAGTGGGATGGAAATCCCACTAGCATAACAGAGTTGAAGGAATGGGCTAAGATTCCTCCCAGCCGATGTGCAGGACTCGCCAACAGTTACTGGAAATGTTTACTTTCAGTCACACCAGATACTAAAATACCAGATACTCAGTACTATATACTTTTGCCACTGAATGATATGTAATATTGAATGATTTTCCTCAATAAATAAATAACCAAGCATATTATTTTACTTAAGTCCTGAATGTAGATAAAGAAAACCAATCAAATTGTGTGAAAACCTGTTGGAGTTTTAGGTCAAAATTATGCAGAAATATAAAAAGTCTAAATGGCTCATCATCTTTCAAGCACCACTGTATACAATACAAAAAATGTTTATTATAATGCTATCAGTGTTTTCCAAACATGAGACTTTGATTCTAGTATTATTACTTCAGTTACAGTGTTATTATTTATAATTGTCTAATTTTATTTCACAGTTTTATGTGCATCTGCTAGAAAACAGATTTTATTTAAAGGCAAATAAACCACAATTATTTTAAATAAATATATCATATGTGAAAAAAAAAACTCGGTTTCACTGTTTGTGCATGTGTGTGTGTGTGTGCGCGCGCATGTGTGCTCCTCTAGGCGGAGGACAAGGCTGATGTGCTGAACAAAGAGCTGCTGAACACCAAGCAGAGGCTGGTGGAGACGGAGGAGGAGAAGCGAAGACAGGAGGAAGAGACGGCTCAGGTGAGCTTTAGGACTTGACTGCTAATTCTTTTCAATATATTTGGTTGAACTTGACCAAAAAGAACATGGATTCTACATTTATCTGACGGACTGGGTTAGGACCTGTATCGGGCTGGATGTGAGGTGCCCCTGCATTAGCTTTTCTGTAGCAGTAACAGTCATATCTAAATGATTTTTACATTGTGGTGTAAAACATGCACCTTTATGAAGCTGCCAGTTAGGACCGCCAGTTGTGTCAGTGTTTATGTTGATAGGTCAGAGGTTTTAATACTGTGTGTGTGTGTGTGTGTGTGTGTGTGTGTGTGTGTGTGTGTGTGTAGTTAAAGGAGGTGTTCAGAAGAGAGCTGGAGAAAGCAGAGAGTGAGATTAAGAAGACGACAGCCATCATTGCTGAATACAAACAGGTAAGATGGAGCCAGCACCACTAGTCACACACCAGTGAAGATCCTGATTCTTTCCCAGCATGCTTTTCTACAGTTACTGACAGACAAGAGAAAGTCAGCTGTGATCTCCGACAGGATTGACTTTTATTTCAGGCTCTTTTATATCAGGCTTCCAGTGAGCTACAGAACCGATCATAAAGAACTACTACTGGTCTACTAATGACTGAATGGTTGGGCTCCCGAAAGCTGTTACTGTAAGATTATAATAATAATAGCATAAACTCTTAAACACAGAAAGGCTGCACAGATATAGTGGTTCACACTGGCTGCTGCGATATTCCTGCTGGTTGCTATGGTTTGTTCAGTGGCTTCTATTGTCTTGCTAAATTGTTGCTATGCTGCTGTTTTGGTATCCCATGTGGTTTCTGGTCTGCTACGTGGAGGTTGGATGGTTGCTTTGGTGGTGCTAAGTGACTGGTATGGACTTGCTTGGTGGATGCAACTGTCTTGCCAGGTTGTTGCTATGGTGCTGCTGTATTGTTGCTAAACCATTGTTGTGGTAATCCATTTGCTTATTATGGTGTTGCTAGGTGGTTGCCATGGTATTCCAGATTGTTGCTATGGTGTCACAGGTGGTTGTTTTGCATTGTGCAGCCGTGATAATGTATTAAGAATAGATCCAAGCAGACCCTTAGACCCATAAATGCGGGTCAGGTAACGGAGTCATGAGTCCAAACCAAACATTTTTGTTACATTTTTATACATCTTTGTATTTTTTACTACCATCTGCGTTTGAAATTTGCAAATAACCCGGTCTAGCCTCAGGTCAAAGGCTTTAGATCTATTGGCTGAATTGCATTTCTCTCTAAGCCCAGCTCTGAATTTACCTCCAGGTAAAAGCCGATAATGTTTAATATTGTCTGTCTGTCTTCCTGCCCCAGATTTGCTCTCAGCTGAGCACCAGGCTGGAGAAGCAGCAGGCCTCCACCAAAGAGGAGCTAGATTTAGTCAAGGTAAAACATTTAACCCCTTCCATGCTAAAGGCCAATGTATGGACTTTTGTGCCTCACTCTTATAACTATGTAGACGTTATAGGTTTTATATATATATCTGTGTGTGTGTGTGTGTGTGTGTGTGTGTGTGTGTGTGTGTGTGTGTGTGTGTGTGTCTGCACATGTACATGCACTCTCAGAGTAAAGTGATGGCGTGTGAGCGCTGTCGGGAGGTGTTCGCTAAGGACGGACCGCTGCACATCCCTGCAGTGACGCAGGACAACCGCGACTCGGACGTGGACGAGGAGAAGGACTCTCTGAAGGCTCAGCTCCGAGAGCTGGAGCTGGAACTGGCCCAGACCAAACTGCAGCTGGTGGAAGCCAAGTGCAGGATCCAGGTCAGGCCTTACAGCACCACCACTTCACATACAGCCTCACTAACGTACACACTCTCTTCCATTGTGTAAAGAATCTGTTGCTTCTAGTCTGAATGAAAGTGTATGAAAGTTCTCAAAGTCAGCATTTCATGTATTCTAACGTCCAGTTGTGGCATTATTTTCTTTTTCTTTTTTATTGTTTCTATGGTTAATCTTAATTTCTATGGTCAGTTAAGATAAGAATGGACTCCGTTTAGTGTCCACCTGGAAACCAAACAAACCACTCACGTTCATTCTTTTTGGAATTAATAAACGTGCAGATGGTGACCTGTGTAGCAGGTGTATCGGCATTTTGGTGAGACAATTGGTTTTCCATTTGCTGATGGACAGCCAGTGACATCTTTATTTTCTTTAAACATATTTATTTTATACATAAAATTATTCATACAATTGTATGGAGGTATTTAATTTTTATCCTTAAATCTGTAAAAGATTGTTTTATGTGAGGAGATACTGTAGTTGTGAAAATGTGGGGGGGAAGCAGTGTACACTGGAAGCTGTGGTTTCCAGTTGGCTTAAATGGGTTATTTTTATATTCAGGTATATTTATCTACATTAATAATAGTCAACATAGACCATTAATCTTAAGATCTCTACTTAAAAATAACCTTATTGTCTTCATATCTCTCCCTCTTTCTGTGTTTCATCAGGAGCTGGAGCACCAGAGAGGAGTGTTGATGAACGAAGTCCAAGCTGCCAAAAATTCCTGGTTCAGTAAAACACTGGGATCCCTCAAAACTTCGGCCAGCGGTCAGCCACCCTCCTCACCCAAAGAGGGCCAATAGGACTCGTACAGGCTTCAGCCAATGAGGGGGAGCCAATCAGATCATCTGTCTGGCCAGTGCAAAGGGAGACGAGGCCCCCAGAACACTACTAAACAACACAAACGTAGCAATGCAGTATTCCCTCTCATGGTGGGACAGCAGAGAAGCACAGAGTGACCACATGAACTGGTCTCCTCAGGTTGAAGGATCACCGGTTGGATGCAGCTACTGCCACCAAAAGGATCATGTGCTTACTTAGTAGTGTGGGCAGTTTGGTCATTCAGGCAGAGGTTTGTTTGTGGAGGCATCTTTTTGACTCTTGGGGGAAGCTTATATTATAGAATTTAATTTTGACTATAAGAAGCACATTTTAATACACCAGAGGAGAGTGTAGAATAAAAATCTACCAAAAGAAAAATCTTGGAAAGTGAACTAAAGCTTATAAATAAAACCATTAAGCAGGTTTAGAGAAAACTGAATACAATGTAGATAAATGGTAAACAAATAGCCAACTGAGAAGGATGGGCTTTAAGATACACTTTAAAAACACCTTCTGGTGGAGAACGTTTCAGAGCATCAGGATAGCAACACTGAATCTGATGGCACTTTACCTCTGCATGGTACCTTCACCACTCAACTCCACTCTGTTCACGTTTTGGTGCCAAACACTGACGCAGTAGGTTGTGCAGGTTTATAGACTCTAAATGACACCTTCTGAACAGGCTTCCAGATTTAAAAGGGTTTTGTTCAAAGCAACCATATTAAGAGAGAAACGATTTAATGGTAAATTAATGGTTTATGAGCTCCAAGCTTGCCGGGTTAACTCGACGTTAGATCAAAAATCAGAACAGCTCTAGCTCGTAACAGACACTCGAGTAACATATTTCTGCTGTCCAATGAAAACCATGTATCTCCATTTTTGTCCATTTTAGGTTTTCTCCATAATGTGGATTTGATAGTTGTCCTTTATATCGTATCAGAATTTCATAATGAATGGACCAATAGAAATGCTCTAAATGAATTACTTTATATTCACTTTCATTCTGTCTCAAATTTTAAATGATGTTTTACTTCACTTTCTCCTCTTCTAAGGAAAATCTAACATTACTGTAAAAGCATCCATATAGGGATGTTTAATTGGCAGTTTCACAAATACAGCACAGTCACCTAAAGAACAACACAGTAATGCTGGATATCTGCACTGTGTCGCATAGTTATGACAGGCCAATCAGAGCTCAGCAAGATTTACACATTACATTTTAGTCCATACTCTGCTTGCTTGGAATCACAAGAGTACAGATATGAGGAAAAAGATACCAAATTCCCCCAACGGAAAAGGAATGAGCCAAGCTGAGTCAAGTAGAGCAGTGTAGGTACCATGCAGGTGAAAGTACCATAAGTAGAAACCAGAGAAGCGCAGAGCAGTATGGTGGTGCATTTGGGGTCTTCAGTCAGTATTCATAAACTTCTAATGCATGAATTCCCTCTTAGAAAAAGGGTTCTGCAAGGGTTCTTTAGTTGAGGAAATGGTAGAATCCTAACATTTGAATTCTTACAGGATTGTTTGACTTTTATGAGGATAAACCTGGAGCAGACACACACATGAAGATGCCATTATGAGATTTGAATCAAAGAAAAAGTACTTAACGTTGTGTATGAGTCTGTAAACATCTGAAGATCGCAGGGTCTAGCATGGGTAAGAACCACACTGTAAAGACGGAGAACAGCAGTCCTCAGTTCTACACAAAAGGCCAGAGTAAGACTGAGCTGCAGGGTGACTGATATTAGAGTGAATATTTGCAATGTTGCTGAGCTTGGTCTTCTAGAATCAACACTATGCACATTACAGCCTGTAGCAGAGCATCTTAGTCAATGCAACAGCTCCATCTGGTGGTGAGTGACAGTAGTGCAGAATATTGAACTTAGCCATAATCTGTCCTGTGGAGCTACTAACAAGAAAACAAGCAATGCCTAATTTATCTGCTTTTAATCATTGATCTTAGTTTTTCTTTCTTTCGGAGAGGGGATACTGCATTCAGATTAAACTACTCAATGTTTTTCTATATAGTAATAATTAATGTCATTGTTTTGTCCGGTATAACTAAATGTTCAATCTTTTTTATCTTGTACAGGTTTCTTTTTCTTTTTTATATATCGTTTTTGAATCTCATTGTTTGTAAATATTAACAGCTTAAAGCACAGTGTTCAAACCTGTCGACCCTGATATGCATAGAGATCCTTAATATAACATTCCTGCCCTGTTATTTGTTTTATGAATTAATATTATTGCGTGACTGTGTTTATTGAATCATGTCCACAGAGCCTGTAAGATCCGTGAATACAAGTCCAGGACTGTTTGGCCAGAAAGTGCAGCCAGCCATTTTAAGGGGGAGCACTTTTCTGCACAGTGACACAGTGGTTTATACACTGTCCCATGTAAGCCATTTCTGTCCCCTCCTTTCTTTTATATATATATATATATATAAAGGGGAACGTGTTTCCCAGTGTTTCTCCATAATTGAATGGTTAAGAAAGTAATTAAGAATGTGTTGGTGTGAAACAGTCACGTCACCGTTTTTAACAGTGGTAATGTATAGAGAATGGTTCTAATTAGAAGCCTTTGCCTGAATAAAGTGTCATCATGAAAGGGTTCTTAAGATTGATGGAGAATGTTCTGTGGAAGGTTTATTAAAGGGTTCTATATGGCACCAAAAAGTGCTTGCTACAATATTAAGATTGTACCCTTTAAAATCAGGGTCTTTACGTGGTGTTTAATGAAGAAAATGGTTTTATTAGAATCATGAACACTGAAGAACCCTTTGCATGATTAAAGGATTCGCTGCATCTTCGGTTATATATATATATATATATATATATATATATATATATATATATAAAAATACATACACACACACACACAGTATATAGCACAAAAGGGTTCTGTTGTTACAATGTCACTTACTATATAATAGTAGAACCTTTTTGGTGCCATATAGAACCCTCTACAGCACATTTTCCATTTACCTGAACAACCATTCACAACGCAAAGAACCCTTTTTCATGCAAAGGGTTCTTGAGTGTTCATAGTTCTATATAGAGCCCTCATTTTAAAGTGTTTTTAAAGCATTTTTGCTGCACTTTTCAAAAAGGTTTTTACTCCATCAATCTGAAGAACAAGGGGTTCTTAGACTGTTTGTGTTCTTAAGCCATCATTTTTAAGTGTGTACAAAGTTAAGTTTGAGTTTATCATTTTATTTAAAACGGAGCTTTTCTGAATGACTGTTTACATCTTAACCATTGAATTACACAGAAATATTGAAATACAGTGACGTTCCCTATTGAAAGCTATTAATGCCAGGTGCCACACTTGCCATAAATGTGCCAAGACCTTTAGCAGACCACCCCCTTCAACCATAACCATGTGCAGTTTTGTCAGTTTAATTGTTTTAGGTGAACCCCCCCCTCCCCGCAGAGGCTGCGTTCTCACTCTGCTCGTCTGTACATAGACAGTGATAAATCTGCAGTAAGTGTGGTGGTCTTGTTGACATTGTTTTACAGTCATTGCTGCTGTATGCAGTTAAAACTGGGGCAGAACAGGTGTTTTGTTTAATTGTCCATGTCCGTATCGATGTCTCGACTCTTCTTGAACGCGTCATATGGTCTGAAAACCATCGCAAATTCCAAATGCATGGATTTTAACACACTAACAAAACATCCTTATTGTGAAGACAGTTCCTTTACACCGTTTGTCTGTACTTCTGTTTTGTAATTTCTGTGCAGCCAAGCAGCAGATCGGTGTGGAGACAGTTAAGAGAAGCGATACTTAAAGGGTTACTATTTGCACAGTTCTGACCACTTGATATCTTGACAATTAATTACTTGACAAATAAACATCTTGTTCTGTTAAATAACATTCAGGTGTTTTTTTTGTCTGATGGCCACAATGCTCTGAGGATCATGGTGGTCAATAGTATAAACAGCTTGTTTGTCACAAGTCACAAATATAAAGAGCAAGAGCTGCAAACTCTCAACATTTCAAATTTATTGACAAGCCTTTAAGAAAGGCCATTTTTGAAGAACGTAACAAAAGTGGGGAAGAGGGCGGTGGGAAAAAAAATTACAAATAATTTGGTCTCTAAAAGTTGAGCAAGCAAAAACTAAAAGCACAACATTTTTGGACAAATACAAATAAAAAGAACCCCAAAAAAGGAACACGTCGAAAGCCTAGACACGAGGTGCAAAAAAACCCAAGACGGCGTCACTGGAGGCTTATGCATTTCTGTCGATCCTCACGTCGATCTCTCTGCCGTTCAGCCGATAGCCGTTCATGGTGCGGCAAGCCCTCTCTGCTGTTTCAGGATTATCAAAACGAACTACACCACAGCCTTTTGACTTGCCGTTCTCCATCTTGATGTCAGCATACTGCACCATACCTGAAGAACAAAGAAAAGGGGGAATTAAAAAGGTAAACGCCACAGAAGGGTAATCATGACCATTACAATCCGATCAGATCAAGAAGCTCACCGCATGAATTAAAGGCGTCTTTCAGCATCTTCCAGGTGAAATCAAATGGCAGCTGCAGGACACAGAAGGTAAACACACTGAAGCAGCTTTCGAGACAGTATTTCTAAAATCAAATTAGAAAGACCACCTATGAGGACTTACATTTCTGACAAAGATCTGACAGCCTTTTCTGGCATTGGCTCCAGCCCCTCCTTGTCCTCCTGAACCAAAGCTGCCAAAGTTACCACGGTCCATATCTGAACCCCGGTCAAACTGTCCTCCCACACCACCAGAACCCATACGGTCCAGACTGGAGCCAATGCGGTCCATGCCTGGACCAGGAAAGCGGTCAAGCCCACCAGAGCCCATGCGGTCAAAGTTGGAGCCCATACGGTCCAGACTGGTATTCATTCTGTCCATGCCCATGGGTGAGCCAAAGTCCATGCCTCCACTCATGCGGTCAAGGCTGGAGGGACCTAGGCGGTCAAAGCTAGAAGGACCCAGGCGGTCCATACTGGAGCTCATACGGTCCAGGCCAGATCCCAGCCTGTCCATACTGGGCCCCAGACGGTCCAAGCCTGAGCCCATCCGGTCAAAGCCAGAACCTAGCCTGTCAAGGTCAGATACCCGGTCCATTCGATCCATTCGGTCTAACCCACCCATGCGGTCCATGCTGGAGCCAAGCCTGTCCATGCCAGAGTTCATACGATCCATAGCCATGGTGCTGCCTGTAAGAGAATTTTATACATTATATATTTTGAGGAACGTTGGAAGAACATTTGGGTGACAAAATTCATTTTTACGTGAGCTTACCCATTGATCTGTCGAAGGAGTCTCCAAAGCTGTTGCGGGACATGCTCATCTCATTGCGACCACCAAACTCTCTGTCAAAGGCAGCTCCAATGCCACGATCCATATCTGAAATAAAATTTCATTCAATTCATTAAAGGAGTGTAGAATCGAAAGTTTTCCTGTGCATTTAACAGTTAAAGCCACTTTGCTTCTACTACGACCAGCATTTGCTAGTTTGTGCAGTCAGAAGTTACTGTGAGGAAAAGGTGGCCTAAACTCATTCCAAGAGTGACTTTAAAAGTGTCCATTTAAAGCATTTTTCTTCCTTTAAACAAACAAATTCATGTGCACTCACCATTCATCCTACCCATTCCAGAAGGCCCAAAACGATCCATGTTGTTCATGCCACCTCCAAAATTGTCCATTCCTAATTAAAAAAATCATTTGAGTTCAGTGACGGTACGTTTTAAATTAAGAGTTCTAAGCAGTACACTACAAAGAACCCCAGTTCCACAAGTAAGAAACATAAAAACCAGGCCCTGTTCACACCTGGCATTAACACATCTTGAGTGATCGATTCAAGTGTTCACATCTGACATCTTTAAGGAATCTCCTGTGGACCACTTGAGATTGGATTTCTCACATTTTCACTGGAGGAGGGGCACGTCACAGGTAATGCTATGTTACTATACCACGCTTTTCTCGCACTGATGGGGGATGGTGTGGTTTGTGATTACACCTCTAATTGCGATCATTAGTGAAGTGCAGGTGTGAACAGGATCACTTGAACCACATCACCCAGGACCAACATCAATGCCTGGAGTGAAAGTGGCCAAAGCAACACCCTTATAAAAAGCAGGTCCTACATACAGAGCACAGCCTAAACACAGAGTGATGACATGGAATGAACAATGGTTGATGTCCCAATAACATACCTCCCATTCTACCCATGCCACCAAATCCCATTTCATCCATTCCTATTTAAAAAAAAAAAAAAAAACGAATGAGGAGACGCCCATGAGAGGGGTATGGAACATGCCACAAGCTGATTAAAAAGGTCAAACAAAGTCTCGTCACCTCCAGGCCCCATGTTGCCCATTCCACCACCTCTATTCAGCTGTGTAGCATCGATGGGCTGCCCACCAGGACCAAGTCCCAGACCAATCCCGCTCAGACCACCTGAACAAGACCGGAGAAAAGGAAACAAGCCAATTAAAATACCACTTCAGATTCTCACAGCAGACTGACCATAGTCAGGTAGGATTGTAAAGTTTCACTCACGAGGCAGTGCAGGTGGTCTCTCAGGGGGTGCAAAGTCACCCTTTGGCAAAGATTTCTCATCCTGGACCGAAACCACATACAATAATAATTACATGTTCATTTCCTGAACATTTTAAAATGAATAATCAAAGTTGAATGAACTCACCAGCTTCACATGCATCGTACGATTGAACAGGAGCTGTCCATTTAACATGGCTAACAAACAGGTTAAGGAGAACAGTGTTGAAACGAAGGTTGTGAATATACAGGTCAAACCACACACCATCTCCTCGGGTCATTAGTTCAGCTCTCATCTGCATTTAAAGGATACACACTGCTTGGACTGCTTCGATGGGCATTTCAAAGGTGACTGTCCCCATCCCTCTACTCTTGCCATCTTTGTCCTCTAGGATATCAGCACGAACCACAACCCCAGCCATGCCAAAGACCTCCTTCAGCTTCTTCCAGCCCACTTTATAATCAAGCTGCAAAAAGAAAGAGCCCATTATTGAACAATGAAAAACTCTCGCTGCTGTTTGTACAAAATGGGGTTCAATTATAGTCTATATAGCTGCACAATGCACAGGTTCAGCTGCCAAATGAATAACAGTGTTTTATAATTTTACTTCTTTTGTGACGCATTAGTTCTGCATTCCAGAAATGCTGGGGTTCTAGCTATGAAGGAAGCCAAGAATTTTCTGTACACCGCTAAAACGCACTTCATGCACAGTAAAGATAAGTGGACCACAATAAATAACACTTACATTAGCGACAAAGACTGTGCTTCCTATCTTGCCAGCCTGAAGGCCATGGATGATTTCAGTGGGAATATTTGGGTTGTTCATGAGACTTGGAGGAATGTTCACCATCTGGGGACCTCCAGGCCCAGGTCCCATGCCCATGCCCATTCCACCACCCATGCCGCCTCCACCGCCCATGCCGCCTCCACCGCCCATGCCGCCTCCCATTCCACCGCCCATGCTGCCGCCCATGCCGCCGCCCATGCCGCCAGGAGGTCCTCCACCACCACCACCACCCTGGGCTCTGTGGGCTTCACGCTGAGCAATCACTCCATCTGGGTCCTGAAAGAGCAGTACAGCAGTAATGACCGAGTTGTCTGGAAAAGTTTTTGGTTAATAAACAGAACTAATTTTCTTGCTTAGTGTCATTATTTAAGAAAACCCGCTCAGGATGCCTGCCCCTTCTCCTATGCATGAACATGAATGGCCCCAGCTGCTGGTTGTCTGGAATAGTGTTAGCCCTGCTCTCTAAACGGGGAACACACCCTGGACCAAGTATGAACACCATACCTTTTATCAAGTGTACTGGAGTAAAGATGTAATAATACGACTAAAAATGAAATGAACTTCTCAAAGGAAATAAACCATCAACATTTAAAACCACACAAGTGGATCTTTTACACATAATCTGTCCCCACACTGACCTCTTTCACTTTTAGGGGACGTCCATTCATGACGTGTTTGTTGACCTTCTCCACAGCCTTCTTCATCAGTTCTTCAGTTCGGAACTCAACCACCCTGCCAGGTCAAATGAAGCACAGTCAGTCATTTATAAAGACGACATAAAAGGAAAGAGACAAGGTAAAGAAAAGCAACAAGAACTACTTACGCACAACCCTTTGTTGTTCACATGAAGCATCAATCGTGGCAAGATGAGTGCAAAACAGAAAGGACAACATTAGACAACAGTCATGGAAAACTACTGCACTAAAGCACTGACTTCATTCCTTTCAAACCATTCACTTCATACATGTCTCTGTGGTGTTCATTAACATTGCACTACATGAATAGCTCGAGTAAGCTGACATTCAGTAGTCTACCGAGGCTCTCAACTTAATGATCAGCACAAGCACAGAAACTTAACATTAACGTTTCACGATCAAGACAAGGATGTTCCTCCACTTTTTTCACTTCATTTCAAAGAATCAATGGAATCACTGAAGCCATATTAACCATGATTAGCTACTGAACACCAGTCGCTACTGTCAGTTCCCGGGGAGACTCCAGAGGCAGTGCAGAATTCTGCCCTTAGGGACTGAATGCACACGAGCCAGAATTACAATGGAGCTGTGAACCATCCTCGTGGCTCCACTCTGAACCACGGTCAGCCAAGACTCACCCACGACGACATTTTCAACTCTCAAACCCAAAGTCTGAACATCCCATTCTGAAAGGAGAAGTAATAAGAAAACTCAAGCGGACAAATGGAGGTTCGCTCTTGCACTTACCCTTGATTTGCCTTCCGCGTCCATTAAGTGTTCCACGTACGTTACCTCACCCACTACAAATCAGATTCCAGACGACACACACCAAGGGAGAGAAGCCGAGAAAACAATTGGGGTTTAGAGCAGACACACAACCGGGCGGTGACGGTGAGCTCGGCCTGCTAGTCCAGAGCCTCTCTCCAGCACCACAGTTCACAGGTACAGGTCTACAAAAAGCAAGCTGCCATATTAAACTGACTTCTTAAGCTGTCCTCGCCAGAAATCCCAACACCCTTAACGACAGAGATTTACAACCTCACGAGCCATCCTTACATCTTCACAATTCTTGCACAACCCATTATTTTATTTTATAGTTTATCTGCTCACAGTATGATGTTTCCCAAAATAGAGTTTTGAAAGCTAGTCACAGCTTAAATACACTATGTGGACAAAAGTATTGGGACACCTGCTCTTTCATGTCTTTCAAAATAAAGGGTAGTAAGAGTGCTGTCAAGGGAAGGCTTCCAACCAGATCGCTGCAGTGAGAATCTGATTAGGCACAGTGCCAATTGGTTCATAGAAAAGATAGAAGAACTTAGACCCTCTTAATGGGAAAAGCACCATAAATAATAAAAAGGCTGTCAAGATAAACAGTTGACATCATGCGTCAACTGCGTTAATTTGTGAAGGAGAAATATCAAGGCAGAATGAATGGGATCACATCGATATACTGTCAGACAAGGTCATCATGAAAAGGGGTGTCCGCAAACTTTTGACCATATAGTGCATCAAGTCACCTGCGCAACCAGTCAACACATCTAAACCAGGCTTGTTCGTTCAATGTTACAGCAAACAGAATACTCGAATGTTGCGGCGACTGCCAACCCAACCACAATATCACCACCTAGGCTTGACTTGCTGAATTAGCACTGTTCAATCCTTGAATTGAGAGGATCCACTTGAACCATCTCCAAAGACTGATCCTCAGTCTAAGAAACCCCAGTAATGAAGAGGCCTTCAAAACTGCCAGTCTACTATCGACTGTTAACACATACAAAAATGTAGCCACCTTAAGATCCATGTTTACATGGCAAACTGAGTAACCACACATGTTAAATCCAGTATACCCAGTATTCTCGACCAAAACGACCTCAGTCATTGGACTCTGTCCATTTCTCCAATAAGGCAAGGACAAACTTAAAAAGCTGCTTTGCTCTGTAGACCTGTACCCCAACAAAACTAACACACTTCCAGTCAAGGGTACAATATGAAGATCTGCTGCGAACACATTCACTCTGGCATACCTAAAAAAAGAGAATGCAATTTAATTCTGCAAGCAGAAATTTCCAAAATGACACGAAAGATATTCCTCATGCTTGCACACCATTGGCTATGAAGAATTTTCTTGGAGCATTTGTGCAGATCTTAACTACAGGCCTGTTAAACAACAGAACCTGCTCTGGGGATATGGATTCCACCCCAAATACACAAACATAAATGTGGTTTTATAGCTCAATGGATTCACCAAATGCTATGTGCCACTCAGTAACAATGTTAAATCTAGCCAGCCAGAACCAGGCTGAATTTCGAGTGCATTTTACAGTTCCCCACCTTAAAACTCAAAAGAACGACTGTAAAAGATGCCCCCAAATTCACTTAGAAGAATCGATTAGGAAGCCTCAAAGCTCAGAGCAAACTCTCTAAGCCTTGCACATCACTTTCAGTGCCATTACTCCCAGTCTTAATGGTGCACTGTACTGCACAAGCATTCAGAATGGAATTGAAGGCACTACACACCTGCAACCACGACTGATACACAACAGCCTTCCAATTGAAAGCAGCACAAGCCAACAGGGATATTTATCTCCCTGTCTACAGTGTTCACTCTTAACGATAGTGTTTAGACCACCTCTGCTGCCAATTTCTTTTCCAAAGTCTACAACTCTAAAGGAGGCATAATCCCCCAAACTCCCAAACATACAATAACCTACTCTGAGTGTATTCACAGATGGAGCTTACCCTTTTCTTTCATTAGGTCTTTCAGCGCCTGCCACTTCACGTCATAAGGAATGTTGCTCACAAACACACTGTATCTCTTGGAGGGATTTCCATAGGGCTCAAATCTAGTCCCTCCGCGTTTTGATGACCTCTCCTTCCTGGACTCATGGCCAGCCTTTCCGTTGACTGCATTCCTAAAAGCAAAGAACAAGGAGTTGACTAAGCACACATTAACCATCATACAGCGAACACAGAAACACACACAACAGCACTGGCTAATCTAAACAGGAAGCACTGATGGGATCTTTGCATACTAGATAAGACTCCTGATTCCTACAGCGGTGCCCCGTCCCATCAGAGACAACCATTTGGGATCCCTTTCCTGGAGAACAAGTCTGGACCCCTTGTCCACTCAAACTGAAGCTCAGTGTGAATTCAGGAGAGTAAAACAAGAAAAACCCTGCATGTGTACATTTACAAATCCCTCTAAATCCCAGGATGCTTTCAAGTGTGAGGCCTGCTGAGTTCAGACCTGCCTCTGGAGGAGAGCAAGGCTGTATTAAGAGTCCTGAACACAAAGCCAGGCTCTTATGAACAAGTACATGATCATCAAGTGTGTGAACAAACCAAACACGTGTTAAGCAGATACATCCCTAAGTGTGGAGGTGTTTTCATACAGCAGTTGGCCCCAGGTGGAGGAAAACATCTCAGTACCTCCAGGGCCATTGTTTTCAGGGCAAGTCTGGAAAAAGCACGTTCAACGGCCGAAACGGTCAAAGGGCCTCCAGAACATCCTCTGACCCCCACACTGACCTTCCCGTGTGGGCAGAAGGCAATAGAGCACGTGAAAGCTAGTTGCGTTTGAGGGCTTTTGTGGAGGCTGAGGGCAGCGCGGCAGGTCGCTATGCTAAGCTAATTAGCTAACTCACACCATAAAACACTACAAACTCGCTGCTCAGCGGGGTTTTAACCTAGCAGGTCGTCTCTAAGGGACGTTAAGACCCGGTTAGACGAGTCCGAGCAGCCTGTCCGCTCAGAACGGGGAGAAATAGCCTGGAACCGCTCTCGGCTTTGTTAGAGCGCGCGTTGAGTCCCAATCCGCCGATCCGGACTCCGTCCTTTGGTTCCACCCAAATTACAATGTGTAGCCGCAGACGCGCCGTTTCAGAGCTGTGCGGAGGGGGCGGGGCAAAAACCCGGAGCGGAGTCCTAAGAAGTGGATCGGGATTTTCCATTTCTGCGGTCTAACCCACGCGGGCTGCTGTTTCACATGATTAAAGTCAGATTTATCAGTTTCTCCGAGAAACCAGCGATAGATTACCCCGCGGTGTCCATCTCTAAGCCTAAAACAGACGGACTATTCTCAAACCGACGCGCTTTATGGGCCGCTGGATAGTTACCCCTGGCCTTGTTTCTCTGGCGCAGCTTCAGACATTTTCGGATTTCTTCTCCTCTTCCACACAAACGAAGAGCAGGAGTCTTCTCAGAAAGGCTGTTTCGAGGACTGAGCTTCTCCTTTCCGCGTCTCCGTCGAGGAGGATGAAATGGCGGCGGAAGGACAGCGAAATGGATATTTGTGGAGCGCAGCGCACCCGTATTCGGGAAACGCCCGCCTTCTGCGCCGCCCCCGGCCCCCGATACTCATATGCGATTGGCTAGTGGAGCGCAGTGACGTTTGAGTGACGTTAAAGCTGTCCAATGGATGAGGTGCTTGGCTGAAAACGGGTGGGGATAAAAAGGCTTTCAGGATTTTCCATTGAAATACAGCAGAGGTGGGAAAATTACAATTAAACAATTAAAAGTAAATTAAAAGTACAAATATTCTGTTTTAATTACAAAAAACCCCAAAGGTTTATATTTAGTAGGGCTGACTTCTTAATGAAAGTAGATATGAAAGACTGACTAAAGCATCTTGAAAGTTACTCAAATTAACAAGAAATGACTTCAAAATAATGAAATAGTATCACTAGTGAAATAATATATTGAAATTATAAAATATCTCAAAATATCTAAATATTAAAATAGTGTCTCAATATAATGTCTTAGTTTCACGAAAAAATATGAGAGTATCTCAACTTATTGACTCATCAAAATAACAAGTGTCATACAGAAAAAAGAGGACATGCCATGAAAACCTGTGACTTTTGTTTAATCATAATTAAACATAAAAAACTCACTCGATATTTTGAGATATGCAATTATTTTGAGATGCAATGTCAATATTTTTAGGTCATTTCTTTGTGAGAACCTTCTCATTATTTTGAGATACTTAATGCCTTTGGATAAAAAATGACTAAGACAGGAATTGGTTTTCATTTCTACTTTTGTAATTAAAAAAATGAAAGCCATAAATGTCAAATCCTTTGCTTTTTATATTTTTAGTTTTTGTGATTTTCTCCAACCTCTGCTGTTCTGCACTGCAGCTTCTCAAAATATTGAGATTAAAAACTTTATATATAATGACAGAGCACCTTCACATTTATTACTACTAAAAATGCCTAAAATCAAAATCAGAACCATCTTTAGAGAGGACTTTGGAGGAGGTTGTCTTAAATAAACCTCAGACATTAGTTTGGTTTGTACTTAATATCGGTAGTTAAAATGAGTGGTTTCATGGTGGGAACCAAAGTGCTCTCTGAAGCCTTCAGAAAGAAGGTTGTAGATGTAGATAAGTCTAGATCTATTACGAATCAGCTGTTCCACTGTCTGGAAAATCATTTTCAAATGAAGAACATTTAAAACAACCACCAACATGGCCAGATCAGGCCATCCTAGCAAGTTCCTCCCAAGATCTGACCACAAGATGTGTAAAGAAGTCTCATATCCTGAAATCTCATCACAGGATCTACAGGTAGCTCTCGCCACAGTTGATTTCAAGATCAGGTCTTCTTGAACAATGTGCTTTGAACAGATGAAACCAAAGGTGAATTATTTAGGCACAGTAACAGAAGATATATTTTGCACAAATCAAACCCAGCATTTGAACACATGAACCTCCATTATACAATATCACTGTTTCACAGGGTGCTTGAAGAAATTGTGAGACCATCTGTCCATAAACTGAAGTTGAAGTGGAGATGGACCATGCAAAATGACAATGACCCAAAACATTCCAGTAAATCCACCAAGGAATGGCTCAAAAGAAAGACATGTAGAGTTCTGGAATGGCCAAGTCAAA
Source organism: Acestrorhynchus altus (assembly GCA_034509495.1). Classification (NCBI taxonomy): domain Eukaryota; kingdom Metazoa; phylum Chordata; class Actinopteri; order Characiformes; family Acestrorhynchidae; genus Acestrorhynchus; species Acestrorhynchus altus. Next base: position 26,770,175 of record CM067514.1, read on the forward strand.
GCCCAAAGCCTAGATTTTAATTCAACTGCGAGGGAATGGTGTGATTTGAAAGGGACTGTGCATGCAACAAACCCCTCAAACATCACAGCTGAAAGAATTCTGCATGAAGGAGTGGGAAAAACCTTCTCCCAGTTGATGTCAGAGACTGATAGATGGTTATAGGAAATGTCTAATTGAGGTTATTTCGGCCAAAGGGGCAAATACCAGCTATTAGGCCACTGGGTGTTCTAATTTTGTCTTCATTAGGAACTGCCATATTTTTCTTTTGTTTCCTAAGTAAATGATAATCATATTTAGTTGTATTTACATTTATCCACAGATATTGTCAAAAGAAGATCAGAGATTGATATGTCCATCTATTAATGAAGAACAAAATATTTCAATATTTCACTTAATTCTTTCACATGACTAATATCTCAATATAATGATTTAACATCTCAAAATAATGAAATATTTCATCATTTCAATTCAAATAAATATGTGCTTTATTTTTGCTTAGTTTTAAATGATGGCAATGGTCTTCCATAAGTAGGCTCTCCTGAATGTACTTACATTTAAAAAGTATTTCTTTAAATAAAGATTTTCTGTTTTAAACACATTTCTTTGCAGATTGAATACATCCCGTTTCTGTGGTTTCATTATTTGGATTAAGTACAATATAGTACACACTATTTCAATATAGAGTTGATGTTTGCTAATGTACTAATTCATTTGAGAATGGGGGAAAGACCGCAGCTGTTAGGTCCTTCCTGTATTATTTTAATCGAATCCTTTTTCGCTGTATAACAAATGTAGGCTTTAACAATCAAAATAAACAGTAGACATTTCAGTCTTAGTATTAATTTTAGGGCTTTTTTGATTGGCAACATCAAGGTATCAGTTTAGAATCAGAACAGTTCTGTCCAGTTGAGGAGAGATCCACTTTATAACATTTAAAGAATTACTCCGTCTGCACTGTTGCAAAATGTCACCGTCAAGCCCAAATGAGGTGAGGATGATGATGAAAAAGAGTCAGGGCCATTAACAGGTCCAGAGCATCATTTTTAATTTGCTTTGCACACTTTTCTTGGCTGATTGCAAGCACCAACATATTTTGGTGAGGACGATACAGACACATCGTTCTTTATCCACTGCACTACATAAACATACAGTATCTCAGAAATGGGTTCGAGTGAAAACTCCGGTGCTGAATGAGTAAATGAAGACATACATTGCAAATGATACATATGGTATGAATACATTAAAACACAATGACAACATGAAGAAAACAAAATAAAAACTGTGTACAATGTTTACAATTGCTTAGTTTATCTTAGAGCGAGAGAGGGGAAAAAAACGATTGGTCTTAAACATGATTTGTTTTTTATGCAACAAAAGTGGACCAGTTCTCCAAATCCAGAGATGGATAGAATATCATAAAGGGTCTTTTTAACCCCACTGTATTGTGTAATATGGAAAAGGGAAGAGCAAACCATTTTCCAGTCACAAATCTTTGAAAGTGCAATATGGCTAAACAAAACAAACCAAAATAATAAAAAAAAATAATATAGTAGTACAATAAATGCATGCAGGTTTCGTAGGTGAAAAGAGAACAGATTGGGTCAGCTGTATTAATGTTAAAGTAGTACCCTCTCAGCTGCTTAACTACACTTGCAGGATTGCATAGTGGAGGGGACTATTAAACATGGGCGCATTAAAAACAAAAGTCCAACACTTTCCTCTTTGTGTGTGAATGTAGTCCTATAATCCTTCATATTCTACATCTATATAGGAATAATAATTTACACGTACTGTTAAGGTTATAGGTAAGAATTGCATTGTAATATTATTGAAATTGCACTGTAGCTTTTTTGTTTGTTTTTTTTAAATCACCCCACATTGCAAAAATAAACACAAAATGGCCTGGCAGGAAAAGAAAAAGGCAAATATGTTAGATGGAGGCACACCAATAAAAGACAAGTGTTATTCAGAGCAGGTGAAAATGCACTTAGCTGCTGATCTGAGAGCAGTCTTGCTGCATTTGACATGAAAGTGCAAATTCGTCTGCGACATGTATGATTATAATAACACACAAACTTTTTGCCAACATTTTTCCTTCCTAAAAATAAAATAAGAATTTAAATTACAATTAAATGTCATAAGCTTGTAGTATATCTATTGCACACTGTTCTTCTGAAATACACCATTGTCCAAGGAGAAGATAAATTTAGAGTGCTGAGTGACACTTGAAAACTGAAAAGTAAACAATAAGAACTTGCAGGTGACTTTCACCCCACTGACAGTGGAGGTTGACGTTCACCCCACTGACAGAGGAGGTGACCAGTGCAAACAGCACTATGAAAAGGTGAAGGTTCTTGATTTACACTACAGGTCTCTCTACAACGTTTTAAAACTCCCTCTATAGAAGTGAGCACCTTTTTTGTCTTGCTTTGAACTCATTCATATGTGGCACTGCTGAAGGTCAACAATTACAGGACAGGTCAACTGCTCAGACTGGCCGAGGGCCGGGCCAGACATCTGCAGTACATTAGTCCAATTAGCGCAGCAGTCGATCAGTCATTAGAACATTCACATCTGTGATTCCCCACAAACACACACACACACACACAAACACAGGTGCTGCAAAGGGTTGAATTGAAGCCACTTTTGGTTTCAGAACCATTTTCGTGAAATAGTCTTGTAATTTCATGATTTTAGCTCGGAAAATTTCAGACAAATCAAATCAGGCTTAAAATCTGGTCGCAGTTTATGTCAGGCTTTAACAGTCAAACTCACAGACTAATCACATGTTGTACATATCACCTAAAACTACTCCGTCAATCAAATCTGTGCATTAAGACGAGCAGTGGAAAGCTAATTTAATTTCGTTCATTTAAAAAAAGACAAAGTTGAGCAAAACCAGGTCGTTATTAAAAGAAGTAATGTTGAGCAGCATTATGAGTGATTAGGCTCTTTATTTTTATTTATTAAATTTTTTTTCAAACGCTTTTCATTTTTAAATAGGTTCAAGTTAACTTTAAATAGTTTCAGGTTGTAATTGTACTTGTAATCTGATCTGAAATTCCATTGTAGACAACAAAAAATGTTGATAGAAGTAGATTGAAGTAGACTCCTTCAATAAAGCATCATAACAAAAGTTAGATAAAACTTGGCTTGTGAAAATCCTAACTGGACATCTCAGAACGCTAATTAAACAAACAGGATCTTCAGACTCTTACTTCCTTTACAGAACCATGAATGTGATTCCCTTTATCTATAAATGGCATCGCTCAAAAGAACCCTTGGTAGCACCTCTACCTTTAAGAGTGTATATATATACACACACACATACATCATACACACTTGGACTGTGAGCTTCTCGGGTGGCTTCCACAGACTATACACATTTACAAAGAACACCCGAAACATTAGAGTTTGGAACTCCACAAGTCTACACAGTCCAGCTCTGGGTAAAGAAGGAGATCAAGTTAAATATCAGTGATCGACATCTTCAATATGACCAAATACCAAGCTACCAAGCTTTGAGAGCAGAGACAGTAAAGTGTTCTTTGATTAGACATGGTCCCAACTGCATATAGGCCTTGCTTGCTTTGGTCAAGAGGTCCATAAAGCCATTAGGAAGAGGGCCTAGTATCAAATCATGGAGATACAATATGCATCCGAACCACTCCAACATGAGGTTTCCCTTTCAAGTTAGCTCTTATGGTTGGTGGTACTGTTATACACACCATGCAGAAGTCTAAATGACATAAGTGACATAAATGACATGGTAAATGTATGAATATCCAATTGTTCCCATTTGCAGACAAACGTCCCCAAAAACTGCATATTAAAACAATGTAAAACTGCTACAAAAACCATAAAAAGTATGCCACCCTACATCTTTGCCATTTACACTCACCAGAAACTATTAAACAGCACAAAAGTACAGACCTTAATACAAAAACATGTGTATACGCATACACACCGATACACACATCCTTCCCTTTCACACAGCCACAGTCTTATCAGCCACTGGTAGCTGGAACATAGTCGAAATTAAGAGTCTTTAAGAGTCATTAAGAGTCAACGTTACTCTGTCACAACAAACTGAAGGGCCAAACCTTAACGTGTACTTACCGTTTCTTTTTACAAACTTCAAACAATGCTTCGTAGACGTTTCCCAATGAATCCCAAATGCATACACATATCTACATTTGATCAGCTCACATCTAGGCTACTTTAAGTCATCATTGAAATTGTTAAGTGCTACCACTGTAGGACCATTGCATGCCTTTTTTTTGTCTGAGAAGCCTGGTTTGAAAATATAGCCTATGCTGATCCACAGACGACATCTGAGATAGCAACTTTAACAGTCACTAATTTGATGAGAATCAAAAAAATAAAAAAATAAAGAGATGCACGCAGCATGCAATACTGTGCATGTCAGAGGCTGTACAGTGCCTCATATTGGAAAGTGAGAGGACAGTCTCTTTTTGCACACTCCTTTAATGCTGTCTTCCTCTGTAGGAGTATGTTCAAGAGGTCCAGTGCTTGCACCTTGCTCTGTTACAGCCCAATCCGTTGAGCTGTTACAGCCTGTCGTCCTGTAATACTTGAAAGAAAGAAAAAAAAAAAATAAAAAATGCACATAAAACAGAGCTTGGAGCTTTCCTAATATACATTAGTTACTTCACTGAGAACCACAGGGGCTGACCTGCTCAAAAACTGGCCATCACCAGTTTTTTCATCCATTCAAAATGCAAAATAGTTTTCAGGAACGAAAGACGATAAAAATGTCCAAAAGAAGAGTTTGGTTCTAAGCTGCAGCAGCTGTTCCTGCTTTCTTCCATTTCTCTCTCTCTCAATGCTGTACCCACTACTATACTCACACTGTTCAGATCTCCAACTAAAATAAACATACCGTACAGTCTGGGGCCTTCCTATGGTTGAGTAAGCAAATAAATAGAACCATACAACACCTTACAGAAGCTCAAAACAAAAAAATCCCACACAATAAAAAACAGATCAGTGGGGGAAAAACAGAAGTGCTCACATATTCAGATAAAAAGGATTAAATAGAAAAGAATGCATCCAAAAGTGCTGCGGCTCTCATCGATGGCGGGGTGCATCGAAAACCTTTAGCACGCTAATAACAATGCTTTATCGTGTCCCCCACCCCACCCCCAGAAAAAAAACGTGGATCTCATACGATGGTCTCATCTGCTGTCTTTTTCAGCAGCTTAGTGGCGAGCAAGGAATGCGGGGTAGAGTGGGCACCCTTGGCGTCAGGAATGAGCAGGCGCACTTTCTGATTGGTTCGTCTCCACTCTGAGTACAGCTGACAGTGGTAGCGGAATGACACCTGTGGAGCAAGAGCATTTGCTCAGTTAAACGTGTGATATTGATTAATAGACACAGACTTGTCTAGTGTCTTAAATGAAAAGGTTAATTTAAGCTCATTATAAGCTTATTTCTTGGAAAATGAAACATTTCAAGCCTTTTTTTTATACTTCTGCCACTCACTATAATACTGGATAAATTTCCTCAATAAATAAATGAGCGAGTGTAATATTTGTGTCTCATTATTTTGATTTGGTGCCCCTAATCTACTTTTAGTACTAGTGTGAAAACATGGTGATGTTTTATGTCAAATTTATGCAGAAATATAGAAAACTCTAAAGGGTTCACAAACTTTCAAGCACAGCTGTTTGTATATTGATGTTCCAAACTGTTGCAGTCCCACTAAAACCTTCTATCTCCATTTTAGTCATGTTTGAATTTGCGCATAATGTGAATCTGGCAGTTGTTTTCTTACATTGTATCATAATGTCATGAAAAATGACTTAAAAAATGACGTGTGCTCACTGCACCCTGGTGTGGGTATTCCCTTGTGTGTGTGTGTGTGTGTGTGTGTGTGTGTGTGTGTGTGTGTGGTGTATTTCACATGGGTAAAATACGGAGGTCTAATTCCCGTGTGTGAATAATACAGTGGGTCAAATGAGTACCTAAATTAAATTACTGTATTTTCCCGACTATAAGCCACTACTTTTTCCACGCTTTAATGTGGCTTATAATGAGGTGCGGCTTTTCTGTGGATTTTTCTTCACCCACCAGGGGGCGCTTTAGCAGAAAGTGAAAAAGGTGGGAAGTCAAAGTTGGAAACCACAGAAGAAAGCGTTAATTTTCAGTTAGCATGTCTGTCAGTGGATCCTAACAGCGTGGAGCAGCGTGAAAGAATCTTCCGTCACCAATGGGTTCCGAAAGGCTGGACTGCTGTGTGAAGAGGGCACAGAGAGCAACACTGACATCGACACAGAGAAAGTACCGGTATGTGACGAAGCTCTTCTAAGGCTTCTAAGAAGATGACTTCAGTGGTGTCAGTGAGCAGGAGGACGATGAATCAACCAATCAATAACTTTTCTGTTTTGTTTGATCAGCACTTTTACTATTACGCTACAGAAACTGTTCAGAAACAAATCAGTTCATTAATGTTCAGTTAAACTACGTTATCAGTTCAATAGATATCAGCGGATTTTAGCCCGGTGCGCCTTATATATGTTACTTTACAGTTTTTTTGCGGGTGCGGCTTATATTGAAGTGCGCTCTATAGTCTGGAAAATGCGGTAATTAAACTTCCATTAAAGTTAAGAAGCTCTCTCGAAAAGCTCATGATTTTCTTGGCAGATTTCAAATTGTATTTCATTTATCTGCTCATTCTGATTGAGACAACATATATAGAAATAATTCTCAAATAAAATAGAAATGTCATTTCTTTAATGTACTATTCTCAAATCTAAATAAACTAGGGTACAGGAGAAACCTTTCTTTGATTGGCTGGTCGCAGCACTTTTTTTATTTTGCCTTTTTCTGTGAAGTTGACATTTTGGAGATAAGAGGCACTCCTCACAACACTTTGGCCTACAGAATTAAACATTTAATAAATGTTAATGATTAAATAAGACCTGATCATACATTTATTTTACATAATCACAGTTTTCTCATCACAACCATTTCTAAAACAAATGTTTCTTTCTTTGTGCAGGCAGCCAAGTTGACCTTACCAGAGTCCAGAGGACGTAAATGGTGAAGAGAGCAATGGTGAGAGCAATGAGGCCCACTGCCTCGAGGCGGCTGTTGAAGTGCAGGTGGTCCTGAGCCCCCCGCAGACAGAGCCACCCAGAGATGGCTGCCAGGGGCGTTATGAAAAGAAAGCACACCATATCACAGAAGAGAGTGCGTTTCTCATTCCTGGGTCCTGGGTCCCTGAGCCACTGTAGAAACACAGGTGGTGCAGTTTAAGGGTGAGTGAAAATAATTTAATGAAAATAAGTCAACTCTTGTCAGTACAATCTTCAGAACCAAATGAGCTGCTCGGTCTGCTTTAACAAACTTGGATCAACCCATCAGGCAACTATAAAATCCTTCATTAGTCACTTAAGTGTGTTTAAGAAGGAACAATTCAGCATTTTATTGTAACTTTATTGTGTTGCTGCTTAGAGGCAGACTTGCTACGATTACTCGCGAACATCACTGTTCCTGGAAAGGCCCCAACCCTGTCAGTTTATTCTGACCACTGTCCTTCATAATTATCACATTTATTGAACTGTCCTGGCTCAATTTTATTTATTTTTATTGGTTCAGCAGATGGAATGCTGTGTTATTGATCACAGTGATGTGCCTCCACTGCCCCTCAACCACACACCCTCACCACTGGTCCACAGAAACGAAGACTACTGATGATCCTCGTGGTTGAACAAAACCCCTGAGACATTGGTCTCTGCACAGTCAAGTGACGTCTGTTATTGTTAATGCTTAACAAACAATTAACTGAACATTTCATTACAGAGTATAATTACTGGTTTTTAATTAGATGCATTGCAGTACATGTGAATAAATAATAGTAGTTTCTAAGAATCTGCCCCCGTTTTTGGGGGGTTTTATGTGATATTGTGATAAATACTGAGTATGATGAAATATAATGTTTTTACCATACTGCCCACTACATGCTATAACACCAATCAATACAAATCAGCTGCCACTGAGGTGGAAAGAGAAATTAGGCAACACATCATAACACTACACTCAAACACACACACGTACGTAGAAGAATCAGGCAGAAGCCATGCAGACAAAGGCGAAAGGGATTGACCTTTGTTACCTCTGTGAGGGGTCGGGGCCTGCGCTCGATGGTGAACTCTGTGTGGCATAGCTCACAGTAGCTGGTGTTCGAGGAGGATAGCCACTTCTCCAAGCAGCTCTTGTGCACCGTGCCCAACGTCCCCGTGCAGTCACATGGAGAAAGGAGCCCTTCACTGTTGCCCCCCTCGTGGCAGATCCGACAAATTGGGCCATCACTGAGAGTAGGAGAAGAGTGGTTTAACTTCACAGGAAATTCCACTGTAGAGTTCTGCATTCCTTCACAATAATTTACAGCACAAATCTAATCTTAATTGTAATGTGCAGGAGCAGGCAGTTAACCAACTCCATGAGTGCAGGAAGTGGGACAACATGTAAATATGTCAGAAATTGATAAATAATCAATAAGAAAGTAATAAACTCATTCTAAATATCTGTGAAGCAACTGATCACAAGAACAACACATGAACTGTGTGTTAGTGCGCTTACAGAATAGATGTAGACGGCCTCAATCAGCTGTGGAAAGTGCTCTAATTATGGGTCAGTTTTCATATTTATTAAATTATGCTGCATTTTTTATTTATAGAATTGTAGTAAACCACGTAAGCCACTGGTCTCTTTATTTGTAATTATTTGGTTAATAAGGCCTACTACATAATGTTATAGATCAGCCATAACAACCTCCTTGTTTCTATGATCACTGTCCATTTTATCAGCTCCTCTTACCAAGCAGGAGCTCTTTGTATTTCTATAATTACAGACTGTAGTTCATCTGTTTGTTTGCTTAGTTTGTTAATCTGCTTTCACTCTGTTCTTCAATAGTCATGACCCCACAGACTGATCTCTGTATATGTTTATTAGAGGTGATTTTCTTGTCAATATATTGTCGGCAGCTTCACCAACCAAATAAGTGTTCTATATGTTCATTCTTGCTTTTGTTCAGGCTCCTTAACAATACAACTAAAGCTGTCTGATATCCACCAGTTACTTCAGAAGAAAATTGTGGGAGTATGGAACTGTCCGTGTTACATGGAGTAGGACAAACTTTTAGCGGGAGTGGATTTAAAAATCGGTCTTATTCAGTTTCAGATGTCGATGTAGACAACATTATTCACAGTGGTCTGATAAGAAATTGTGATTTGTAAGAAACTGAAAGGAAGTTGATTAAGGTCGTTTTCACAGTTGTCCTGAATACGCAGTCTCCACCCAGGTCATTTGGAGGAGGGGTTTATTATTGCTGATTTACTTTCACACAGAAGAATTATATTAACACTGTGGATCGATTGCATAATTTTCAACATCATTTACATTTGGATTTATATTTGACACTCTAATCCAGAGCGACTTACAAAGTTACTCATATTAGAGATGGGCTAGAGCAGTGGTCCCCAACCCCCAGGCTGCGAACTGGTACCGGTCAGTGGAGCAATTTGTACCAGGCCGCACAATAAATATGACCCCCGGTCACGTGGTCGAGAACAGAGGAGATGAGTAGAGCTTGTGAGTATTAGCGGCACCAGGCATGTTAAATTTTATTTAATTAGTTTTGTTTTATTTCCAGTTTCCTGTAAAGCTTCTTTTTAACAACCCCAGGTTGTAAAATATGTTATTCAAATGACATGATTTGACGTGATTGTTTGTACCCCTCTACCATGATGAAAAACACTTCTTAATGCTTTTGTGATGTCTCAGGCACCAGGCGACATTCAAAGCCATTTAAACACGCTTAACTGCTTTTGTGTGGAAGCTTTAAGAGGTGTCAGACGCCTGTGAATTCTCACCTGGTATGGATTTCTACAGCATTTCACACCAAGTTACTCTGATTGACTCTGTTTACATATGAATGATCACTTAGCTGTGCTGAAGAGGTGGTGCTTCTTAGTTTAACCAGACAATAGCACTCAGACCTCCCTTTACATGTTGAATGCCCATCCCAGAAACCGCAAATCTCCTATAGACTCAGTATTAATCTGACAAATAAACCAAATCTACATAATTAGGGTCTATTTAAATTAGTTAAATTCAAATTCTCTTTACTTGAGCATGCAGCCTGTTCATTTTAATGCTGAAAAAAATATCTGTAGAGATTAATAATTGTGTACATGCATACATTTTACCTAAATCCTGATTAGTTTGTAAGTCCTAAGAGAAGCAAATCAAATAAGACGATACAAAATCAGGACAAAAATATTACACTAATTTATTGATGAAAGTAATCCAATATTACATATCTTTGAGTGTAAAAGGATGTGAACCATTAGGATAAGCAGATAATATAAAGGTGAAATTAAAATGTTAATTTTGAAATTTTAATCAATGGGAGAGAATCAGCTGTGAGTGGGCGTCCTGTTTCTGAGATGCTCACCAGGCTGGAAAATGTTACAAAATGACCTCTAAAGAGTCTACAGTCTACCGATCTACAGTCAGACAGATTGTGTACAAATAAAAGAAATTCAAAACCATTATTACCCTCCCCAGGAGTGGTCAACCAACAAAAATCACGCCAAGAGCAAGGCGTGTAATAGTCCATGAGGTCACAATAAACCAAAGGAAACTTCCATGCAACTAATGTCTTTCACACATTGGCTAATTGTAATGTTCATCAGTTCACCATTGGGAGAAAACTCAACAACAAAGGTGTGCAAGATAGGGTTGCAAGGAGGAAGTCAGTGCTCTCAACAAAGAATATTACTGTCCATCTGCAGTTTGATAAAGATCACATGAACAAGCCAGATGGCTATTGGAATTTTGTGGACAGATGAGACCAACATATATAGTTCTGGTTTCTATGTTTGGGGAAAGGAAAAGACTGTATTCCAGCATCACAAAAACCCTACCTGATCTGTGAAATATGGTGGTGGTAGTATACTTATGGAAGACATAATTGATGGAACAATGAATTATAGCAACGAAATTTAAAACATCAGGACATCCATCCATAAGCTGATGCTTAATGACAATGAGCCTGAGCACACAAGTTATTTCACCAAAGAACAGTTAAAGATGAATACAGTTAATGTTTTGGAATGGCCCGGTCAAAGTCCTGACTTTAATCCAAAAGAGATGTTGAGAAAAGACCAGAAGCAGTCAATGGGCGGAAACCCACCAAACATAACAGAGATGAACAAACAGTTATTGGAATTGTTTAGTTGCAATTATTGCTGCATTTGGGGGTCACAAAAGATACTGAAAGCAAAGGTTCACATACTTTAGCCACTCACAGATATATTATATTGATTCATTTTCCTCAATAAATAAATGAAGAAGAGTAATATTTTTGTCTCATTTGTTTGATTTGGTTCTCCTTTTCTACTTTAAGTGAAAACTTGAGTTTTATATTTTGTTTATTTTTGGCACTTTTGCTAGAAATGTTACTTGTGAAGCCAAGACAAAATTCCATCTTGTTACAGCCGATAAGCTGTTGACCGCTGTGACATCTATGTCCCTTGCATTACCTATAACTGTCTGACACCAATATAAACGGCACTCTTTGGTCACGTATTGGTGGGTCTACAAACAAACAGCATCACTCATCAAAGACAGAGTTGAAGGCACTCACCTCTGTGTGCCCAAGGCTTTGATGACAGTCGACAGCAGGCGTCCATCTTTGGCTGTGACCTGGGTGACATATTGCGCCCGGCGATTGTCTGACTCCTCCACAGTCTTGGACAGGGCAGCGTTGCCAGTGCAGTCGCACAGCGAGCCTGGGAGGTGGCAACACTCCCCTGTGGTCATGTCTGATCCGTCCAGGGGGGCAGGGGATAGGGGGACGCAGGGGGGAAAGGGGGAGCAACGTACGCTCCCACAGCTCAGCTCACCTGGGTCCTACTACTGCACACACAAGTGAACAAGAGACAAAAGTACACAACATAAGTATCCAATAGTCAAGCAATGCCCAACAACATAGTAGCCCTGTCTAGGCTGCTGTGACATTATTCAGCATAGTCAGTATTATCATCATTACATCATTGCTATCACTAATTCATAACATGGAGACATTGTACAACAGTGTCATTCTGTTCTCCACAGTCACTTTATGAAGGGTTTGAAAGCAAGAGTTTGACAGGATGCAACAATGGTTTATTGATGTATTGCTCCGTAACGGTCAGGCGAATATTACCATAGCATGCTGTTCGATGTAAGAAAGCACGCACCAGTAAAATCCCAAATAGAAACAAACCCCGGTGAGGAAGATCCAACAGACTGTCCAGCATTGGCATAACAGCCATGACTGTGGCCATTCAGCAAGCAGCGATGCCCTCCATGAGTCATTCTCTTAGTGCCAGCACCATTGTGATGCAGGACTACATGCACGCAGATGTTACAAAAACTGCCCTTAACACCATGTCAATGTCATCAAAGACTGCAGTGATGTTGTACCAAACGGTCATGAAGTCAATCAGAATAGCAATGGGTCATCTTCATGGCGAGTCCCGCTTTTGTCTTAGTGGAGTCTACCAACAAATCCATGGCTGCGTCATGGATTCTGAGGCAGGAAGGCACCAAATATCCGAGGTCAGTAATCTTCACTTCTGGTATGAAAACACAGTTCTACATTTACATTTACAGTCTTCAGCTGACGCTCTTATCCAGAGCGACTTACAAGATTAGTCCTATTACAGAGGTGGACCAGAGGAGTGTTAGGAGTCTTACCCAAGGACTCTAATTGGTGTAGCACAGCATAGTTGCCCAGACAGTGAATCGAACCCCAGTCTCCCACACGCCACACCAACCACTATAAACGCTCATATTTACCACTGAGCTTTTGATACCATGGCAACACCAAGAAGTACTGCTGCCTTTGTGATTCGATTACAGAGACATTCATCATGAACCTACTTTGTGTGACACTGTGGGCAGCAAGTCAAGATTCCAGTTTCAGATACAGCTTGTGTGTGGATGCATTGTGGACTGCACCAAGATCAACAGTTCGCCGCCACGTGTCTAGAAACACTTCACTCCTAACGCACATTCTGCAGGAACTGGGCGAGAATATTCAAGATGAGTACAACTCCATTCCGAGACGTCTGGCATGTTGCGTTAAACTCCGATGCCGTACTGAGAGACACTGTTTCTTTACATGTGGATCAATAAATTTTGCCCATATCAGTCCAAACTTGTAATCGTTTGTTTTTTTATATATCAATATATACATGCAGTGCATCTGAAAAGCTCTTTTTCCACATCATTATGTCACAGCCTTATTCCAAAATGGATTCATAGTTTCCCTCAAAATTCTACACACAATACCTCACGATGACAAAGGGAGAAAAGTTTGAAGAGTCCTGGTGGTTCCAATCTTCTTCCATTTACAGATGATGAAGGCCACTGGGCTCATTTGGACCTTCAATGGAGTAGAAATGTTTCTGTACCCTTCTTCCCCAGATCTGTGTCTCGATACAATCCTGTCTCGGAGGTCTACAGACAATTCCTTAGACTTCATTTCTTGGTTTGTGCTCTGACCTGCACTCTGTCTACTTATGGGACCTTTTATTAACATATGTGTGCTTTTCCAAGTCACGTCCAATCAACTGAATTGACCACAGGAGAAACATTAGAAACAGTAGAGACATCTGAAGGATGATCAGTGGAAATAAGATGCACCTCGGCTCAATTTTGAGTGTCATGGTGAAAGCTGTGAATAAGACTGTTAAGACTGTGAATAATAAATGTGCAAAAATTTCAAACAGATGTTTCTCACCGTCATTGTTGGGGTACTGTATGTAGAATTTAGAGGGAAAAAAAATCAATTTTGGAATATATTCTCTCACACACACACTCACACCACTCCGGTTTTTCCTTAAATCAGCTTCTCTAAGGCAAGGCAACATAGACGCACTGTGCTGCATGCAGGGGATTTTGTCCTCCGCATTTAACCCATCCACAAACAGTGATACACACACACACACACCTGAATTCCCACAATACTGAACAGGGAGCACACATGCATGAAGCGGTGGGCAGCCCAGTGGAGTTAAATACCTCGCTCAAGGGCACTTCACTCCCACCCTGCCAGTTCAGGGACTCAACTCGGCAACCTTCCCGTCACAAGGCTGGTCCCTCACCACCAGTCCCCGTCCCCACCCTAAACAGAGGTTGTGACCCCGTAACCCGTACTATTTTGCTATTAACTCTGAGAAAACACTGCTGAATAACCACACGCCTTTCCTAAACCCCAGGCCTGTGGGGCTGGGTGTCTGCTGGCTGTGTCTGAGCTGATTATCTTGTCCAGGTAAGGTGTGGAGGTCAACCACAGCTGTAGAACATCTGGACCTCCTTCAGTGGGGCTGCAGAGGGGGAAGTCCTGCAGGAAACACTGAGCTGGGGCTTTAGGGACATTAAACAGTCCTCTGTCCAGAGTTGGACTGCCGAACTCGGGCCAGCTGCCCTGGTGTCCGCAGGGTGAATTTAGTGACCAGTACAGAGTCCAGTACAGGGTCCAGTGCTCTCAGCCCGCAGGCCGAGCAGAACCAAAACAAGCGAGCCGTCGTTAGCAACAAGGCTAACCAGTATTTACCCCACTGCTCACCCTCTACGACAAACAGCCCCCGAACAACAGCGTCTCTACCCCCACAGACCGCAGCACAGCCGCCTGCCCTCCAGCCCTGGACCCCCGGCTCCCCGGCTCCCAGTTTACCCCAGCCGGCTAAAAGCCTCCCCCCAGGCCCTCCTAAAAGACCCCGCGCGTCCCCACCTGATTCAGTCCATCCTCAGCCGCCCCCCGAGCGGGTGAGCACCGACACGACCAGCCGCAGCGCAGGGGAAGACCGAACCGCGGCTCTGTCCGGCTCCGGCTCGCTCCCTCGGCTGACCGCGGCCTCCCGTCGCCGCCTGCGCTCTTTACGCCCCGAGCGCCGCACCGCCCGGCCGCACCGCCTGCTCCTGCGTAAACGCGCTTAGTGAATCCGCGTAGCGTCTGCACAGCCCAGGATTCCAGCCTCAGACAGGGCAAATACTTTACTTACACCCGCTCCGTACGTCCGATTACCCCTCATACCCTCAGATTATCACAGCGGCCGGCCGCAGTTTGGGCTGATACGTGTGTTTACACGCATAAAGGGCCAAACGGAGCGTTTCTGGACCGACTCTCACTTCAGCCCTTCAGAGGAACTGAGCTGTGTTTGAGTCCTAGGGCAGAAGATCATCTGCAGCGCTGCCAGCAGGAAGACTTTAAAGAGGCACCAAGACTAGTGCTTCATGCATCTTTTAATTCTTTACTTTGGGTGGGATGGGAGGGTTGGATAGATTGAATGGAAGGATCGATAGATTGGATGGATAGAGGGATGGATGATAGATTGGATTGATGGGATGGATATATTGGATGGATGGATGGATAGATTGGATAGATGGATGGATAGATTGGATAGATGGATGGATGGGATGGATAGAGGGATGGATGATAGATTGGATAGGTGGGATGGATAGATTGGATGGATGGATGGATGGATTATTGAATGAATGGATGGGATGGATGGATGATTGGATGAATGGGATCGATGGATAGATTGGATGGATGGATAGATTGGATAGATGGATGGATAGATTGGATGGATGGATGGATAGATTGGATAGATGGATAGATGGATAGATTGGATGAGATGGATAGATGGGATGGATGATTGGATGGATGATTGGATGAATGGGATAGATGGATGGATGATTGGATGGATTGGATAGATGGGATGTATGATTGGATGGATACATGGGATGGATGATTAGATGGAAACATGGGATGGATGGATGATTGGATGGATGGGATGGGTGATTGGATGGATGGGATGGATGGATGGATGGATGGATGGATGGATGAATAGATGGATGAATAGATGGATGGATGGGATGGGTGATTGGATGGATGGGATGGATAGATGAGTGGATGGATGGATGGATGGATAGATGGATGGATGGATGGGATGATGGATAGATCTTTATTGATCCCTTTTGGAGGGCTCCCTCAGGGAAATTAAGGTTCCAGCAGCAGCATCAATACAGTAGACAGAGGAGAAGATAATAATAAAAGAATGTAAAAATATAGAATATAATATGAAGTAGATCCGCAGTGGAATTTGACCTCCACATTTATCCTACCCACACAGTGAAACACACACATACACACACTATAAATAAACACACTAGGGGGCAGTGAGCACACGTGTCTGGAGCAGTGGGCAGCCCAATCCACTATGCCCAGGGAGCAGCTGGGGAGTAACAACCGATTGTGTCCATTACCCTATTAATTTAAATGCTTTAGTTTTTAAAGAATGAAAATATTTGAATTACACCCTATTTTTGTAACCTATTTGTGTAATTTTGCATATAGTCCTGGTACAGCTGCCGATCCAAGGTCAGAATGTTATTAGGCTTGTTAGGTAACCCTTTATCATTTTGTTGCACAGCTGGAAAATGTTATACTAATAAGGGAACATAAAAGGAGTGACATTATTGGTTAGTTTAGTCTCTAAAGCATCAGCAGTTCTTAGCTTGCTTGGGAGCTCAAAATGACCACAAATTTACAACTTTCTTCAGAGACCTGTTAGTCTA
>CM067514.1:26801549-26998549 GCA_034509495.1 Acestrorhynchus altus
CAACAATGATCAGGGGTATGTAATTTAACTTGCAGGTTATTAAATAAACGTGGTTTCAGCTTCGTTATTCATCATATTCAGTTTCATACCAGAACAGAGGGACTTTTATTGCATCGTCTTCTGCTAGAATGTAAACCGTGAGAACTGTCATACATCCCGTGGGCTGCAGGGGGCGACTGTCGGACTGTCCAGCTCTGTTGTAGCGGCCTCCCACCACGGCGAGGCGCAGTTCATCTGGAAAAGCCTGTTAGCGGAGAAGAAGATCCAGCGTCCAGAGAAACAGAGGATCCTAAACTGAAGGTAAAGAGCTCCAGTACGCACAGATCACTCTGTTTACAGCTCACTCTTTCACTGTTTACAGCTGACTCTTTACAGACAACCACCTCACTGTGTTTACAGCTCACTGTCACTGTTTACAGCTCATTCTCTCACTGTGTTTACAGCTCACTCTCACTCTTTACTGATCACTCTTTCACTGTTTACAGATAACTCCCTCACTCTTTACAGATCACTCTCTCACTCTTAACAGCTCACCCGTTCTGTTTGCAGATTACTATTTCGCTGTGTTTACAGCTCACTCTTTATTGCACACTCTCACTGTGTTGACAGCTCACTGTGTTGACAGCTCACTCTCTCACTGTGTTTACAGCTCACTCTCTCACTGGGTTTACAGCTCACTCTTTCACTTTGTTTACAGCTCACTCTTTCACTTTGTTTACAGCTCACTCTCTCACTGTGTTTACAGCTCACTCTCCCACTGTGTTTACAACTCACTCGCTATTTACAGCACACTCTTTATAGCACTTTCTCTTTCACTCTACAGCGCTCTCTCACACTGTGTTCACAGCTCACCCTAACACCTGTTGGGAGGGAAGAAGATCCAGCGTCCAGAGAATCAGAGCATCCTAATAAATTCTCTCACTCTTAGATCTCACTCTCACACACTCACTCCTTCACACACTTAGGGTGAAGCAGCCGGTCACTGAAAGAGCTGTGCAATGCTGCCAGAGCCTTGTGCATGGGGTGGGAGTCATTCTCCAGCATGGATGCCAGTTTTGCTAACATCCTTCTGTCTCCTTCCACCTGCACTGGGTCTAAGGGGCTTCACAGGACAGAACCTTCTTAATGTGTTTGTTCTGTCTCTTTGTACAGGAAGGGACACCTACACCTGCAGAAATCCACCACCAGTTCTTTGGTCTTTCTCGTTTTTATGCCTTTATGCTGGCATAAAACAGGTCCAGTGTTTTATTGTCTCTGTTGTGGCAGGTTACATACTGGATGAAGGTGGGTAGAGTGGAAGATGGAGAAGTAAAGTCTCCAGAGAGTCTCCTCTGAGAGCTTGTGGGTACTGTGTTTGCAGTCTGCACACAGCTGAGTGTATGACATCACAATCCACGTCAGCATTGGCAGGAGAACATATGCCGCTATAGCAATAACATGCGGTAATTGGGTAGTGTGGTGTCGAGAATGTCGGCATCTATCACAAATACTGCCAGGCCGCCTCGTTTTCTTGTGCCTCTTTCTGCTGTCCTTTCCCGAATAAAACGAAAGTTGTCCAAAGATACGAGCATGTCCAGAGTTATCATGATTAGCCATGACTAACCATGTGGGTATTTGCTCCCACATCATAAAATCGTGTCAGTGTAAAGGACTCTTGGTCAGAGTAATCAGCTTTCAAAATGGCCACAAGCAAGTGTGAACACATTCTTAGTATGTTGTTATCTGGTTGGCTTAAAACCATACAAACTGCAATAAAAGCACATTATTTTAACATATAAATTAAACAGACTTGCTTGTAATTGACCATAAATTGTCACGTTGTAAACTCCCATAACTATCACAGTATTTTGTACTCAACCCTGATGAAGCCTTTAATTCACTGTCACTACTTTGTTGCATTTTATGTTTCTCTGCCTTTTTCTTTCAGAAAGGAATGATCTCTTCTTTTTGTTGTTCTTCTTTCGTTGGTAGCAACACATCAAGAGGTCCAATCAAGGGGACTTTGTCAGACTGTTGAAATTGTGACACTGAAAGTGAGAGTATGATGTCCAAATGCTCAAGTACTCTGAAAACATCCCCTGCTTCTCAACACACCAATACATCTCTGAGGCAAACTATAAAACAAAAAAGTACAGCTAAAAAGAGATCTCATCATTGTGCAAACACTTTCACTAGCCAGTATGATCTCCGAAAACAGCAGCGCATTCACACTGGAGACAAACCGTTTCAGTGCTCAGACTGTGGGAAGAGTTTCAATCGACACGATAATCTCCAACAACATAAACGCATTCACACTGGAGAGAAACCATTTCAGTGCTCAGAGTGTGGAAAGAGTTTTAAGCAGCAAAGTCATTTTCAACAACATCAGCGCATTCATACTGGAGAGAAACCGTATCACTGCTCAAAATGCGGGAAGAGTTTTCGAGAGAGTGGTGCACTAACAAAACACCAGCGCATTCACACTGGAGACAAACCTTTTCAGTGCTCAGACTGTGGGAAGACTTTTAATCGACACGATAATCTCCAACAACATAAACGCATTCACACTGGAGACAAACCGTTTCAGTGCTCAGACTGTGGAAAGAGTTTTAAGCAGCAAAGTAATTTCCAACGACACCAGCGAATTCACACTGGAGAGAAACCGTTTCACTGCTCAGACTGTGGGAAGAGTTTTAATGAGCAGGGTAATCGCCAAAAACACCAGCGCATTCACACTGGAGAAAAACCATATCACTGCTCAGACTGTGGGAGGAGTTTTAAGGAACAAAGTCATTTCCAACGACATCAGCGCATTCATACTGGAGACAAACCATATCACTGCTCAGAGTGTGGGAAGAGTTTTCGAGAGAGTGGTGCCCTAACAAAGCACAAGCGGATTCACACTGGAGACAAACTGTATTACTGCTTAGCGTGTGGGAAGAGTTTTCGAGAAAGTGGTGCCCTCACCAAGCACCAGCGGATTCACACTGGAGAGAAACTATTTCACTGTTCAGAGTGTGGGAAGAGTTTTAATTATCATGGTAATCTCCAAATACACCAGCGAATTCACACTGGTGTGAAACCATATTACTGCTCAGACTGTGGGAAGAGTTTTCGTCAGCAGGGTAATCTCCAAATGCATCAGCGCATTCATACTGGAGAGAAACCGTTTCAGTGCTCAGAGTGTGGGAAGAGTTTCAATCAGCAGGGTAATCTCCAAATGCATCAGCGTATTCATACTGGAGAGAGACCATATCAGTGCTCAGAGTGTGGGAAGAGTTTTAATCAGCAGAGTACTCTTCAGATACATCAGCGCATTCATACAGGAGAGAAACCGTATCACTGCTTAGAGTGTGGGAAGAGTTTTAGTCAGCAGAGTAATCTCCACAAACACCAGCGAATTCACACTGGACAATAATCATACCATTGCTCAGAGAATGGAAAGGGTTTTAGAGCTAGTTCACAGATCACCAGCGTGTACACAGTAGAATGAAGCATTAATATTGCTCTGGTGCTTATAAATATATTATATAGATATTTTATATAATGCCTTCTGTGAATGCTGAACAGAAAATACAGTGTTAAGAAATGACACATTAAAGACATACAAAACAAATATGGATAAAATAAATTGCCCAGTTTGAATTAATCTTGAGTTAGTGTGCATCCAAATTTTTGTGAACATTTTTTAACTTTGAGTTCAAAGTGGATGGAATGGAGGGTTGATATCATAGAGATGATGACCGGGGAAGCGTATAAACACTAAACAATAGTGGTTTGAGTACTGAACCTTGTGGAGCGTCACAGGTAGTGCTGGTAGGGGATGAATGTGTCCCAACTCTCACAAACTGTTGTCAGTTGCTCAGATAAGACTGGAACAAGGCCAGTAACACAAAGACTGGTGTGGTATCAAATGTCTTTTTCCATAAAATAACAGTGCTTTAGCTTCCAGAGTCAGAATTGAGGAGGGGATGACCTTGATAAATGCAGTTTCTGTGTTATGGTTCTTCCTATCCTTCCTTCTAAAACCCATTTGGACAGGTTATCAATGATTATTTCTTTTCATATCCCAAGTGGTGGCTCTATATACAGCAAGATCCTCACTAAACGAATGACCTCAGTCAGCCAAAACCTTCTGCTGTATGTCCATCAGTTATAAGTAACCCATGATGAGTAAAAGTGAAACTCTGATTTGGGGTATACTTTGTTGTATGTCTATTTTTATTCATAATAAACAGTTTATTTTCTGACAAGAGTATGAAATGTTTCATGTGGTAATGTGTGAATCTTCATTAAAAACACTAGAAATTGTGAAATGATTGTAGGGAATAGACTCGTAGAAGTTCTCTCTATGTATTGTATGCATTTTAATAATTAGCTTGGAACATTTTAATAGTTGATATATTAAATAAAATGTATGTTTACCCAGGGCAAGTTAGAAATGTAAGCCCTCTCGGCAGCCCATACCCATAATGGCCCACTGGGTTTCCCAGTAATGGACTTAAGGTCCCCTTTTGAGTCTTGTTACTTCAAACTCCCTATGTGGTCATCTGGTCAGGTAGCTTGAAGATAAAGGACTCTGCTCTACATTTACTTTTTAAACTGTGTTTACAACCTCTTACAGAAATGTCTGACGATTTTCTGGTAGCAGATGAGATACCATGCTTACAGTCAGTGACAGGAGGTGAAAATAACATTTGTTGACATTCTTTTTACGTAGGAAAGTAAAATCTGATCTGTTCACATTAGAGATGCATTTTAGTTAAAACTATAACCAGACAGCCAAGCCTGCACGCTCAAACCTATGTTAATACTTTCTCTTTTTTCTTATTTTCTCTTTTTTTCAGTTTCTAACTTATCTAATTCATTTTCTGGGTTTAAATTGTTACATTGTGTTGGGCTACTTTAACGTTAGCTGTTTTTGAAAAGTCAAATGTAAGAGATGTGAACTTAGGTTATGTGAGCAAGCACAGAAGCAGCATTTATTTATTTTTTCTTATTATTTTATTTTGTTTATTTCTTTTGTAAAAATGTTTATTTCTTTAAGTTGGTTTTAAAAGGTGGGTTCACTAGTGATTATCCAGCCATCTGAAAAACATTTTCCCCCAGTGATTTATTAGTGTTAAGAAATTATCAACTCTCTTTTGTCTGTGTGAATTGTTAGTACCTGAGTTTTGTCTTTACAAACTTGAAAATCTGTTAACCCATAACTAGCTCAGTATGATCCAGTTGTAATCCCTGAAGAATGCCTTATTATTTATTTTTTATTATTTTAATCACTATTTTGTTGCAGCAAACATTTTTCTGCTTTTCTTGTCCAGAAAGAAAAGCCTGCTGGTACCCACTGCCTTACAGAGTTCTAATCTACTTCCACAAACACATCAAGAAACTCTACCAAGAGGACTCTTAGACTTAGAATTGAGACTGAATATGATGTATAAGCTAAAACCACATTTATTTATTTATTCATAATAATGATAATAATAATTTTTATTTTATCATTATTCTATTATTTTATATTATTGTTCTTTGGTGTTCTTTTAATGTATGTGATTATTATTATATTAATTGATATTATTGTTGTTTGTTGTTGTTATATTTGTTATATTCATTTATTATTATTATATAAATGTATATTGTTATTATTTGTTATATTAATGTATTATTATTGTTGTTGTTGTTGTTGTTGAGACTTTTTAGAATTTTATTAAGTATAATTATTTAAATATCATTTTTGGAACCCATTTCTGTTGACACAGGTACTGTATTAAATTAATGAAGCTTGTTAATTTGTGTAACTGGTTTCAGCAGCTGGTTGTGAGAAACCAGTTTGACACTTTATGGTCATCTACAGTGGCCAGTGTAGATTTATAAAACAAACACTGGATTTAACCTGCAACAATGATCAGGGGTATTTAATTTAACCTGCAGGTTATTAAATAAACGTGGTTTCAGCTTCGTTATTCATCATATTCAGTTTCATACCAGAACAGAGGGACTTTTATTGCATCGTCTTCTGCTAGAATGTAAACCGTGAGAACTGTCATACATCCCGTGGGCTGCAGGGGGCGACTGTCGGACTGTCCAGCTCTGTTGTAGCGGCCTCCCACCACGGCGAGGCGCAGTTCATCTGGAAAAGCCTGTTAGCGGAGAAGAAGATCCAGCGTCCAGAGAAACAGAGGATCCTAAACTGAAGGTAAAGAGCTCCAGTACGCACAGATCACTCTGTTTACAGCTCACTCTTTACAGACAACCACCTCACTGTGTTTACAGCTCACACTCTCACTCTTTACAGATCACTACTAGTCTACTAGAACTAGATGGATTGGTTGTGGGTATTTAAGGGTGTTTTGAGTGCTTTTATTTTTAAATGAAACATGAATTGTGTATATGATTACAGATGCTTGCATGTTTGATTTAGTGAGAAATCAACTCCCAGTGTAGTAATTATGTCTCCCATTATTGAATTAATCTAATGTGCTGCCTCCATTGAAGCAGCTGTGCTGTCTCTAAATAGGTCTTTTGAAATCTTTGACACAGACCATCACAAATTGCTCAAATGGTTGCACCCAAATAATATTAAATATTAATGAATAATAAAAAATAAAGACTGATATATGATCAGTATTTTTTGATCTACACAGAAGTAGTGTTTCTTTTTTATGCAAAATGCCAGACGGAGTTGTAGAGGTTCCTAATTGTATCCTGTGACGATCCATCCCATGCAGCTTGAATGTTCTCACTCAATTCTGCAGGTTGTGTGGTAGGGGTGGAGTGTTGATAGAGTGTCTAACACATTTTCAGTCAGGGATAGGTCTGGTCACCTCCACTAAGACAGAAGGACCAGCTGCCATTCAGATCGACTGCATGACATTGCAGTCATACATTTCAATCAGTTCTTCTAGATACACTCAGTCAAAAAAAAAGTATTTCCACATTCAAACTTTGCATAGATTAAAACAATATTATCAAGTATTTCCACCTACATTAAAGTTAAAATGATGAAACACAAAATAGTGTCAGTGTAAGGGACTCTGTCAGAGTAATCAGCTTTCAAAATGAGCACAAGCAAGCCTGTACACAACCAGTATCTGGTTGGCTTAAAAGCATAGACACTGCAATAAAAGCACATTATTTTAACATACATTATAAAGTAAGCAAACTTGTTTGTTGCTTGTAATTAATTATAGATTGTCATATTGTTAGCATCGTAACTAACGGGAGTTTACATCACTGATGAAGTCCTTAATTCACTGTCACTAATTTGTTGCATTTTATGTTTCTCTGCTTTTCTCTTTCAGAAAGGAACAGTCTCTTGTTCTTCTCCTTCTGCTGTGGGTACCCATTGCCCTAATGCAGTTCTAATTTATTTTCCCCAACACATCAAGAAGTTCCATCAAGAGGACTTTGTCAGACTGTTGAAATTGACACCGAAAGTGAGAGTATGATGTCCAAAAGCTTAAGTACTCTGAAAACATCCCCTGCTACTCAACACACCAATGCATCTCTGAGACAAACTATAAAACAAATAAGTACAGCTAAAAAGGGATCTAACCATTGTGCAAACACTTTCACTAGTAGGAATGATCTCCGAAAACACCAGCGCATTCACACTGGAGACAAACCGTTTCATTGCTCAGACTGTGGGAAGAGTTTTAATGAACAGGGTGATCTCCAAAAACACCAGCGCATTCACACTGGAGAGAAACCGTATCACTGCTCAGACTGTGGGAGGAGTTTTAAGCAACAAAGTCATTTCCAACGACATCAGCGCATTCATACTGGAGACAAACCATATAACTGCTCAGAGTGTGGGAAGAGTTTTCGAGAGAGTGGTGCTCTAACAAAACATCAGCGCATTCACACTAAAGACAAACCATATCGCTGCTCAGAGTGTGGGAAGAGTTTTCGAGAGAGTGAAGCCCTAACAAAACACCAGCGAATTCACACTGGAGAGAATCTGTATCAGTGCTCAGAGTGTGGGAAGAGTTTTAATCATCACGGTAATCTCCAAATACATCAGCGAATTCACACTGGAGAGAAACCATATTACTGCTCAGACTGTGGGAAGAGTTTTCGTCAGCAGGGTAATCTCCAAATGCATCAGCGCATTCATACTGGAGAGAAACCTTTTCAGTGCTCAGAGTGTGGGAAGAGATTTAGCCAGCAGGGTAATCTCCAAATTCATCAGCGAATTCACACTGGAGAGAAACCATATCAGTGCTCAGAGTGTGGGAAGAGTTTTAGAGACAGAAGTACCCTCAAGAAACATCAGCGCATTCACTCTGGAGAAAAATCATATAACTGCTCAGGCTGTGGGAAGAGCTTTAATGAGCTGGGTAGTTTTCAAAAACACCAGCGGATTCATACTGGAAATTAACCACGTCGCTGCTCAGAGTGTGGCAAAACATTTTAGATCGAGTGGTGCCCTCACAAATAACCATTTCTGTGCTATGGTTCTTCCTATCCTTCCTTCTAAAACCCTTTTGGACAAGTTTACATGACAGATTACATGACATGGCCATTTTTAAGTTGGTGAGCACGTGCCCAGAGCGATGGGCATCCCTATCCAGAGCTCTCAGAGCATTTGGGGAGCTAAGTGCCATGCTCAAGGCACTTCCGTCATGTCCTGCTGGTTCAGGGAATTGAATTGGCAACCTTCCAGTCACAAGGCTAGTTCATTAACCACCAGGCCATAATAATCTTATTGGTTTCATAATTAATCAAATTATTTGTATAAATATTCATAAATTTCCCCCTTTTGTAGTTAATCATCATTACATACAGCCTGTGGTCACTACACTCTGTTTTGTGTGTAGAAGGGGCCTGGTAAGCATTTTTGTGAGAAGGCAACCTGAATAAGCAAAAACATTCCAAAGGATTGTTGAGCTGGCAAAGCTGGCAAGATGAAGATTCAATTTTCAGGTTTCTTCTCCTAGAATCTTTTCATTTTTCTTCAAAGGAACAAGCATTCAACATCCACCTCTGCTGTGCCCTGCAAATGTGCTGTAACACCAATCTCAGTTCAGTCTGTAAGCATTTTCAGATGTTAAGGTTTTAGAATTTCTTCTTTTGGCCTTTGTCTTCTTGAGGTGTCAACTTCATGAGCAGAGAGCTGTTTCTTCCCTTTTCATATCCCAAGTGGTGGCTCTATATGCAGCAAGCTCCTCACTAATCGAAAACCCTCAACCAGCCAAAAGCTCATGCATTGAGTCCAGCAATTGTAAGTATCCCAGGATGAGTAAAAGTGAAACTCTGCTGTGGGGTCTTATACATTACTGTCATTAATGTATATACTGTTGGGGTGTTTACTGATTTGGGGTGTACTTTGTTGTATGTCTGTTTTCATGACTAATAAACAGTTTATTTTCAGACAAGAGTATGAAATGATTCATGTGACAAAGTGTGAATCTTCATTAAAAAAAAATAGAACACTAGAAATTGCAAAATGTACAGAATAGACTCATAGAAGTATATATCAGTGTTGTTTATGCATTTTAATAATTAACTTAGAACATTTTAATAGTTTAAATATTCTATTTAATTATTCTATATTATATTTTATAAGGGCAGATTAGAAATTTCTTTTGTAAACCTTGCCAGGAAAGCAACTGGCCCCTTCAACCTCTCAGCTGCCCCATACCCATTATGGCCTACTGGGATTTTTCCTGGTTCTCCACATGGCCAGTTCAGGTGTAACTGCTGGACCTATGGGGTTTTCACACCTACACTTTTGAGTCTGGTTAAATCAAACTCTGGTTCATTTTCAATCTTAGTGCAGTTTGTTTGGGCAGATTTGAAAACAACACAAATTTTATTTTGATGTGGCTGAAACAACAGCTTCAAGACCCTTTAGAGGAGGTGGTCTTACAGCAGACTCAGAATATCTTGAGCATCTTCTGGCAGATGTTGAAGGACCTCAGGCACCTCAGGAAATAGAGGCAACTTTGGCTCTTCCTGTAAAGGGCATCAGTGTTCTTAGCCCAGTCCTGTTTGTTGTTAATATGTTCTCCCTGATACTTGGATCTACCTGATCTTCCTTACAGTAGTCTCACCATTTATTGTCCTTATTTTGTCCCATGTTTAGAGTAATGACTAATGCCAGGTGTGGGCTAGAGGGGGATAAAGCCCCCTAGCGTTGAGCTGTGGAGCAGGGAAACTGTTCTCTGGCATGATGGAGCTCCATCCATTGGTTTTAGGAAGAGTTGGGCTTGAGGACATGAGGTGATCGTCCAACATCCTGACCTTAATAATGTACTTGTCTCTGAATGCAATCAAATCCTCACAGCAATGCTTCAAAATCTAGCAGAAAGTCTTCCGTGGACAGCAGAGACTGTTACTCCAATAAAAACAGGATAAATACCTTGTTTTTTGTTTTTTAAAAATAAAAACAATGAGTGAGCATGGGTATTTTACACTGTTCAATTCATAAGTTCAATAACTTTAACCAGTGAAGTTATTGTAAATACCTGAATGTAAAATAAATCACACTTTTTTTTTAACTTTACTGATTCCAGGAAATGTGCCCATGAATTAGACAAAAGCATGAGCATGTAAAATTGTGCATTGAACAAAAAAAGTAAGAACAAATAGCAAATTCATGCCCTTGAATAAAAAAAAAAATCACAATTTTGCCCTAAAAAATTGTAAAATTTACCATTTTACAATTTTACCATTTGTGCTCACATTTTACAGTGGTTTCTGTAGTCCTGATGTGCACGTGCCCATGCCCACAAGGACCATAAGGCTAAAATGTGTTTGGGTGCCCTCTATGTGCCCTTCTAGCAGCATATATAAAAATGTTAATACCTGCATCCTTGGAACAAGATCTTATAGCATTTATTCCGAAACCAAAGATGTATACATTTGATTTAGAAAATTGGAGACTAAACACTCTCAAAATGTATGTAGTTATTTGATGAGAAGAACTGGATAATACTGTTGATGAGGAACAGTCTGGTTTTATGAACCGACAGCATACAGTGACAGTTTGGACATCCCTGGATCAAATGACTGTTGCTGTGAACAGTTAAATCAGATGAAATGATCTCCAAAAGGCATACAGTTAAAGAGGAAACACACTTTTCAACATTTTAAGCAATACCACTGTATTAAATTTGTTTTGTATAATTTGAGTGGAAAAAGGGAAAAAGGATAAAGGAGTACCCTGCCATCTAAACCCACTCCAAATACCTCAGTGCAAACTGTAAGGAGCCGCCCGCAATGCGGCCATCCAGCCACCAGGGGGCGACCAGTAATCAGTGAAAGAGCAAGTGCGCTGTGGTTATATAAGCAACGTCTTACCCTCCACGCAGTCCCTTGGTGACTGCTTCCCGAGTTGCTGCCGGTAATTTTGGTATTTCCTCTCTGATCTGTCCCTCCTCCAAAGTGAGGAGTGTTTCTGACCTTTAAAAGAATCTCCTTATTTCCCTCGTCCTCCTCTTGCAAATGAGGACGAGCTGATCTTCCTTCTCACCAAGCAGGAGAGTCTACCTCTCTCTGTTTAAAGAGACTAATTACAAAAGAAAGACTAAAAAAGAAAGGTTTAGTTCCCCTCCTCTCACTTGAGAGGAGCTGTTTCAGTGTCCAGTTTCCCCCATTTTCACTCACTGCTCTTCAGCCCCAGCATGTGCTTGGTTACCCAGGTAACGGATTAGCTCACCCGGCTAAAGCACTCATGCAGAGCACAGCGTGTGTGCCAGTGGGGTTCAAACCCAGCATGTCACAAAATGATCAATTATTGATTTATTTACAAATCAATTATTGATTTATTTACTTATTTTTTGATCAATAAAATTAATTTATGCTTTCAGTTCAGATCACTGGTGTGTTCCTCAACTAGCGATCTGCCAATTAACCCTTCCTTCACCCAATGTTCACCAAGCACCTCACTTTATAAACGTTACCACTCATAAGCCACTTTCAGTTCAGATAAACAGTGGTATAAGTGGTATAAGCCCTACACCTGAGCAGCCTTGGTTCAAGCCCCACTTGGAGCAGGTCTGCTTTACTGGCATTTGAGTCCAGAAATAAATATTTAATTCACGGTCCCAACCCAGGTGGACTTTCCAAACTACTTTCCACCTGGGTTGCGCCCCGTAACACATAGTTAAGTAAACGGTAGGCAAAATCCATAATTGAGTGAAAATAAACCCCTTAAAACTGTTTAAATTTTTTAGAATGTTGGTGTTGGTCTTAGAATGTTCGCGTGCTATGACCTCACTGTTACCTAGGAAATTATGATGTCATCATGAGTAGTGTATATATTGCGTGTAGACAATCCTGAAGACCAGCAAATATGGAAAAACAGTTGAAGAAGCTCATGCCGTTTCTGGTGTCTCTCCCTGGCCACATTTTGAAAACCTTGCTTCGGGCTATAATGAAGGTTGCTGGTAAAGTCAGAAATTTAATACAGTTTGTTAAGGAGAAAATCAAAAAGCTGAACGTCTTCACAAACAGTGAGTACTTTCTTAAACAAGTGATTCCTCATACCATACTTTGTAGTTTTATAATTACAGACTGTAGTCCATCTGTTTCTCTGCATACTTTATTCTCCTTTCACCCTGATCTTCAATGGCCAGTAAGGAGGTTATTATGTGGGTGGTGGGTCATTCTTATTCATGCCGTGATAACGGACATTGTGGTGATGTTCGTGTATGTTGCGCTAGTATGAATGTTTAAACACTATGTCCACTCACTGTCCACTCTTATTAGACACTCCAACCTAGTTGGTTCAGCTTGTAAATGTAAAAAGAAAGCTCTCTGCATGGTTTGTGTTGGTCATCCTTTCTCAGTGGTCACAGGACACTGTTGACTGGATATTTATGGTTTGTGGATTATTCTCGAACTAGCAGTGACAGCAGCAATATGTAATTACAGAACTACAAAGTGCTCACATATGGAGATCATAATGTTATGGCTGATTGGTGTATACAGTATACACATCTTATACACATCTCACTTTCAGCAGGCTGGACTCATCCATTCGGGGGCAGATGTAATATGCAGTGCTGCTCATCACTTGATTTCTTGCAGTCGTGTGGTGAGATCTCACTTAAACTTGCATATAATATATATAATCTTTTTTTCAATCCTATAACAAATCCCAACACCTCGACCTGTACTCCTCAGATTATCCAGTCGCGGACACTCCTGAGGCTCTGATCATGTTTATAGAAATGAGAAGTAGGTTTCATTGAAATCCATATAAATAACTCCTTTTAGTACTGAAGTGTTTATGCCCGGTAGTATCCAGCTGCAGACCTGTGGTACAGCACACTCTCAGACCCTCATTCTCAGACCCCATAGAAGTACTCCTCTAGTGGTTCATTTCAGAATTGCAGTTACACTTTCCTGCCCTAATGCGAACGTTGTAATGACAATGTACTAAAGTGAACACTTCTTCTTCTTTCTGCTCCCTTACAGTACCATACAAACATCCACCATTTGTACGAGGAGGAACTTAACCTTAACCTTGCGTTCACGTTTGTGTGTTTTTATGATGAACAGAATTGTAAAATGGGTGTTGTACCTCATTGTCTTGCTGGTATATATTTTTGCTCTATTTACAGTATCATACAAACATCCACCATCTGTACAAAAACTGATGAGTAAATCAGTTTTCAGAGATATGCTCAATGGAACTTGAATAACAAATGGAAATAAGAAAAACATGCATTTACTACAAGCATAAATCAATTAAACTTTCTCTTGTGTTTGAGTACGTACGGTTAACTAGCCAAGTTCTTTTTATTTGCTTTTTAAAGTATGAATTGGTTATTTTCTATTGAGCTGAAACATTATGCAGAACGTTAACAGGTATATCCAGGGCTGACACTGAGGGGCAGACAGGGCTGTACTGCGGGTCTGCAGATAGACCTTTCTCTTTATGCCTCACAATGAATACTGACTGTCAATTTCTCCTCAACAGAGAGATGACTTTGGAGGGACCAGGCTGATGGTTACGCAGAAATGGCAGATGTAGCACTGCAGTATTGCAGAGAGTGATTTCATTATGTAGCATAAAAAGCCAAATAAAACGTCTTGTAAAATCAAATATACTTTGCTATAGTGGCTGATTGTAAGGAATAGAAGACAACAGGTGAGCATAGAGATGTAGATGAGGGAATAGAAAGGGTGAGAGTTTCCTCAAACTTCACCTCACCTGTGAAAGGTAAAAAAGGTTCTAAACTGCAGAACAGTTTGACTCATTTGTTTCTAACCAAAAATTAGTTTTGCAATAAGCATGTTGTTTTTAAATAGGCATCATTCTACTGAATAATAAACAAACTATTATCATACACACAGCCCTTATTCACAGAAATCATTAGGCCACAAAAGGGTTCACTGTCCAAATTTCAGTGACCTAAACCAGTGTTTCTCAATCCTGGCCCGCAGGTTTTAGAGTTTGCCTTAATTCCAGCACACCTGATCCAGACACTGAGCTAACTGACAAGCCCTTGCTGAGCTGAACTGGGTGTGTTACAGCAGAAAACTCTAAAACCAGGTCTGAGAACCACTGACTCAAACAAACACAAAGTTCTGCTTGTAATGGATTAGGTTTTTATTTCACATTGATGTAAATGTGTTCTGCTAATATACACAACAAAATTCAGATGAATAATTTACATATTTTTGAGTAAGTCTATAAAATAAACAAATGAGAGCTCAAATTTGGGTTAAAAGTAGATGCAATCACTGGTCAAATGGTCCAAAACAACTATAGCCAAAGTGATTGTTCACTGCAGTTTATATGGAAGTATTTCACATTGTTGGGTTCTTAAGAATAGGTTTATCTCATGCACTCACACACACACACAGACACACACACACACACACACACAACTATAGCCACTTCATATTAAACCCATATTAAACTAAAAACAGTATGCACTGTAAAATCTCTAAAACACATGACTGCTTAGTCTGGTAGTGAAAACAGAAGAAAACAGGCTTCTTATAAAAAATAAGACTCTGGAAATAGGAGCAGCTCTGAGCAGTGACTGAAGTGCATAGATAACATCTGAATGTGTTGCTATGAACACTGTTATGAAATTAAGAAGAACAAAAAATGAGCCAAATGTATTTGTTCCTTATTAAAAAACTCAGAGAACCAAACCAAACCAAACTGCACAGGACAGTTTATCATTGGCTCTCGGTTAATGTTCATTATTGCTATTTTGAGCACATTATTAAGGCCAGCTTGTGGTAATCAGTGATTTCGATGAGTGCATTTGCCATCACAGTTGAACTGTATGCAGTAGTTGCGTCAGGAACTGAAATGGTACTTGCACTCTGTCAGAGACAGCTTGTAACAGAATGGAAGGAGTAAATGGTGCTTGTTGTCCACAGAGCCCAGAGCTCAGCTGGAAGTTACTGGATCAGTAAATATCAGGCACTTCTGAATAATCTCGGTTCCAGTAACCAGTGGAGAAGAGCCAGTCTGGAGCATTGTTGTGGGGGTTTGGACCTTGATGAAACCACCTGATCAAAGACAGCAAAGACAGCACTGTTATCAGACTAGAGAGTTTGATGAATGAACAGTGTTTGTGGTACATCATGGACGTCATGCAAAAACCTTGTTTAGACTTTTTGATATAATGTGAATGGGTTGCTCTTTACACTGTTTCAGAATTGTATAATGAATGGACAAATAGAAATGCTACAAAATGACTTATAAAATTTTTTTTGTACATTCCACTTTTGACTTCCACTAAGAGTTAAGAAGGGTTTCCCTTCTACAAAGTTGCAGTTTTTGAGATATGAGGTTTTTACATGGCAGTGATAGTGTAGTGGACATTCATTATCCTGGAGTACCACTGGCCTGCAAAAAAGAGTGCTTAACCCTTTAAAGCCCAGTGTATCATTTTATATATTAAAAATCTTTAAACAATATTCATAATTCAAATAATTTTTATAAAGTAAAAAATAATATGTAATATATTATTTAAAAAAAACATAATAAGAAATTACATAAGAAAATCAGATGCTTGTTTTCAGCTCTCTGATGGATTTCTTTGCAAAAAAATAAAATTTAAAAACAGATTTCTAAGTTTGAAATTACACACAAAAAAGGAAATGTGGGATGGCAATGCTATTGGGAAGGAAGATAAAGTTACAATACAAAGGAAAAATAAACGATTCTATTTATTTAGACTGATATGATCCATATTTAGACTGATTATCTAATTTAGACGGATATGATCCATATTTATTCATCTACACGTACAGAAGTCGTGTCTCTCAGTACGGTGTCTGGTTTAATGCAACATGCCAGACGTCTCTGCATGGAGTTGCAGAGGTTCCTAATGGTCCCCTTTGATGATCCATCCCATGTAGCTTGAATTTTCTCACACAGTTCTACAGATTGTGTGGTAGGGGTGGAGTGTTGATAGAGCGTCCAATAGCATCCCACACATTTTCAATCAGGGATAGATCTGGCGATGTGACTGGTCAACACTCCAGTTTTATAGAATTTTAATCCTGACAATAATTGAATGGTTCTGGCTTTAAAAGGTTAATCAATACTAAACAACACTTTATCATCATCACACAACAATACAATGAAACTCAACCTCTCTCTCGCTCTCACAATCTCACTCTCTCTCTCTCACAAACACACACACACACACACACACACACACACACACACACACACACACACACACACACACACACACACACACACACACACAGTGTGACAAGGGCAGCAGTGAGCACACTCATCTGGAACGGTGGACAGCCACCTCAGTGCCTGGGGAGCAGCTGGGCTAAGGTGCCTTGCTTTTTGGTCCCAAGCCTACTTCTCTTCAATCTCAGTCCAAGGTTTACAAATCTTGAGTTTATTGGAAAAATACAGAATTTGTGGTGGTAGCCATCTTTTTTGGGGGCACTGTCTTTCTCAACAGTTTCTCCAATAACACAAGTCGACTATTCTCCATCTCTGTCTATAAACATCCTGAGAATGTCCTAAAGATGTCATGTCATAAGCTGGGATGTTACTAACTGCATGCACCAGCCACACCAGCCTTCAATTCATAAACACACCAAAGTAAAAACCATATCAGCAAAACAAGCAGCTCAAACCTTGGGCCTCTGCTCTCCACAGCAAAGCCACAGGACACAGATCAGGATGAAAAAATGAAATGGAGAAACAGTTGTAGTGTGAGCTACAAGAACACAAATGCAGCATTATTGGAGGAGAGTAGGTGAAGGAAAAGCTGCTCTACCTTGCCTTCCAATCCTCATCAGACTTGGAACGGTTCTTCCTTGCTGCTCGCTGCTTCTCTTCAAGACGCTTCTTCTCCTGACTTGCCAGATCTGTCAGCAGAAACAGAAGTCAAAGGTGAAAAATGAAGTAAATCATTAAAACCCAGAATGTAACTGTGTACATTACATGCGGATCTGGGATCAGGCTTTTAATATACTGTTGCTGCCGTGCTTAAAACCTGGTATCTCCAAAATAGCAACTTCAAAGGAGATGGAAAAAAGTTGCGTATTCACGGAAAACTAAACCTCACAGTAATCACACCCCTGCAGGAACTAACAGTCTTGCCAGCTAATGGTGGTCAAGCTGGTTAAGCATAATGTATGTTTCTGTTCATCTGATCAACCTGACTAAGCTAAACAACCAGTATGAACAAACTTGGCCATGCTGGTTGAGCAACATGACCAAGGTGGTCTAACAGCACGACCAGCTAGAGCGTGCTGAATGCCCAACACAACCAGCATGACTAAGATACAAACACACTATGCTAGTTTTCCAGTACATGGCATGTTTTCACTTGACCATCAAAGACAACTTTAGACCCTCTGAAACCAGCTCCCAGCAAAAGCTGATTTTTCAGCTGGGTCATCAAACTTCAATCTCACTCCCAATTACTCAGCATTGGAATGCAAGAGTCTCTCTTCCGCTAGCATTTGGAGAAGCAAAGTCCAGACACCTCCAGCCTCAACATAAACACAACCCTGTGGAGAACCACTTAGGTCAGAGCCTGCCTAGATAATTACGAAATAACTTTGTTAGATAACCGTAGGTAGTCAAACACGAGAGAATATTTAATTTATTATATAGTAAAAGTAAATATTATGTAATTTCAATCCTTATTTTCAGTTCCACTGAGCACACACCTAAAAACAACTCAGAAATTACTCATTGCTGATTTTGTACAAATGGTGGATTTTTTAATTAAATAGTCCAAAAACATATACCAGCAAGCTAATGCAGTACAACCCATCTCTCATTAAAACACACAAACGTTAACACAAGATTAACAAGTTCCTCCTTGTACAAAACCATCGCCCCACTTTGCAGGTGAAAGCAGCATTACTATGTAATGTGTTTATTTTGGTACATTGTCATTAAAAATCTCTCAGAGCAGGAAATCTCAAAACTGCAAATCTGAAATGAACCACTAGAGGCATAGTTCTATGGGAATAACAGCAAAGGTCTGACACTGAGGAGGCTGAGAGCGCTGTAGTGTGCAGTTTGACACCATTGGCTAGAATTGAAAATATTATTCTGGATGATTTGGGAATGGCAGGACTATTATGAAATATATAGTCAGTGTTCAGTGACAGACAGCATTTTTAATAATAATGATTTTCCCAGGTTCATACAAAGGAGCATGAGGTGTGAAAAACTGATTCGATGAAGAGAAAACGTCTTTCAATCTTGTAGGAATTGTGGTTGTGTTTGCATGTTGAAATCTCTAAAAATAAATCAATTTATCTTACATAAACAGATCATATTTAATCACAAATTTTGATGTTACACCACAGACCCCTCACCTATGTCTCCGTTCTCCATGGCACGGATGTCAGGTCTAAGTCTGCAGTCTGTTTTCGGAATTACAGCCTCGATCTCTTCATCCAGTTCATTCAGCTGCATGGCAAACAAGGTGAAACTGTACATCTGAAACAGATAC
This sequence comes from Acestrorhynchus altus, assembly GCA_034509495.1. Lineage (NCBI taxonomy): Eukaryota > Metazoa > Chordata > Actinopteri > Characiformes > Acestrorhynchidae > Acestrorhynchus > Acestrorhynchus altus. The sequence goes on from CM067514.1 coordinate 26,820,455, forward strand.
AACACAGTGCTGATCAGACGAGAGTGCCGGCACTGTGTATCTTCCCTTTGAGTGAATGAAGGATGACGTACTGGACTAGTGAGAATTCTGGAAGTTGTGAATCACCTGAGCAGAGTTAGCTGGTCGGGGGGCAATCTTCCACAGGAGCTGGCTGCCTGGAATGACCTCTAGAGAGTCGCCCCCTAGCTGTGGGGTGTCTTCAGCCTCAGCACTGGATCCCTGAGTAGCATGCAACATTATTATGTAAAGAAATTGATACACTAATGCCAGAAATAAGGAAAATGTAGTAATAACATTCATTTTTACTATAATCTGACAAAATAACCTTATACTATTTTATACCATTGCTTTGTATTAATGCATGTTAAAATGTATCTAAATTTAATCTATAATTTAGCAACTGTCAATGGTAAAATGATGTATATACACTGCGATTTTGCACTGGGTCAGTTTGCAAAGTGACATAAACTCATTATCTTAAAATAGTGCAATGGTGTCGTGCCAGACTCTTATAGAATCACTAAGCAGTGGGTCATTTGAAATGATGAGTCCCACTTTTGTCTTGGTGGATGAAACCAACGAATCTGTGTGTGGAGGCATACCCAGAAGGCCTAGTGTCATGGTGTGGGGTTCCATTTCTTTGGTCTTCATTACAGGCACTCTGACAACCGCAATGTTACATTAATGAGGTCCTCCAACCAGTGGTCCTGCCTTTTCTGAACACACTCTGGTTCACTGTTCCAACAGAACGACACTTGTCCACATACTGCTACTGTTTCAAGAGCTCGTCTTGAAGACACAGATACTATGCCTTGATAAGTCTCATCTCCAGACCTATCCCTGATTGAAAATGTGTGGGATGTTATTGGACACTCTATCAACACTCCACCCCTACCACACCATCTGCAGAACTGAGTGAGAACATTCAAGCTGCATGGGATAGATTATCACAGGACACCATTAGGAACCTCTTAAACTCCATGCAAAGACATCTGACATGTTGCGTTAAATCCGAGGCTGTAATGAGAGACACGACATCTGTATGTGTAGATCAATAATTATGGATCATATCAGTCTAAATTTATAATCACCTTAATCTTCAGTCCCCTAGCATCGCAAAATCAGTGATGTCAAATTATGACTGCTGAATCAGTGTATAAAGTGTCCTAAGAAAATCTAAGAACCGTCACCTGTTTGCTGCTTTTCTTCTCCTCTGCGACCTTCTTATCATTCTTCTTATGAGCCTCAAATGTGGCTGGGTCTACGGTGTACATACACTCTGTCCACTTCCCATACAGCATACACACTTTCTTTTTGCTGTGAAAGAGACACACGAATGAGTGGCCAGTTAAGCTGATGACAATATAACTTTCATAAATATCAGTTTAAATGAAGCTGCACTTACCTTTTGTCTAGAATGTAGCCTTCAACCTTATGCAGCTCTTTCCCAAAAAGGCCACAAGGTTTGAAGTTCAGGCAGCACCGCTCACCAGTTCTGTTAGATACACAAACCTTTCACTTTCATTTTTCTGTCATCAGTACTCCAATATATGACAAGTTGTGCAGAGAGTAATATTGGTGCAAACAACTGTATATTAAGCAGTGTACAGTCACATAAAAAGAAAGAACATTCCATGAATCCATTGATCTGTTAGAATATAGAGGACATTTGATCTTTAATTTAACAATATTGAGAAAGGAGGTAATTAATAGAAATGCAATTTTATGTGAGAAAAAATTAAGACACCCAATGCACTAATAGCTGATTCTTTGGCAGAATTAATGTCAGAGAACTCTTTGGATCTTGATTTAGTGATCTCACTCACTTCGACAAACAACAGCAAACCAAACTAATGTCTGAGGTTAAAATAAACAACCTCTTCCAAAGTCCTCTTTAACGATAGTCAAATTATTTTTAGTTAATGTGCTGGGACAGATTCTGATTTTAGGCATTTTAAATAGCAATAAATGTGGGGTGTTTTTGCTTTTCTTTTACAAAAGATGTTAAAAAGCTATTTCTTCAGTTCTTCTGTGTTTAGTTATATATCACCTCCATCTCTCAACATAGTTAAAATAAAGATCAAATCTTTGTATGTTTCTATATGTTAAAAAATAGGAAGGTCTTTAAGGAGTCTCCTATTTTGTTCAGCAGAAACTGCTGAGAGGCATCAGTGACTGTGATCAGTGTGTGGAAATGAGCAGATCTTAGGCAGTACCAGTAATTCTGTTTCCCACCTGTGGTTAATCACCTCCACATTGCCATACTGCTCAATCCACAGCTGCCCCACTATGATGTTGTGAACACAACATGTCGGATTTGTCCACGTGTAAGCCTCATTATACCTGGAAGAAAAAACATGACATGCAGCAAAAATCATTACGTCTCAATAAATCCCTAAAATCTCACAAGAGATCATTCATGTTCATTTTCTAAGGCTGGGCAATATGGAAAAAAATGTCATGATGAATGATAAGAATTCCATTGTATTCTGTCTTTCTGCAGTCATATATAAAAGTCATATGTGTATAAAATTATAAAGTTTCTTAATTCAATACTTGGCACAAAAGGCACAAAATAAAAATAAATTAAGTAAAGATTTGCCTCATGTGACAGGCATCAGACTGTACCCCGTCAGGACTCTCCCCTTATACAATTTTTCCAACACTTAAAGACCAGCACATGCTCCCTCAAATACATATGAATCCAGCCACCTCTGTTGCCAATGCACCATTGCTGGGCAGCCAAATTTATTCATCATAAATACATAAATAAATAAAGTAATACTATTTATTTCTATTAAGTTCATGCAGTTTATCAATCCATGCAGTTGTCTGGTGTATATATTCACTATATATTCAGAAAACCATATTAGGATATAATTTGTCATAACATACTGTATAAATGACACATATCCCACCCAAAGTGTTTGCTTTTGCGAAACATTGTGAAATACAGCGATACCACTACAACCTAAACTCAAGACCTATAATTCAATGTGTGCAAGCTTACTTAGGCAGTTCCAGAGTTATGGTGCCCTTCGGTTCAGCTTCCACACTTTTACCCCAGAACTTCAGCTTGGGGTAAATTGAGCCATGGAAGACAAAGTCCTTCTGCAGGCCTTCGGCATGGAAAGCACTAACTGGAGGATGGTGGCTCACCTGCTCCGATATCAACCGGAAACCCAGATCCTCTCTAAAAGAAAAGGTTGCAGATAAACACTGTTAAACCCTGTGAAAAAAAACTTAACTTTCAATGGAAGCTAATGTAAAGTGATTTGTTCCCCAATTTTATTCATTTAGGAGCATTTCTATTGGTCCATTCATCATGAATGTTTAACACAATGTTAAGAAGCTGCCAGATTCTGTCAAATCTGTCAAAACTGACAAAAATGTCAAAAATGATTTTCACTAACTGCTTACCTGACCAGTTCATAGGTCTCTCCCAGCAGTGGATTAAATGGTTTGCCAGTCCTTTCCCACTGAGATGCCACTGCAGACACTGCAAATGCTGCCACACACTATAACACACATTAATAACTTCATTACTCAACAAATAGAAGGAGAATACTTAAATAAAAAATAATAATAAAAGTGCTTTCAGAAACCAATTCAAAGCAACATTTACAGTGACTTTACAGTGTTTATATTTTTACTTTAAACTTAAGTTGTTGCAGTTGTTGCTGAAGCTCATCCACCAGTCCATAGTTAAATTTCCTGTTCAAATGGAGGAAATGTAAGACCATTATTATTCTCGGCAGGAGTGCTCGACCAACAAAAATCACACCAAGAGCAAGGTGTGTAATAATCTGCAAGCTCAAAAAGGAACCCAAAGGAACATCTAAGCAACTAAAACCTTCCACGTTGGTTAAGAACACTGAACGACAACAGTGTGCATAGCAGGGTTGCAAGGAGAAAGCCGCTGCTCTGTGAAAAGAATATTACTGTCCATCGGCAGTTTGCTATAGATTACGTGGACAAGCCAGAAGACTCTTGGAACAATGTTTTGTGTACAAATGAGACAAATAAATCCCTTTGTTTTAAATGAGAAGTATTATGTTTGGAGAATGGAAAACATTGCATTACAGCATGAAAACCTCATCCAATCTGTAAAACATGGTGGTGGAAGTATCACCACTGGTTTTGCTGCATCTGGAGCAGGTCAGCTTGCCATCATTGATGGAACAATGAATTGTGAATTCTAAAGGAAAATGTCAGCACATTTGTCGTCAATCTCAAGAAAATGTGGGTCATGAAGCAAGACAACGACCCTAAGCACACAAGTTGGTCAACCAAAGAATGAATTGAAACAAGAATAAATTTAATGTTTTGGAATGCCCCAGTTGAAGTCCTGACCTTAATCCAATACAAATGTTGAGGAAGGACCTGAAGTAAGCAGTTCATGTGAGGAAACAGAGTTTGAAGTTGTTTAGTTTGGAGGAATGAGCTAAAACCGGAAATGTTGGAAGTTATTGCTGCACACCAGATACTATAAGCAAGGTTCACATACTTATGCAGAAATATACGTGCATCTGGATTACTTCTACAACCAAAGCACATAATTTGTCACGTGAACAAAACAACTCTATTTCTGTTAATATTCTGGTTGTTGATTAAAGAAGATCAGGATAAACATCTTGAATACAGTATGACATACACTTTGCTCCCTACCACTACAATTTAATCATGTGATCTGTTTTAATAGATCTATCATATTTACAGGTCATTTACAGGTACCCATTTTGAAGGGCTCTGGATGAGTTACCTTCATTCTCTCAATGGAGTCCGTGGACTCGTTAGCTTGGTGGATCAGACAGGTGTGCTCCATGTACTCTGTAAGTCTCTGTAAGAAACTGAGTGGCTCGTTGAAGATGACCGGCATGGTAATCTTAGACAGTTCCTAGGAGGCAGAGTGAAAAGGTCAGTACAGCTGTCATACTGAGCATGAATGAGGGTTCTGTATGAAGCCCCAATGCCGTGGAATCATTGGGCAGTATCTGATTCCTAAATTAATGACTCAACATATTGATTACAGGGATTCATACAAAAAAGAAGTCAATTAGAGAAGCACTTTTATAACTAGAACATTAAATACAATAAAATATAGTCATGGGTTTAATTTTGATGTTGAATGGGAAAGTTTTGATGGAAAGACTGAAGTTATATTTTTACCATTCCAATGGACTTCCTCAAAATACTCCAAATGCTGAAGTCATTTCTGGAAAACATGGGAGCTGGCAAACTTGTTCTGTGGAAGGATTAAAAAAATTAAGAACTAATTAAAATTACATTTTTTGGTACAAACTGAACAAACAGTTCAAATAAGTTTTTCTTTAACAGGTTTTCATTAATTTTCCAACTTTTATAAAACACACAAACACTTCTTATGTTTAAATATTAAGTAATTAAATAGAAATGTTAAAAATATATAAACATCCACACTAGCAAAGCACAATATGACAAACTGTTCAGCAGAATGGTGTCTGCAAACAGTGGGTGTGATTCTTTGACTCTTTGCAGCTGGTTGTAATTTGATCAGAAATGTCAGTGTTGACTAAAAATTTGTGTTTTACTTATCTCTGGCCAAACATGAAAGTGCTTTTTCTGCCAATTTTAGGCAAATGATTTCAGTTAGCGAATATTCAGAGCAGCCCTAAGACTAATTAAAACCTATATCAGTCCACGAAGAGACTGTAAAACTGCAAATTTAAAACTGTCCATTAAAAAAGGCCATTAAAACTGAGTCAAAACAGAGTGAGTGGTAACTGGCCTGCCCAGTCCAATCACAAACACAAAGTCTGTCTAGACGGGAACTGTCACTCAGGAAACAAATGCTTTATATCTTATTCAAACCTGCTCTTGACCCCTATCTGTTTCATGGCACGTGGCTTGAAAAGACAGTTAAGCTTCAGTAGATTTTCTCAGTGATCCTGCCTCCTTCAAAATGCCATCAAAACTTCCAATATTATGAATGGAGCTTTTCCAGTTTTTCAGATCAAGGATTACAAAAAAAAACCAAATGGTTCAACAGCCCTCAAGAAAATCTATATATACTTAGAAAATGCAATCAAATAAAGCAAAAAATACGTAGTCTTTATTTCTTGCTTGATAACAAAATAAACCCATGAAAATACATGTTGCTGCATGAATTTCATAAAAACTAAGGAGAGACATCTTACATTGATTTGCATTGAAAATGTTAACATAATCTAGCTGTGTCAGTTCTGCTAGAATCATCGAGAACTGTGACCTAAAAACCTTAAAAGCCTCCGAGCTGTACCACCACGACCCACTGGGGGCTTTATTAGACACTCATTTTAAGTAAGTAAAATATCACAAACTTAAAAACTTTCTGCAAGAAAATGATCATGTACATCATCTCAAACACATACAAAACTTTATATACTTTTAATCAGACACATCAAACACATGCAGGCTGTCAGTCGCCACCCTGTATCTGAAAAGTTCAAATTACTAGCAATTAGCTATTACGTTTGGCCATCTCATCAATCTTTAACTCTTCCACTGAGAGCTCCTCCCCCTGCCTACTGCCATCTAAATTATTCATCACAGGACATGACCAAAACAAAGCACGGGACAGGAGATGCAATAAACTTAGAACACTTATTCAGTAAAGCCACTGTATAAACCATTGCACCTACACTTCATTACTACATTTCACTATGAGACCATGTTTATAAATGAGGTGGGACTGTTCTATACTATGAGGTAGATGGATACGATATATCTTAAATAAATAAATCGGAAATACCAATATTCCAGCTTTACTTCACTAATTATGTGGCTTAGTTGTATTAAATTGCGCGTGTCCACCATCACTCACCTGTGCTTCTTGACTCCATTGACTCGGGTCCCCTCATCTTCCTCTTCTTCATCACCTCGTCGATCCTCCTGGGACATCCTCCCTCCAAAACAGCTGTGGGTGCTACAATATAGCTCGGACCTGCTCTCGTCCCGGTCTTCAAATGAGCGACTGACCTCCAGGCCACCAATTGAGTGCTCTGACTCTGAATCTACAGCACACAAATGCACACAGAAGAGAGGCACACATTGAAGAGAGTGAGAGCTGCTGTACCCAGTCTACCTACTGAAACCAGAGCAGGGGATCAGGTGGCCTTTAAAGGAACCATTACATTAGGAAGAGTTCAGGTGCATCACAGTAAGCACTGAGAGCACACACATTATGCATGTGGGGCCCAGTTTACTAATATACTGCTTGACATATCTGATAAAAGTACTTTTTTCCACTATTTCTACATTTTCATTCACATCCATGAGTGTTTATCATTTGGCATTTTTTAATGCCAAAAAATAGTTTTAGCAGCTTAAAGTAAATAATCACGAATAACACCTTTAAACATTGAATTCAGAAACATTATTCGGTCCTATTGCTACAGGTGTATAAAATCAAGACCCTAGCCAACAGTCTGCCTTGTGAAAATGTCAAATTTCCAAGCTGAATCAGTTCTCTGAATCTTCACACCCTGTACTAACACTCATCAAATATGGGTTTCTTTAAGCAACTATCTCAAAATGAAAGAAATCCACAGGACAGGGATGGCTGTAAGAAGATCAAGAAGCAAGGTATTTCAATTTGCTGTTCCTACACTGAGGAACGTCATTAAAAAGCTGGTCAGGGAACTATGGAGGTCTAGACAAGAGCTGGAAGACCAAGAAACCTCTCTTAGAAAACTGCTCATATGCTAGTTATCAAAACCCCCAAGAATACCAAGAACCTGCAGGAAGTTTTAGCTGAGAGCTGGTACACCATCCCACTGTAATCACTTCATGTAATTCTCATCTTTTGAGCTGTTGAGCTGTTGAGGCTGTGTTCACTAGGGCTGTATATTTATATCATGAGAGAGGGTCACTATTTGATACAGTATATTGCAATATATTTTGATACTGTTAGCAAGGCAATATATTGAGATATATTTTATTCCCTAGGCCAGTTTTACTGAATGTTCTGATTCACACCACATTATTCACCTGAAAGTTGTCAGAAGTGCAAACATAGGTAAAACCTAATGTTCACTATTTGTGGTTGCTGTTATTATCATACTACTACTACTACTACTACTACTACTAATAATAATAATATATTCTATATAGCCTCAGGACTCTTATACTGAAATTTGTTTTCAAAGCTGGATTACTTGTTGAACACAATATGGGAGGGTAGGTTCAGTTTGTTATCATCCTCTTGGAACTATAAGGTTCTAGCTGCTTTCTGAGCAGTTCTGAGATATTGAGCTTAAAGTCTTTATAGCGACTTTGACATATATGGACACAGAAACTTCTGTTTTCTAGATAAATAGTCTAAAATGCATACAACTTCACAACAACACCACAATGTTTACACGTCATAGAATAAGAATCTGTAAATCACTGCCAAATGTGAGGATAATCAGACATCAAACACATGCAGGTTGTCAGGATATGTGCATAATGTCTGTAGGTCACTAAACCAGCATTTAGAGTGTTAATTAAAAATCAATGCTGTATTTTTGAGAATCAGTACATCATTGCAAACATAATATCGCAAAACTCAAGCATATTGTTTGTCTTATACCCCTAGCGATTACTACACAAAATATGTCATGTTACAAAAATGTACCTTTACATACAACATCCATTTTATTGCAAACCCTAATACATACAAAACTATTATTGATAATTCAGAGTCAAATGAGGGTTATGAATTGAGAAACACACTAACCAGAAACAGCATCGTAGAAGTCATCTTCGCTGACCACAGCACTGCGAGGAGGGGAGCCTCGGACCACAGACTGCTCCAGCTCATGGTGCTCTGTGGCCAGAGTCTGCAGTGCCTCAGACAAGATCTTATTCTTCTCCAATTCCTGCTCAAGTTTCAGGTTGCACACCTATACATGTACACATGCATCACAATAACACACAAAAACTCCATATTATAAACAAACATCACTACTTTATACACCAATTAATCATAACATTATGACCACCTGCTTCATTCTTTACTCACTGTCCATTCTATCAGCTCCTCTTACAATACAGACTATAATCCATCTGTTTCTCTGCATACATTTGTTTGCCCTCTTTCAGCCTCTTTTTCAATCAGGACCCCACAGGACCACCAAAGAGCAGGTATTATGTGGGTGGCAGTGACATGGTGGTGTGTTAGTGTGTTGAGCTGTTACAAGTGGATCAAACACAGCAGTGCTGCTGGAGTTTTTAAACATTCACTGCCCACTTTATTAGACACACCTAACTTGGTGCTCCACCTCGTCAGAGACAGAAGCTCAGCTGTTTCTGCTCAGTCTGTGTTGGTCATCCTCTAGGTCACTTCATCAGTACTCACAGGACACTGCCCACAGGATGATGTTTAGAAATATCCAGGCTGGTCATTTCTGGTAGGTGGACTGTTCTCTGTCCAGCAATGATATTGAGGGGGGTTTAAATCGTCCAGCATCACTATGTCAGTGTCATTGCAGTGACCAACCACCCAAATAATACCTGCTCTGTGGTGGTCCTGAGAGGTCCTGTCTATTGAAGATCAGGGTGAAAGGAGGAGAATAAAGTATGAAGAAACAGATGGACTACAGTCTGTAATTATAGAACTACAAATCCCCACTGACCATACAGATTTTAGTCCATCTGTTCCTCTGCAATCTTTATTATCCTACTTTCACCCTGATCTTCAATGGCCAGGACCACACAGGACTACCATAGTGCAGGTATCATTTGGGCTGTTGATATATTTAAAATATTAAATAATTAATTGCCAGATTCTGTGGGCATTTTATTGAATACCAACCTTTTGAAGAAATGTTATTTGCATTTATTGTAATATCAGTGTTTTACACAGTACATTTTATTTACTGTCCACAGCTTCTCATACAAATTTATCTATGTGAACATTGGGAAACATAGATATATGCTCAGATATACATGCATGGCCTATGTCCTTTCCGTGTGTCTGACTTGGTTAAAAGATCACTGTTTGATCATAATACTGCTGCATGCTGGGTGTTTTTGGTTGGCTGACTATTCTTAATTTGTTTATTTCACACAATGACTCTTTGTTTATGCATCATCTTATGATGTTAATACCTCTAGCTCTCTACCTTTTGAGACATTCATGATCTGTTTCAAGCGTCTACAGGAACTCTGTGATGATCTCAGTGTAATTTCCACCCATATGCTCATCACGAAACCTGATCCCACGGATATCATGTGACCATGAAAAAACACAATAACAGCCCTGATGGACCGGCCATGACTGTTAGTAGCACCAGCACGGGCCTGAAAATCTCCTCATTTGCTGTTTCTTCTGAAATCAAGGGTATTAAACAGAGTTTATCCCGCTTTTACTTGAGTAAACCATCTCTACTGTCCAGGCAAGGTTTTCTACTAAATTTTGAAACATTGCTTTGAGGATTTGTTTGCATTCAGTGACAAGTGAATTAGGGTTAGATGGTGTTATCAGGGTGTTAGATGATCACCACCCCACCCAATCCCCAATTCTCCAACTCATCCCTTCCAACTGTTTAAGATGGAGCTACATCCTTCCAGATGGAAGCCTCCCCAAGCCAATCTGCTCCACAGCTCAATGGTGAGGGGGCTTTATACCCCTCCTGCTTGGCATTAGACATGGTGCCAATGGGTTCATGTTTATTTATCTGCTCCAGAGATAAATAAACACATTTGTGCCAGCAATTGGTGCAATTATGTCCACATACATAATGTCCCAACATTTGGACATACAGTTCTGATGGGCTGCCCTGTATTTCTGCCCTATTCAGTAAGCATTCTGGGTCAAACTGAGTTTAGTGAATGATGTGGAAATGTTGGGATGCTGAAGAAAAGCACTGCTTGACAAAAAAATGTAAAATTCTATGTACATAATTATAATGATATATAATTATACTGCTCATGTCAGGATAGGATAGCTAGTGTTGTTGAGATCTAAAATTTCTAAGTATGAACTATGAAATGCCTACCGACATTAACATTTAGTTGTGTTTAATAGTCACTATGAGGAGATACATGATCCTTACCCCCTGCTGTTTGGAGAAGAGGTCAAGACACTGGCGTAGAGCTGAACAGGTTTCGCTGGATGCCTCACACACTTCCTTCAGCTTCTGCAGCACTGCGACTGGAAGGCCTGCATGAACGCACAAACACGTACAATATAAAACCAATACAGAATAAGAATAAGGAGAATTTAAAGTGCTGGAGGTAATAATCTGCCTGTAAAGTACACCAAGACAACACATGCACCAGTCATGGGTCATATTTGGCTGCAAGTTGATGGGCTGAAGTAGGAAAAATATGCAAGTGTAATAATCTAAAAGACTTTGACAACAACCAGACTGTGATGTTCTAGACGACTGGGTCAGATCATCTCCAAAACATCAACCAGGTCTTGTGGGTTGTTCCTGGTATGCAGTGGTCAGTACCTACCAAAAGTGCTCCAAGTAAGGACAAATAAATGTCAGGGATTTTCAAGTGTCACTGACGCTTACAGGACAGCTGCTAACATCTTGGTGCCAGATACCACAGGAAACCTTTGGAGATAAAGCACTATGGCATACACTGAAGCCTTGAACACTACAAAAGTATATCCGATTTCTAGCCCTATATTGTATAAAACAAAACTGATACTGTTCTCACGTTCAGAGTGTCCATCTTCCTTCAGCATTGAGAGAAGAGCCAACACTTCAGTCTCCAACTTCCCATGGCATGTCTCGGCCCGCTGAGTTTAAGAAATAGGAAAAATTGGGTGAAAGAGAAAAAGAAAGAGAAAGCCAAAGAGACAGAGAGAGTCAGTATGTTGTCATCATCACCACTTCCTGAGGCTCAGCACTATCACACTGATAAATGAGAAGTTACAAAATCAGCACTCAGTGTATGACTGAACACATGTTTGTCTCTATATGAGCTACTGGAGTAATCTGGCTGTTCTGACAGCAGTAGTTTGGATTTTAAATGACCAAATGATTGTTGTATTTTAAAAAAGGATAAAAATGTGAATCCGTATTAAACTATGTGATTAACCTCAACTATGTGATTAACTTGCAGCTCGTTACACATACGAACACAAACTCCACTCACTCACTGCACAGCCAGCAGCTCCTTCTCCAGCTCCTTACACACACCAACACCTTAAACTCTGTTTCCCTCTCAGTGGGAGTTTTTCTTGTCCATTTTTCTTTTATAACTGGCCTTTTAGTCATTCTTGTTTTCTGTTGTTTAGGGCATTGGTTTTACTGAGGTTTCGGTCATTATTCACTTTGCAGCACTCTTTGGTGGACTGATATTGTACATGGAAAAAAACATGCTGTAGTGTCGAAATAGCAAACTGTTGTATAATAAACAATAAGTAATGTTTCCTTATAGCTGTCAGCTTGTCTGCCAGCTGTGGCCTGGTGGTTAGCAAGGCACATAACCCTGGTTATGCCATGGGCTCCCTGTCTAGTGTGTATGTGTGTGTTTCGCAATGTGGATCAGTTAAATGCAGAGGACAAATTATTTGCACATTTATGTTTACGTTTCTGTTATTTAATGTTTAAAATGCTATCCTTGACAGATCTGAAAAAAAAAATAAATAAATAAAAACAAATATCTAAATCATCCAATCTTCTAAAACCATGTAGAATAAACTGAACACAAATAAATGTACATTTATACATTTGAATAAACAACTATAATGTGTGGCAAAAAGGTTTGTTGGATCCCTGGGCAAAGCCCTTAACATACTCTCCAGGTACCTCAGCACAGGCTGTCCACCACTCAATTTACTCATTCTATGTGTATGTATATGTATGTGTGTGTGTGTGTGTGTGTGTGTGTGTGTGTGTGTGTGTGTGTGTGTGTGTGTGTGTGTTTTTTTTTCACTGCATGGATGGGTTAAAGGTGGAGGCCAAATGGTGCACTGATTGCCTTTGTCATTACTGTGCAAAAGACTCGAATTGCTCTGTAAACCTATTTGTATTGCCAGTCTACTCAGAACATTATTACAAGTAAACAACACATTGTGATGGTTGTTTGTGTGCTACCTTAACCATCTTCTCATCTCTCCTGGAGGAAGGCCAAGCATCAGTCCTTCCTTTCAATAAATTTGACCAGCTGCTGGTGGAACTAAACAAATGTGTGGAGTTCACAGAGATGGCCAGCACCCAAGCCTGATCTGGAGGATAATTAAGATAAACCTTCCTCACCATAAGAGAGTCGGTGAGCTCGCCGGGCGACATCACCTCATCCTCGTCCTCTTCACTGGCCTGCTCTTGTGAGCAGTAATGAGTGCTGAAGGCTGAGTGCTCCTCTATAGCATCCAACCATTTCTGTAAACACACACAAAAGAAGCTTACATTATAGTATGTGTATGTGTGTGTGTGTGTGTGTGTGTGTGTGTGTGTGTGTGTGTGTGTGTGTGTGTGTGCGTGATTTCACTCTGCACAGACTCACTTTTCTGACACCTTCAGGGTCACTCTTTGGTGAAACTTTAAAATGATGGACGCTGTCGTCGAAGCACTTCACTGTAAAATAGCATTTCTCCTTAATCTGCAGGAGAGGAAGAAACTGCATGTCAACACTATACAGTACCAGTCAAAGGTTTAGACACACTTGACTGAATGTTCTGGAGATTATTAGGACCACCATTGTTTCTACAATTCATACACAGACCACTGACCATAAAAAAGCCCTTTTAGTTCCATAATTACAGACTGAAGCCCATCTGTTTCTCTGCATACTTTGTTAAACTCCTTGAACCACTCATACCAGTACAATGTCACCACCATGTCAGTGTGACTGCAGTTCTGAGAATGAACACCACCCACATAATATCTGCTCTGTGGTGGTCCTGTGGGGTCCTGACTAATAAAGGACATGGTGAAAGGATACAGAGAGTATACAGAGAAACAGATGGGCAACAGTCTGTAATTATAAGGTATATTCTGGAAGCCAAAGCATTTCCACACAAACAACCTACTCACATTATTTTCACAAAGAAATCATACATATATGGTAACCTGCATAGCACATGTGTAATATTACAATATGGTAATTTTTGGGATATATTAATATTACAATATTCTGTACATATAAAAATTGTACGTATAAAAAGCCCAGATATTCATGAACATAATCATATATTTTCTGTTATTAATCATGAACCTTACACTACACTGGGCTTGGGTTAGGGGTCTGCAGCCTTGCCTCTGAGTGGTGGAAGCTGCATCAGACCTAAATGTGAAAAGAGCAAGAACATGAATATTCAATAATAAGACATAATGAAGTTATTAAATGAATAATTGTGTTGTGTAATTAAATGAATAAGCTGTTTCTGTTGTTTTAAAATATTTATGAATTTTTAAAAGGGAAATCTTACTGTTTAGAGTACCAAGACAAGACCCCGTCTTGAAGAACTACCCAGTAAGAACGCCATCCAAAGAACCTGGTGCTCTGAAAAACACAGTGAACAGCATTGGAGAGGAAAAAACTTCAGATATAAGGCATCTATATATCAATGGAGACAATTCAATGCATCATTAAACTGCAGTGTATCATTGATCAGGAGCCCATATGATCACTAAAAGGGGTATAAATATTGGTGGCAATTTAATTGCAGAATTTCTTGAATATTAAAATCATATTACAGTCATACTTAATAATAATATGCCAGTTTGTTAAAATAAAGTTTTCTACAACTATTTTCAAAGGTGGGTTCTTGCATTGGTTTTATTACTATTTATATTATTAGACAGATATTTCTTAAGAACTTTTGAGGCCAGGTAGACTCCAGTCAGGGCTGTGGTCTCTTAAGGCCTAAGGTTGATAAGGACAGTTCTTAGATGGCTGCACCACTCTTTGTTAGGAATCGTAATCAAATCATTCAGAGTCAGAAATTTAGGCCCCTAACTTCAAACATACCTTCCATAAAGGTCCTTCAAACATCTGAACATAGCGCCTTAAACCCTGAAAAGAAAAATAAATGTTAATCTGAATAAAAGAGAGAACAATAGGGACATCTTCACACAACACTGCTTATAAAATATGTATTAAATGCTGCAATGAGTGTGTTTTACCAACTCAGACAGGCATTGTGCCACAGATCAATGTGAATTGGTTTTTATAAAATCATCAGAAAAATAGTTGCACCTAGAAGAAATCAACTGATTGTTGATTTGACAATGTATTACTGCAATGGTGTTGTACCATGGCAGCAGGTCATCTTCAGTGAGTCCCACTTTTGTCTTGGTGGAGACGACCAAAGAATATGTGTGTGGAGGCACTGTGGTCTGATCACCTTTCTTCTTCATTACAGCCACTTTGACCTCCCAGCTTTACATTAATGAGGTCTTGCAACCAGTGGTCCTAGCTTTTCTGAACACACGCTGCGTTGAGATATTCCAACAGGACGACGCTTGTCCACATACTGCTGCCATCTCAAGAGCTCAGCTTGAAGACACAGATACTATGCCGTGGTCAGTTGCATCGCCAGACCTATCCCTGATCGAAAATGTGTGGAATGATGTTGGATGCACTGCAGAACAGGACACAGTTGGCTATATGTTTCTGGTTGGTTGACTATTCTCAGTCCAGCAGTGACACCGAGGGGTTTAAAGACTCCAGCAGCACTGCTGTGTCTGATCCACTCATACCAGCACAACACACACTAACACACCATCCCTATGGCAGTGTCACTGACCCCCCCCCCAAATAATAGCTACTCTGTGGCTGAAGATCAGGATGATAGGAGGAGAATAAAGTATGTAGAGAAATGAAATGTTATGTAAGCTGTATTGAGGATGTCTA
Source organism: Acestrorhynchus altus (assembly GCA_034509495.1). Taxonomy (NCBI): domain Eukaryota; kingdom Metazoa; phylum Chordata; class Actinopteri; order Characiformes; family Acestrorhynchidae; genus Acestrorhynchus; species Acestrorhynchus altus. Next base: position 26,836,274 of record CM067514.1, read on the forward strand.
ACTGAACTCACCTTCATATTCATATTGCCCTCTAAGATCTGTCTCATCTCAGCATCCTTCGCCAAGTCAAACACAGTCTGACCTGAATGGAAACCACAGAGAAAACTCAGTGTTGTGCACAATATACAACCTGCAATACATGCAACATGTCAAAATTTCCTTTTATGCATATAATTTTATTTCAGATTTTAATAGTCACTGTTGAGAAATTTGGAATTCTACACAGTGATATGTGTAGATATGTAGATATGTGTCTTTGGTTTTATGTAGTTTCCCATTAAAACATGAGAAAATATATATTTTCCATTCAGATGAATGATGATAAGACAATTAAGATAGATCATGTTTATTGTGCAGTTCTTAGTATAAGCCTTCTTATAGTAAAATGCACTTCTACATATTCAATTTAGAATCAAACAGAACATGCTGAGAGTACAGAAGACTGTCTTTCTGAGACTGCTGTATCTGTGTGTTGGTCTCACATTACCATTCTTGTTCTTGATGTTGGGGCTGGCTCCGTTCTGGAGCAATTTAACTGCACACTGTTTCTGCCCCCGGTAAGCAGCGCAGTGCAGAGGAGTATTCCCAAGGAGGTCAGTGCAGTTGATGTTAGGAGGCTTTTCTCTGTTCAGCTACAGTGAGAAAATGACACTGATTAGATCAGTGCTAAATTACGTGCAGAACCTAAAATTGTAAGTAAAGACATGCACAAATATAGAAACACATACAGAGAGTCTACTGGTGCCAAACAGCATTAAGAAAACAATAATGGGACATCTGTCAGCTATGGATTAAAACATATCCCAAGGCTTGGCATGTCAGTGTATTAGTGATGTTACACAGGACTAGTATAGTGTACTATAATTTTATGCAATTATGTCATCACTGCACTGCTTTTATATTAAGAATACTGACTGCTAACTTTTCAACAGTGGATCAAACATTTGTATATCTATAAATACAGACCACATTCAGGCTTCATGGCAACGGGTGCGGCCGTTTAGCTATACAACACACTTCAGTCCTGGTTTAGACATAACAGTCACACAGTGACAGAAACCACATCAGCAAGAAGGGCTGCACAATATATAATTTCTGCATCATCTGCAATGTGTGCATGTGCAATAGTGTCAAGACCACGCCACTTCCCAAACCGGCCTCCCTCTGTGATCGAACTTGCTGGAGTTCTGAGAGCTGGCCACCCCATCTTGCACACTTGCACACACTTGGGAGCTACCAATCAGGACAAACAGCCCCAAGAACAATCTTACTTTGTGAGTTTCTGATTGTGTTTCTACTTCAGATTTACTGGATTTTTGGACTATTAGCAGTCTGCCTTTTGCACACAGCTAAAATGATAAGTCTGCTATTTCATTTGTTAGTTTAAAGGGTTGTATAATTCTCTCTGATATCTGATCCAGCATTTTTGGCTGATATTGATCAGGTATTAATATTTGATATCAGACTGGTGTTGACATCTCACAAGAAGACAAAATGTGTGGGCTTTGGAACCATCACAATTAGTTTCTTTATAATGAATCTGCTTAGTATTGTTGAAAATCAATATTTCCATAAATATTTGGACATATAATTTGTCACAGTTCTATCAGGTAAACCTGCTGAAGAACAAGAGGACATTTGCTGTTGCTTAAGATAAAGTAGGTAAATCCCAGTAGGCTGTACCAGTTTTAAGAGAGTGGTTGTGGCTCCCTCTCGAGCTGCGTCCAACAGCTGCTCCTCCAGCTTCCTCTCTTCAGTTCGCTCAGCAGCTGGCAGGATAAAAGCAACCACAGTAAGTCACATCATTGAGAAACAATTCCAGCAGGCACAGCCATGGGGTTTTTAATGGGAAGAGGACAAACATCACATCTCAGAATCATGTGAACATCCACAGCTGTGTTACTGATGCCAAACATCACAAGCCACATTTCCAAATCATAAGGAAACACCCAAACGAATAAATGTATGTAACATAATGCTTAATGTACTCTATATGTTCTCATGCTCACCCTCTAACATGCCCCTGACCTCCTCATTGCGAGTGATGTCTTTAGGAATCTGCGCCGTCCCATTGATGACCAAAGGGCAGGCATCGTACTGAAGCAGCAACATGACGACCTCCTACAAAGTGATTGGAATGGACAAACACATAGAGCTATATCAGTAACATGGTCATATGGAGACTCTTTCCACACAGGACCACTCTGTAGTTCTATAACTACAGACAGTAGTTCATCTGTTTCTCTACATTCTTTATAATCCTCCTTTCACCATGTTTTTCAGTGGTCAGGACCCTGCAGGACCACCACAGTGCAGGTATTTTGTGGGTGGTGGGTCATTCTCAGCACTGCAGTAACACTGACATGGAGGTGGTGTGTTAGTGTGTGTTGCACTGGTACAAGTAGATGAGACACAGCAGTGCTGCTGGAGTGTTTAAACCCCTCAATGTCACTGCTGGAATGAGGACAGTCCACCAACCAGAAATATCCAGCCAAGGGTGTCCTGTGGGCAGCGTCCTGTGAGCACGAGATGACGGGCTAGAGGATGACCAACACAAACTGTGCAGAAACAGATGAGCTTCTGTCTCTGACTTTACATTTGCAAGGTGGAGCAATGAGGTAGGAGTGTAGGAGTCTACCTTCCTTCCTGTGAAGGCTGCTTTGTGGAGTGGCGTGTCTCCTACATTGTTCGTCAGATTGGCATCTGCCCCAGCCTGAAGTCGGGATCAAAACAGTGAAAGCTTAATTTTTTGTTCAAATGTTAATTTAGATTCATTCACAAATATTCAGTATTTACTGAACTATCATAATGAATCCAATTCACCTTCAGCAGCTCCTCCACCACGTCCCTGTGGCCAAAGTAACAGGCCAAGTGAAGAGGTGTCCATCCAAAATTAGATTTGCTCTTGCCTGAGAAAACAGTAAACAGGTGTTAATGCAAATGTGGCAGTCAGTGCCTTAACAGCCTTCATTGTGGATGCACCACTGTTGTAGAGGCTACCTTTACAGTTGATGTTAATTTTTGCTTCTTCCTTTATTTTCGACATCAGAAGCTTCTGGATCCCTTGCAGATTCCCATTTCTGGCATCCCGGAGGAATTGCTCCTCTGGATCCAACTCCTCCATTACTGTAAGAACATGAAATTTACATGAAAGACTCAAATCATTAGGTCCACTAGTGTGGTGCTGAGGTGGTGGGGAGCTGTGAGTCAACCCCTCCCTTAGTGCTGCGCATGACCCTAATGCATCGCACCTGGGGCAGATGAGGACAGTGAGCCCCAGGTGGTACACAAAGGGAGCTTTTCGTTGTGTTGGTGTGAAAACGGGCAAATGTGTGTGTCTCTCTCTCTCTGTTGTGCTCTGTTTTGGGTCACTGTGGCCTCACCCCCTTTCCCCACCAATGTTTACACTAGGGAGAGGCAATATAACATTATGTTGTGATGCATTATCCAGAGCGACTTACAAAAGCGCTTTGCTGTTCACTGTTAGAAAATATCCTTAGCTAGGAGACGAGACAAGAATCCAGAGATCCTCAATTTTAGATCCTGTCAAAAACAAATGTCAGGTTGGGGGCTAACAAGAGTTAAATACTCCTGAAACAGATGGGTCTTCAGTCTGCATTTGAACACAGTGAGGGACTCAGCTGTTCAGACCCCCAGGGGAAGTTTGTTCCACCACTTTGGTGCCAGAACAGAAAAGAGTCTGGATGCATGTTTTCCTTGCATGACTGTGGGTCAAGCCGAGCTGTACTTGAAGCTCGAAGGGCACTTGGTACAGCTCGGGTTTTGACCATTTCCATTATGTGTACAGGAGCTGGTCAATTTTTGGTTTTGTTGGTCAGCATCAAGATTTTGAATGTGATGCGGGCATCTACAGGAAGCCAATGAAGGGAACGCAGCAGAGGAGTTACACGGCTGAATTTGGGGGCGTTGAATACAAGCCGCGCCGCTGCATTCTTGATAAGTTGCAAGGGTCTGATGGTCCACATAGGAAGGCCAGCTAGTAGGGAGTTGCAGTTGTCTAGTCTTGAAATGACAAGATAATGAAGGAGAACCTGAGTGGCCTCTCTAGACAGAAAAGGTGGAATTCTCCTGATGTTGTAAAGGAGAAATCTGCATGACCGAGTCAGGTTTGCAACATGAGCTGAGAACGATAAATGGTCATCCACTACTACACCAAGGCTCCAAACTTCTGCAGATGGAGAGACCAGTAGACCATATAAACACATAAAGAGCCTGTAAACTATTACAATCAGCAACAGTATAACCTTAATAGCAAAAACAAACCAAAACATAGATTTGAGGTCAAAGCATTATGCTCTTATTTTAGTACTTTATCTTTTAATTTGTCAAGTTATTGTACTCAATGAAGGAAACAGCCTTGCAACAATGTTAACTCATTCATAAACGAGAATTACCAGCTTGTCTTCACACTGTACAGAACCCAGCCAACATTCTCATGCGGGGCTCACATGAGTGCAATGTGGGTTTCAGGTGGGCATGGGCTCTGGGTGGGTTTATATGTGTCTTCTAACTGGGACACAGTTGTGCTTCCCAAATATGCCCCATCCTTAGAGCTCACCTTAATCTAACATGGGTCCCATCTAGGCCCCAAAGTGCAACATACAACCCAGTGTTTAAGCCTGATGGGACCAGGAGGGCATTCATATGTGGGCCCAACATGAAACCTGATGACAAAACTTTCTAATTCCCAGTTGGGCTACCCATACAGGCCTTTCTTTTTCTTAAGCTTTTCTATGTTTACGAACATGTTTGGTCGCACGGGCGAGTCTTGATATATGTTTATACACTCCGCTGACTAACCCACACATTTAAAGGGTTAATTCCTTTGTATTGAGTATCAGGATGAACATTTGCCACTGAGACCATCTTGACTTTCTTGCGAGTGTGGTTTTAAATAAATTACAGACAGTCAGATGATCATTCTGTACAGATTAACAAGAACTGAAGTCATCAATCAAGGCACTTGTGTCAAGTACTGAAACCACCTGTATGTCTAGTTGCTTTTACTTTCACCTTTTTGTCTTTTAGTTATGATTAAATCTGGTACCACACTGAAAGTTTGTTTACCAAATATTTTTGGTCCATTTTGGCACTAAAATATGCTAAACCTACAGCGTTAATATGTATGAGCTTATTAACAAGCAGATTTTGATTGGCTGTTACATGTTTAAATACCATTTTTTGCTGAAAAACACCACTAACATTTTGAATAGAGCATTTTACTAATGAATTATATAAATGTAGCCCAATCACACACAATTTACTCTTCAAAAATGTATACCATTAGTCAGCAGCACAAGATTCCCCATGTGACTGAATCTGACAATACTGTAGTACTGCTATTCATCTGTTTCCTTACATTTTTCTGCTCAATTATTACAGTTCTGACACTTCCTCACTAGTGTTTTCACAGAAACCACTGTCTTGTGACTTCCTTGCTTTGACAAGGAAATAAAATGCTGCTGTGTTCATTCTCAGGCAGGATGCAATGCACATGATGCTGTGTGTTTTTACACACAAGCAATCAACAGACCAGTCAGATGCCAATGGTATTGCCACACGTTGACTGCCATTCAGAAAAACTGAGGAGTTCTAGGAGAAATGACCTGGACACCTGGAGCAATGGACTCTGGAATTTGTCTGTGGAAGCAGAGCCCACATCTAGAACTGTCACAATAACAGTGTTTCTCTGAACAATATATTGTCCCAGAATGAATTGCAATAAACAAAATTATTATCATTTTAAGACCAATTTCAGGCACCAATATGGCCACGATACACTGCTCAAAAATGAAGGGAACACTTAATCATCCCAGTAAAACACAGTCAGGAGTAACTACTATCTAACTACTAGGAAGCATAAGCAATTGTGAATCAAGTTCTCGTGCTTCAGTACAAATTACGGCTGGGCAATATGGACAAAAGAATGATATCCCGATATTATGAAAAAGTTCATTTGTGTTCATAATTTCATGCATAATTTAGAGTAAATTTTATATGCATTACGTGTATCTTTTATACAGTATATATCTTTTCATTTGACTGTTGAACAGGATGGCTTATAGCTCAGAAATCCAGAATCTCACATTATTGCAATAGTTAAATTTAGGTTTGACTAAATTGCAATTCAATATCAAAATTAAAACAAAAAATTGAAAATATTTAAATATTTAAATATAATGAATATAAAATATGACAGTTTTTTTATAATAAAAAAAAACTTTCACTATATTCTAATTTTCGGAGATGCACTAGTATTTTAGCTGAATGTCAATATACAATATGACATATGATGTGAAAAATACAATGTGAATATAGGACACCATGAAATCCTTTTTTATTATATTTAAACATATTGAAATTTTATATTCATTTCTCCATATTCTTATGCCCCCTCCATAGTGTGTATGTATGTATGGGGCAGAGGGGAGAAGAGTAGAGGAGGTGACAGCAAGGGGTGGAGCAGAACGAGTGAGGAGAAAAAAGGTTTCTGCAAGTGGCCACGTGGTTTTGCAGGTGGTGGCCAGGTTCCCAGTGGGTACATGTGACAGACGTGAGAGTCTGGAGACACTGTGGTGAATATATTGCAACATCATCCAGCCTGACTGGTTTGGTTGTGAGTCAGTGATGTTGCAGGGATGAGTTGCATTACGAGTTGCAGTAATGAAATTCACGGAAATTGGATGAGCCAATAATATCAATGTTTTACTTTGATTTTCAGCATGAATTTGAGTCCAGCCCTCAGTGGACTGATGACTTTGGTTTCTAATGACAGATATGTGATTTTGTTCTCAACTAATTACAAATTTGTTTTAGTTTTTATCAGGACAGGAATGCAGAGAAAGTCATCTGCTTTCATTGCAGGCGCAAATATAATCTCCACCAATATCTCATAATATCTCACATGCTCTGCTCTATGCAAGGGTCAGTGCTCAGTGCTCCAAGGAAGGACAACTTGTGAACTGATGAGAGGCAATGAGCAACTAAGGTTCACTGATGCTTTATGAGGTCCCATCTCACACATTGCAAGATGTAAATGATCTACTGTCAGATACCACAGATTTACCCACTGCAGGACTATTAAAGCAGTATCTTATACTATCTTAAAGATTTCCGACATGAATCTTTCATCCATTGAAATCTGATTATTTCATTCCGTGTATAATACTATAATAATACAACTGCACTTTTTTAAAGAGCAATGGACTTTAAATTATTAAAAATGGTCAAACTTTGGAATATTTTTAATCCATTTGTCCTAAATAAATGAAATACATATAAAATAAAACTACTGTTTTTAAACATAGTTGACATACAAGCTCATTCACCTTAAAGGACTCTCTGAATGGGCGATAGGTCAGCAAATATAACTGAAGTCATGTCCATTTATTGTACGATAAATCGATAATGTCATTATTGTAACAGGTTTACCCAGGTCAAATGAAGGCCATTTATTTCCTTCAAGGAAGTCAAAGAGCTGAGACGTGACAGGGCTGGATTAACTACTTATTATCTTGTCAGTGGTTTGCAACCATGCTTGTAGACTGACTCTCCACATGTCTAAAGTGAAACTGTGTGTGGGACATGTTGAGACTCTACGCTGAACCCCACCTACACCTCTGCTCTTTATAAACACACACAGAGCAAAAAGGCATACAGGTATATATGGATGTGAGTCAAACCTGTGATCCTTGGTGCTAGTGTATTAGACCACTCAGCGCTCAGAACCTTCCAGATCTGAGGACAGTTGGTTTGGAAGAATAACATGTTCAATATGTTGTCCCCATCATTCCACTTTATTACACATGATTTATGGATTTATTTGTTTTGATTTATTTATTTATGAGGATTACTTGCATTGTTACCAAGATCTGGTGACAATGTCATGTCAAATCCCCATTAGAAATATATTTACAGAGAAAATGTTGATGCTCAATACTTATTAACAGTATGCTGTATACCGTGGTATGAAAACCAATGATCACACTGTGTACATTTGATTAATAACTATATTGAAAATCACAAATTACTATTGACATTACTATTATTAGTAATACTATTGCCATTTTCAGAGTTTTAACAACCAATCTATCAATTAACAGAGAAAACAGTCCACAAATAGTCATCCATAAAGAAAATAGTCACTAGCTGGAATTCATTAGTTTACATTCATTGCTTTATGAATCAATATATAAGCAGAAGAAGAAGAAGTTGTTGAAGTTTCTTACAGCAGAACACAACAGGAGGGTTGAGGTAAAAAAAGTAGCACCACACCAGCCAAGCAGGGGAAAGTCAACTTTATCACCAACAGATCTGTAATGCCTGTGTCTCTACAGCTGACTCAAAAACCACGGTACAAGCACACTAATCTCATAAAATGCTCTTTCATGAGAATGTTTGTGGGCTACATTCCAAGACCTTGAAGGAATCCATTAAAATAGCATAGGCCTATTATTGTGAAGTAAACTAGGCCTACACACAAGCTGAAGAGATTTGCAGAGATTTGAAAGGCAAGCTGTATGAATTCAATGTTATACACTATGTTAAAAGTCCAAAGATCAGGGCTGAGACATGAATGCAGACAGTCAGTGAACTTGACTATGAATGTTGTCTCAAAAAGGCATTAAATATAATATATATATAAATATATAACTCAATATATAGTATGAATATATTATATATCATATCATTTATATACACTCATTGTGTTGTCTTAGGTTTTAAGTGGGCAAAGTAAGCAAGCTATAAAATGGAGCATGTGAATGGGCTGTGGGTGAGTCTGATCAATCTGGGGAGAAGCTGGTGAGTTCTTAAGAGCACTTCGGTCATGCCCTGCCAGTTCAGGGAATCAAACTGGCAAGCTTCCAGTCACAAAGCTGGCTCCAAAAACCCAAATTTTCATTTTGTATCATCTGGGGGAAAAAATGTATTGTACACAGGGTATGATAACCATAGAGTTTCATACCTTGGTACACCTAAAACAATATGGTGGGCAATATGGTGGTGTCATCAAAATTGCCACATTTTTTGTTATTATGATAGAAAATTACATTGCAGATATTGTCAGTGTTTAGTAAAAACTGAAAGACTAAACTGTTTAATTAGATGAATTGTGCCAAACTTTGAATAAAAATTTTTTAAGTATGTTTTATTATGTTTTAGTAGGATTTGTTATGATTTAGTACATTTTATGTAATCATTTTTTTTTCATTTATAAAATAAAATAAAATGTATAAAAACTTTTATTTAATTAATATTTATTTAATGATTTAATGTTTCAGTAGGTTTTAGTATGTCTATCTTTAATAAGGATATATAATGTTTTATTAGTTTTAAATATGTATTATTAATTAGGTTCCAGTAGGTTTTAATAATATTTTATTAGGTTTCAGTAAGTTTAAATAAAGTTTAAAAATGTAAATGTTTTATTAGGTATAAGTAGATTTTTAAATCTTTAATGTTTTATTAGGTTTCAGTATGTTATAATGTTTTATTAGGTTTAAGTAGGTTTTAATAATGTTTTATTAGGTATAGGTAGGTTGTAATATTTTATTAGGTATAATTAGGTTTTAAAGATTTTAAATCTTTAATAATGTTTTATAATGTTGTATTATATAGGTTTAAATAATGTTTTATTAGGTTTCAGTATGTTATAATAACGTTTTATTAGGTTTCAGTATGTTATAATAACATTTTATTAGGTTTCAGTATGTTATAATAATATTTTATTAGGTTTCAGTATGTTATAATAACATTTTATTAGGTTTCAATATGTTATAATAATGTTTTATTAGGTTTTAATATGTTATAATAATGTTTTATTAGGTTTCAGTATGTTTTAATAATGTTGTATTAAGTATAAGTATATTACAATAATGTTTTATTAGGTTTTAAAATGTTCTTATAATATTTTATCAGGTATAAGTAGGTTTTCAAATCTTTAATAATGTCCCAAATGAAAGAATAAAGAAATAACCGGGACTCGGTTTAAGAAGCTGCTGTTTCTCTGAGTGTACACATTACCTGACTGTGTGGTTTAACACATGGCTGTGGATGGGGCTGGTGGGGGGCGCTGACCGCTGCAGGTCTCACTGATCCACTTCTGCTGCAGTTAAAGCGCAGATTAGAGGAGGCATGTGATATTCTGAGCTCTGCTCTCTCCTACGAACACAGCAGGTCGACTCCTCACAAACAGCGTCCCTGTTCGCTCACAACATTCCTCCAAAGGGAAAACCGCCCAAATCAAACACTACATTAGAGTTCAGTAACATAATTCTGCTTTACTAATATACCTGCAGCTGCCTCCTCCCAGCTGACGGAGCTCAGCCAACACACCATAATAACGTCAGCCCCCGTTGACGACCAACAGGCAAAATAAAGGTATCCCTAAAATCGAAAAACAGAGATCTAATCACACAGTGAGTGAAGAAAAATACAAACAGAAAAATGTAACAATAAACACGTTTCTGTTGGTATCTATATAGAACACGTAAAAATAATAATAATAAAACAATAATAATTATAATAATATGTTTATACATTCTACCTATGTGTTAATTTAAATAATCTTTATAAATAATGAACATCATTATATAGGAAAATTGTAAGATCTTTTTAATTTATTATGATATTATTATTATTATTATTATTATTATTATTATTATTATTATTATTATTATTATTATTATTATTATTCCCCCGCTATGTATAACCGCGGAATCTGCTTTTTTCTTGTCTCTTTCATTGAAACACTCTGGGGTGTTTAATGTGAGCTTTTATTTTGAAGTGTGTGGCTCAGAGTGTCATGGCCGACCCGCGCGGGGACGCTGCTGGAAGATGCGCTTTTTACGTTGTAAAGAAGAAACGTTTCTGTAAAATGATCACAGGCCGCGGAAAGACGTTCTGTGGAGAACATGCAGCTGCCGTAAGAGTGTAAACTTACTCCGTTTTCTCACAAATCTGAGCAAACTGAGGCTGGTGTGCTGCTCTGCTGGAGGTGGATGCGGTGTGGTGTGCTGTGGAGTTGTCAGTGTTGTATCTGGAGTTGGTGTTGTAGTTGTCAGTGTTGGAGGTGGTGTTGGAGGAGGAGGTGGTGTTGATGTTGTAGTTGTCCGTGTTGGAGGTGGTGTTGGTGCAGTTGTCATTGTTGGAGGTGGTGTTGGTGTTGTAGCTGGAGTTGGTGCTGTTGTTATTGGAGGTGATGTTGGTGTTGTAGTTGTTGGAGGTGGTGTTGTAGTTGTTGTAAGTGTTGGAGGTGGTGTTGGTGTTGTAGTTGTTGTCAGTGTTGGAGGTGATGTTGGTGTAGTTGTTGTCTGTTGTTGCTGGAGTTGGTGTTGTAGTTGTCAGTGTTGAAGGTGGTGTTGGTGTTGTAGCTGGAGTTGGTGCTGTTGTAGTTGATGGAGGTGGTGTTGGTGCTGTAGTTGTTGTCAGTGTTTGAGGTGGTGTTGGTGTTGTTGTCAGTGTTGTAGTTGTTGCTGGAGTTGGTGTTGTAGTTGTCAGTGTTAGGTGGTGTTTTAGTTGTTGTCAGTGTTGTAGCTGGAGTTGGAAGCTGTGATTCGCAGGTGGAGTTGGTGGAGTTTGGAGTTTCCCTTTTGCTCTGTTTCTTCAATCATGTGTTTCTTTGTCTTCTAGGATCAGGATAGTGAGAGAAAAAGAATCCCCTGCCCACTGGACCCCAAACAGTAAGCTCACACCAAAACCCTGATAGTCTCTGCTGGTCAGTTGGAGGAGATACTGAGGAGATGAGTGTTTCTTAGAGGCCAGTCTCAGGCCCGAGTCAATCTTAGGCCAGTAGTAGACGTATGTAATGATCCAGTGTTGCATCTTCTTAGTAGGGCTGCTTGATTATGATAAAAATAATTATTTTAGTCAGTATTGAGGACACAACTATTATTAATTGACTTTGAAAATATCTTACATTTACTTGAACTTAATGTAATTAGACTATAAAAATGTAAATGATAATAATGAGAATAATAATAATAATAATAATAATAATAATAATAAAGGAAAGGAGTGCACTGGATTTTATAACACAAGAGCCTGTTAAGCAAAAGGCAGCACAATAATGCATTTATATCTGTAATCTTGATTCTTAAGTGAAGATAAATTTAATACATTTAAGAAATTTAGTATCAGTAGTGGAGTTACATGATTAAGGAACAATACAACAGAAACAGCTCAAATTTCACACTAATAAGAGGTAGGCTTTGTTCAATTTACCCAGATTGCAGACATATTTGGGCCAAAACAGATCTAGTTTTGGCATTTAAGGATCAGATGTGGGCCACATTTGGGTCAAATATTCATTGCAATCTGTGTTGATATTTAATTATGTGAGTTTTGAATGACTAATGATTACTACTATACAGTAGGTCTGTTAAGTTATTTAACTTAATTATTTAACAAAAAATGAGTTTCAGCCCTAAAGCTAATTAGACTGGGCTATTGTGTGAAACCTGTTTTCTCTTTGGACAGCACTGTGTTTGAAGACAGTTTGGCAAAACACCTGAAAAAGTGCAACTCAAAGGAGAAGCCCAAGCCTGTGAGTCTTTTTTTAACATTCCTGTTCAGTGTCCTGTGAGTGTCTGATATTATTACCTCAGCTAATCTTGTCTCTCTATATTGTTTGAATTGCCTAACAGGTTTATTATGTGAAAGACATCAATGCTGGATCCATATATGAAGAGGAGGATGCTCTCATCAGTGAGGTGATTACATCAACACCAATAGCTTTACATATGTCTACAGCCTCTGACAGTCCACTGGGTCAGAGCACAGTGGTTAAAACAAAGGATCAGAATTTGATCAGGCTTAAAATATCCAGTGGATCGGTCCAGGACATTCCTAAAGCTGGCACATCTAAAATAGTGTTTCTCAGGCTTGGTCCTGGAGGCACCCCTGCCCTGCATACATTTGTGAAGTCCCTGCTTTAAAACACCCCATGCAATTCTGAAGGGCTTGTAAATGAGCAGATTGGTTGAATCAGGTGTGTTAGGAGCGCAGGAAGCTTTAAAATGTGTAGGGTGGGGTGCCTCCAGGACCAGGGTTAAGAAACATTTGAACACTGAACAACTGCATGTATCATAAAAATAAACTTAGACCAGCTATAAAGAGCCTATAAACAACAGTAGAAATGAGCTCTGTGAAGTAACTGCATACTGATACAATGCATAGTAACACACAGCTGATTGAATGACACAAGTTATTTTCTAACACTTGTTTCATATTATTCAGTTTTTATTCTAAAAGTGAATGAAACAGTAATTGTACTCAGTTTTCAGGGCCTCTTTTTTCAGAGCATTGTTGGATTGCTGATCACAAATGCTGAATATCATGCCACAGTCATGCACCATAAACATTTTTGGTATAGTGAATACATTGTTGTTATATCGCCCACCCCTAAAAACACCTTAATGTTTTAATATGCATGGAAAATAGAGCTCTGTCTGATAAACAGGCTACTTATTATTTACTGAAGGTGTCCATCGCTGAGCGAACTAAAGAGGAGTTAGACGACCTTATTGGGAAACTGAAGACTGCATTACAAGGTACTCATGCACCCCATATATTTAATTATACTGTACTCTCGATTTCTGGACGAGGTACAGGGAATTTGAAACACAGATGATACTGTATGAGCAACAGATCATGAGTAACATATTTAAACACTTTCTTAGGCTTGAACATCAAACCCAACAGTGGCATTCTCTCTCATCCGGCCCTACATCAAGCTCTCAACGATCCAAAGAATGGCAACTTTGCTTTCAAACACCTCAAGCAGCAGGTAATAATCAGACCGGCTCGATTAAGGAAAACATCATCTAAGATGAGACTAGACAGTGTGTTGTTTCTGTTACAGGCCTCAATCCTGGGGAACATGGAGGCTTTGGAGCTGCTCGGTCCTGGCAGGTGTTATGTGGAGTTTGGTGCTGGTAAAGGGAAGCTTTCCCACTGGATTCATGTTGCTCTTGAGAAAGCTGAGGATGTCCACTTTCTGCTGGTGGAAAGGTCCAGCACTCGGTTTAAGGTATGCATAGTAATAATGAGGATGGGGTATTGTTTTGTTCAGCGTTATGTGACAATTGGTATTTTTTGCCCTTGGGTTTCCCTTGTAGGTGGGGAGTGTAATTCTCTTTTGAACCATTGTGGTGAAAACAATAAAGAATTGCTTAGAAATACATCTGAAGTTAAAAGGACGTGGGGTAATATCACAGGATTTTACATTAATATGGCTTGAGTTACGCTGTTCTTGAGAGAGACCTCAAGCTTCTGCACCAAAGCTCCATGGTGCAGTTGTACCATTTTGGCCCATAATTTTGATGAATTATTTTTAATGATTGGATGGACAAGGATATTTGGTTAGATAGAGTAGAGTTTAGAGATAGAGTTTATGGTATGCATATCATGTCTATAGTTTACTCTTATCCTGAGTTTTTAAGCCTAGAACTCCCACAAACCCACAAAATCTCAGGTTCTAAGAGTTAACTGTCACTTAAACAGGTGAAACCTGAACTTCTCTGTTTTCTCTGTTCATTTGTTAAGGTAGATGGCAAACACAAAAACACAGACGCAACATTTGACAGACTGCAGGTGGACATTCAGCACCTTGATTTAAGTAAGTGACATCATGACTGAACCTTTATAAACATCCACAAACACATCAAATTTGGCTACTGATGTTCATTTATACCTGGAGTATCCAAAGACCAAATGATCAAATGTATGATGGTCGTCTCTCCCATAAACTCCTCGTCTCTCCTGCAGGACGAGTGCCATTTTTGAGAGAAAAAGGGCTTCCTGTCATTGCAGTGGGTAAGCACCTGTGTGGAGCAGCGACAGGTAAGTGGTGAAAATGTGGCGGGAGAGACTCTGTATTTATCATCTTAGTCCTTTTAGAGGATCTTCAGGTTTCTCTCTCTCTGTGTTCTTCAAAGACCTGGCTCTGAGGAGTTTATTTGAGCACAGCCAGAGAGACGAAGACTGTAATCCACCCAGCAAACGCATAAAGCTGAGAGAAGCAGCAGAGGAGGACACCAAATCTGAAGAACTTACAGTATCAGGGGTGGCCATTGCTCTCTGCTGTCACCACCGCTGTGACTGGAGGCATTATGTGGGGAAAGAGTTCTTCAGGGAACGAGGTCTTGGGAGTCGAGAGTTTGACGCCTTCCAGCGCATGTCCAGCTGGGCGACCTGTGGCATGGGTAGAGCTAGCCAGGGCAAGACGGATGAAAAACAAGATCAAGAAGAAGAGAAGGAGGAAGAGGTAGAGGCAGAACATGACGGCAGTTCTGAGACCATACCAGATAACCTCAACAGGTGGGTGCTCAGCAGTACCTTTGCCTTGTATTGACCTTGTGATGGTGATTTTGGCCTCTTATATTGCCTCTTCTTATGTTTCCCTTCAGCGCTGTGTCAGCAGAAGAACGGGAGCACATAGGACGCCTCTGCAAGATGCTGATTGACCAAGGCAGGCTGCATTACCTTCAGCGAAGAGGGTTCTTGCCTAACCTTGCATATTATACCAGCCGAGATGTGTCTTTGGAGAATGTTCTTCTGACTGCTGTTCCTAGATAAAGACATGGATGCTGACGCCGGACATTGTGGACTTGGACATGTACACACAGCAAAGAGCCTATCGCAATATCAAAACCTCCTTTTCATTTCATCTTTTATAAATAGATCTTTTACAGGTGAGGTTTTGATAAGACTGAGCAGTTTTGAGTTCATTTCTCCATTATTCTTGTTTTTGCCGTCTTTCTTTATCTCAGGTTTTTTGCTAATAACATTGACACAGATTGGCAACAGCTTGGTACAGGATACAGTTGATCACCAGCAGAGGTAGCAATATGACTATGGCGACCCCTAGTGTACTGACTAGAGAGACAAAATACAGAAGCTGTACAGGACGAGCAGGTCAAGCAGGACAGGACGTGACTGGACAGGCCCGACCTCTTTGGACAGAAGACAGAAGCAGAGCAGACAGTGGCATGCAGGACATCACAGTAATGGTGCAGTGATCTCTAACACACCATCCAGTGCCACATTTAGCACAGAGCTGTAAGTCTGGGAATCTGAAACACAGTTTAGATTGAAGGTTACTTTGAAAGCAGGTTATTTACAAGCTGATAGTTTTTTATTATTTGTATATTTTTATATTTTAATATAAAATCATTTGTGCACACAATGCATGTTGAGTATAGCGTAACCTCTTTTGCGGGCCTCATGGATGTAGTAGTGCATGAACTCTCGGCCATACATTTCCCTGTCGTTCTCCTCCTCATCCATGTCCTCATTCACATCTGGGAGAGTCACGTCGTAGGTCAGTGGATTGTCTCTGAAATTTACAAACCTGCCAAAAATAAAGTGTCAAACTTTGTACAATCACTTGGAAATTATTTTGTATTCATTAATAAAATCAGAATTTGTGTTCAGAAGCAATCAGCATTAAGGGTTAATTGATTCTCATCAAAAATGGCATTTTTATACATACCATATAAATATATGTGTAACTTATTTGCCCAAAGATGTGTAATTCAACAAGTGGTGCCCAAACCTTTGCTTAAGACTAAATTGTCAATAACAAAATCAGACCTGGCTGACTGGCATTGTGAGACATGAAAACAACATACAAAGTACTCGTGTATGGTCAGTGGAGCTGATAAAATGGACAGTGAATATAGAAACAAAGAGGTACTTGTAATGTTATGGTAGTTCTGATCCTTAATATAAGCTTTTGTTTTGTCCAAATATAAAATAATCATGTACATCATGTAAAAGTACCTATTTTGGTGTAGTTTATAATCTACAGTAGTGTTCAAAATAATAGCAGTTCAATAGGACTTACCAGATTAATCACTGTTTTTGGTATAAATTATATTACCACATGACAAACAATTTACCAGTTGGTGCAGTATATTCTTAGAAAGCCAACAGACTCAGCATTCATGATATACATGCTATTGAGTCTGTGTATTTGAATAATTAATTGAAAGGGGTGTGTTCAAAATAATAGCAGCGTGGAGTTCTATTAGTGAGGACAATCATTCTGTGAGGAAACAGGTGTGAATCAGGTGGCCCTTATTTATGGGTGAAGCCAGCACATGCTGTACATGCATTTCTCCTTGAAAGTCTGAGAAATATGGGTCGTTCCAGACATTGTTCCAAAGAGCAGCGAACTTTGATTAAAAAGTTGGTTGCAGACAATAATAGGCTGTTCAGCCAAAATGATCTCCAATGCTTTAAAATGGAGAGCAAAACCAGAGAGATGTGGAAGAAAATGCAAGACTACCATTTGAATGGATTGAAGACTAGCCAGAAGGGCAAAGTCTCAGCCAATGATTAGCTCCAGGATGATCAAAGACAGTCTCAAGTTACCTGTGAGTACTGTGACAGTTAGAAGACGCCTGTGTGAAGCCGATCTATTAGAAAGACGTCCCCGCAAAGTCCCACTTTTAAAAAAAGACATGTACTGAAGTGGATACAATTTGCCAAAGAACACATCAACTGGCCCAAAGAGAAATGGAGAAACACATTGTGAACTGATGAAATTGTTCTTTTTGGGTCCAAGGGCCGTAGACAGTTTGTCAGAAGACCCCCAAACTCTGAATTCAAGCCACAGTACACTCTGAAGACAGTGAAGCATGGTGGTGCAAGTATCATGATATGGGCAAGTTTCTCTTACTATGGTGCTGCTGGGCCTATTCACCGCATACCAGGGATCATGGACCAGTTTGCATATATCAGAATACTTGAACAGGTCATGTTGCCTTACGCTGAAGAGGAAATGCCCTTGAAATGGGTGTTTCAACAAGACAACGACCCTAAACACGCCAGTAAACGCGCAAAATTGAGGTTATGGAGTGGCCAGCCCAATCCCCAGGCCTTAAAACTTGTGGAGTGACATAAAAGATGCCATTTCTGATGCAAAACCAAGAAATGCAAATGAACTGTGGGATATAGTCAAAGCATCCTGGGCTGAAATACCAGTTGACAGGTGCCAGAAGTTGGTTGAGTCTATAAAGATTTTGTGCTTAACTCATGTTTTTAAACACACTGCTATAATTCTGAACACAATTGTACATATAGATCTGCATTTTAGTATAAAATGAAAGTCCCTATCTGGTTCATTTTCAATGTATGGCTCTAGGAAAATATTCTTATACATCCCTTTTTGTTTTCTCACACTCTGATTAATAAAAGAAAACATAGGGTTCAAGGAATTAAAGAAACAAACAGTAACCCCTATTACCTGAGGTTTGTCATGCCATCCATCAGAGGAGGGATGTCTCTCAGTTTGTTCTTGCTGAGCACCAGTGTGTCCAGATTGGGCATGTGGCTGATGTTGTCCGGCAGACACTCCAGCTCGTTCCTCTGTAGCCACAGGGTGTGCAACTTCTCCATTCTGCAGTCAAGCATTGAATGAAATTATAATCAGTTTTGAGAGATTACTTAAACCAGCATATCCAAGAAGATGATTTTCTGGTGGACCTCTGTCTTCTACAGAGATCAACACCTTGCTGATCTTCAGCCTTCAGATGGGTTAGGATTTGAATAGATATCAAGGAGCAAGATATCAAGGAGCAAGGTGTTCAGTTTAGTCATGAATAATGGTAGGTTGGTAGCACACCTGTGGATATCATCTGGCAATCTCTCCAGCATGTTCCCACCCATGTCCAACCACTCCAGAGCAGGGAGATTCACCACACACTCTGGGATTGTGGTGAACTGATTCAAGGAGAGGTCTAGGTGGTACAGTTTCTTGAGATTGCTGAGCTGAGGAAAAGAGATTTTAAAGGCACTTGAGAAAGATGGCAAACACCTATCAGTTATAACATTAATACCTGTCTCCCTGTGGAGGCATGGACTCTAAAGGTGTCCTATGAATAATGGCGCCAAGACTAACATGACTGCAGTCCTGTAAGTTGTGAGATGGGACCTAAATGAACATCATTGAGCTGTGGGCACCCGTGACCTGTTTCCCTTTTGTCCTTTCTTGGAGTACTTTTGTAAGACCTGCCTGATGTTTTGGAGATGTTCTGACCCAGTCCTCTAAAACACCAGCTACTATTATTACACCAGTTTCATAGGACATACCATAGAACCCTGACGTTGATTCCTCTGTCTCAAGCTTTCCTTGATGCCTTTGTAGGCCTACTGACCATAATCAAACATTCTATCTATTCAAACAGTCCATGCTATCTTCTACAATGCCATAGTGGGCAAAATCCACACAGCTGGTGAAAAACCACTGACAAGAAATGATATGTAAGACATCTTGAGGCCTACCCTGTATGAGTGTGTGTGGCATGTATGTTCTTCTGAAGATACAATTATGTGTTATGTGGTCTAAAATGTTTGAGAACCACTGTTATGGCTGATCTGAAAAAAAAGTTTAGGTCTTATGAAAGGTTCTCTATGTAAAGCTCATCTGGCAAAATCAAAATCAATTAAAATGAGGACTGCTTCATCATACTTGTTCAGGCAGCTCATCCAGATCCGAGTTCATTGCCAGTTCCAGCTTCTCCAGACTCTCACAGCTGCCCAGCTCCTCCGGCACATAGCTCAGCCTGTTATAACTCACGAGCAGCTCTCGTAACCGAGTTAGTTTACCTGGTGAGAAGACCTTCCATGAATGTTCATGTTGGTAAATCTCAGATGTAAAGGATGAAGGTCTATGAAAGAACAATAACACAAACCAATTTCTTTAGGGATTTCTCTGATAGCATTGCGGGACAGGTCCAGCACTATGAGGTTCTGGAAGCTGGAGATGAAGCTGGGGATCTTTTGAAGGCCTGTCCGGTGCAGCTGCCACTCCTGAATGTGGGCAAGCTGGACCAGTGCTGGTGGAAGAGTCTGTAACAGCAGGTCTGTGAAACGTTATGTGGGCAAAGCAACACAGGGAAGCACAAAACTACTAATTTAGGGCTTCGGGGGGTTACAGAGGGAGGTACCTTCCACTCTTCATTTTCAATGCGTAGGATGACCCTCCCATCTTCAGTCACTAGTTTCTCTTTTAACTTGGCCAAGGTGATCCTGTCCTCCCAAGCCCCAGCCAACCTGTAACACAGAGTGAGGCCAAAACCCAACCCTGGGATTATGAGACCAATAATTATCATTTTATCCACTATCAAAATTCATCCCAGCTCCATTTCTGGAAACCCACAGTTCTCCAAATGTGTGTTGTGCTACAGAAGAACCATTAGTGGTTTCCAAAATCATAGGTGTTCACCACCTGTCTCTCTGGAAGGGGTTGTTGATTTGCTGAATATTAGATCAAGAAAAAGTCTTAAACATGCAGAACAGAGGGTTCTTCTGGACCAGGGTTGGGAATCACTGCCTTCAAGAACCATGAAAACCATAACACCATGAAAAGTTTTACAAATGTAAGGGTTCTTCCAGGAACAGTTACATTAATTGAAGGTTCTTTAAACCTTAAGTTTATTCCCTTTCTCACATCTCACATCACAAAAAATTGTTACTCATGCCTTCGAATGAAAGATAACATGAGCATACAAATCTTACACTCTAATTCATACATATGTATTTTATCCCTGTTCTATTTAGTAGAAAATTTGGATGCTTAAATTGTTCTTGGCCCAGATAAATTTTTATATTGGACTGGTGAAAATCTTTTGTAGACGGTCGTGAAGGTATTCCTTTATTGTCATTAATTAGTTAAGCACACTGTAGTACGTACTAAAGTATGTACTATAGGGTTGGGCAATTTATTATTAATTAATATTCAGGTATACTACTGCATTTCAAAAAATTAGAATATTGTGAAATGTATGTTGATCATTTAAAAGTAAACTGTCATAATATTCATTGCATTTAAAGTGATACCTTTCCATCCTTTCATTGTTTAAACATTGATACTCTATAATTTATTCAAGCTCAAAATGAAATGTCCTAATAATTTGAGATTCTGATTTTCACGAGGTAAATGCCAAACTGATCTACAATAAAACAAAAATCAAAATAATAATTCACTAATTGTTGTTCAATTAATCGTGATACTGATTTGAGATCATCCTTATTGAAGTCCACCAATAATCCAAAGTCCATTTCACTGTTATTGGAGTATAATTTACTACCAGTGTTCCAGTACATCCCATCATTTGGAAATCAGAGCTTCCAGTGTTTTAGAAAGGAACTACTCATCTGAGGATGATCTGAGCTGGAACTTCTCTAATGAAGGTGTTTGATTGCTTTCACCCACCGTCCCACCGTCCCTCTTTCCTTCTGCTCTTTCTCCCTTTTCAGATCATCTTTACTCTTCTTTATTCTGGTCTCCCACAGAGCCTTGATGGAGTTCACCGTCCCAAAACACACCGTCACCCCAGTCATGATGACCCTGAGCGTGCACGTAAACACAGACACACACACACACACACACATATCCATCCAGCTAGCTCAAACACCTGGCAGCTATGTAACTGGTGTTTCTAAGCAGAGTGGTAAAACCAGACAAAGAAGGATCTGAATCTATTTTCCTTATTAGGAAAAGGGTTTATAAAACAGTGTGCCATATAAAACACACTATATGTGCAAAAGTTTTGGGACACCTGGTCTTGCAGAGCTTCTTCTGAAATCAAGGGTATTAAAAGAGTTCATCCTGCTTTTGTTGGAGTAACTATACTGTCCAGGGAAGACTTTGCTGTGAGGATATGATTGCATTCAGCACCAAGAGTGTTAGTAAGGACAGGAGGTTGCATGATCACCACCCCACCCTAACCACAACACCAACTCTTACCATACGTAGTGGATGGAACTCCATCATTCCAGAGAACACAGTTCCACTGCTCCACAGCTCAATGCTGGGGGGCTTTATACCCCTCTACCCCGGGCATTAGCTATGGTGCCAATAGACTAATATTTGTTTATCTTCTCCAGAGAGTCCTATTCTAGTTACTACTCTACAGGTACTAGATAAGATACATTTGTGTCTGCAACAGACACAACTTAAAGTAGTTGAATGTATTCATTAGAAGTGGTGTTCACAAATATTTGGACATGTGGTGTAACTGTTAAAATGCTCATTAAGTAAAACCAGTACCATAAACACAGCTCTGAAGAATACTTACCAGTCTCATTAGTTCAGCTTAGTTCCTACTGCAGCTTTTGTCCTGTGCCTACTCTCACTCTCTGGTTCTAGACAGATTGCCTCTCCAGTGGTACACCAGCATTGGAATTCCCGTAACGATCCCAATATGTGCACTAGGTGCTGAAAGAAGTGCTTTTCCCTTTGCTCAAAAACCCATTATAAGGATGGTGTTTGTCATTGGTTTTCCCACATGAAGAGTATCTCTGGCCAGGGTCTAAATTTAGAACCAACACTGGGAATAGCAAGGTCACATGGCAGTACTGGCACCAGAGCAGCTGTCCTCCTGACCAACACTGCTTCAGAAAGACCCTCAAGAATAGAGCAGACCCAACCAGACTAACAATGAGTCTACACAGTGTGATCTCCAACAGGCGTGGAGATAGTGAGTCTATCTTTAGAACACATGATCCACATTTCACAGGCAGTTATGTACTGTTTTCTATGCTTTATAACTCAGGATCAGAGTAAACTACATACATGAGACATATCATAACAAACTACAACCCTTGCCCTATCTATCCATTATTGTGCAATGAATTATCTGTGAGAAATCCAGCTTCAAAATCAGAATCCAACTGAATGAAATCCCAGTTTAAATGCCAAAGTAGCTTCCAGTGCATGTTTACTGCTCTGTCCATGTGTACATGCTCAACCTGCATGCAGACTCTGACTGATCAGAGAAAGGGGGTGGAGTTAATGATGGTACTGACCATCATTATATTGGGTTATAGAGGAAAATGAGAAGGGAGGAGTTGTTTGCATTCTTTCTTTGCTTACACAGTGTTCATATTTCAGAGTAAAGTATTTAATGGCTCCAAGGATCACAAGTTCAAATCCTGGGCCAAAATTTTAATTAAATAAATAATCTTGAAAAGCAGTAATACTTATACAAACATAATAAATCACATTCAGGTTGTTGTTTTTTTATTTGGACCACTCTCAAGTGTTTTGAAGAACTTTCGCATCTTGCATCACTTTTGGTGAACAATTTCCTACAGGATTTCTGAGATGCAAATTGTTTAGTCCTTACAAGCAAAAGAAAAAATAAATTTTTGATCAAACCATAAGTCAAATCCATATGAATATTTATTTCTACATCTTAAAAGAAGACAGATTTGAGTAACCTAGGATGTCCCGAAAGTCTGCTGTCACTGAATATCTACGTTAACTCTCTTCTGTAATCCAGAAACTGTGGGTTTCCCATTCCCATTCAATAAAAATATCACAAAAAATAATTTTTTTGTTCAGAATTTAATGTAAGGCAAAAAAGAACTCATATATTCATTGTATATCATGGCAAAATTCAGAACGTTTTTGCTTTACATTTGATCAGTATGGATTATAGCTCATGAAAACCAGATTCAGTAAATCAAATTATAAGAATATCTAATGAACAATATAATACATGGCTCTGTCAGCAGGTGCTGAGTCCTGTTACACTGTCTTGTTGATTTTGGGTTGAAATAAATGTATAAAAAGTCTTATTAGTTCTAGAGTCTATGTCCCAGGTCTGTCCACCAGAAGGTTCTAATATGTCCTATATGTCACTGTAGACCATTTCTATTGGTTTAGTCATCCACAGTTATTTTCTCAGTGTACAGAGCAGCTACAAAAGAGCTGGTTCAAAACATGGAGAAAATAAAAAAAAATGGACAAAATGGAGCTACATGGACATTGGGCAGCAGTGATATCTTTTATATATTTATCTATTAGATTAGATTAATTAAGTCTGTAGTATCAACAACACTGTATGTAAGGCATTATTATTATTATTATTATTATTATTATTATTTATATTCATATTTGTCTATATACTTATATATTATTACAATTTCCTAGCTATTTATATTACAATTAATATTTATTTTAGTATTTAAATATGCTATAATAAGTGTAATTCCATCATCACAAGCAAAAGTGTACATGCAGGATGTTCTGCTTTTATATCTATGAACTGAACTGACAACACTGACAAAATGTATTTCATACTAGTAAAACTAATGTTACTTACATTAAACTGGAAAATGAATAACTTCACTTGAGAATGAAATTTTACATTAGTCAAATTTAATGTTTTTCACCCATTATTGACTTTTAACTCGCTCAAACTGAATGTCTGGTTTCAATAAGTTGTGTATTTCAAGCTAAAACTCATCTCTGTTCACCGGCCTACTCCTGATATACTGCAAAAAGTACACAAAGAGCAAAAAGGTCATCGTTTTTAAAGACATATTCTGTGAAAGTGTCCGCTGCTGGACACCAAACCCCTCTGCTTGAGCATGTAATGTCAGAGTCCCTGAGCTGCCCGATGGCCACATATGAAATGAGTTTATATCTCTCATACGACAGGCCTTTCACTGCTTCTTTAATGGAGTCAGAGAGCTCTCTGGCTAATGCAGAGCAGCGGCTGGTATACTGAGCTTCTCCCAGGCGTGCATCCACGATGCTCTTCATCACGGAAAGTGCTTGATCAATGGGGAATCTCCTGTGAGGAGCAGTCTGATACTGCTGCCACACACCCTGTCCAGGGTACAGGGTTAAATATGACGTCCAGGGAAGGGAGGTTTCTGTTTTTATGGCCTGGTTCGGGGGTCTTTGTGAGGACCCTGCAGTCTGCTTTGTCTTGCTCCTTTGTTGCTTGGAGTCACATTGAGCCTTTGTGGTCACTCTGGACATCTGACCCTCACCCCCTTTCTGACTCCCATGGCCAAGTCTCCTCTTGCTTAAGCAGGTGTTGTGGGTGTTACGGGGCTGAACATCCACAAAACATCAGAAATAGAAAATATTATACACTAAGATGGGTATTAGATGGGTTCATACTTGGCTAAGCACTCACATAACTCATCGTCACTGTTGAGCCCCACAGAACCACCAAAGAGCAGGTATTATTTAGGTGGTAAGTCATATTAGGGTCATTGATTGATTCAAATATGAATTAACTAATTCATTCACTGCCATTAAAATTGTTTAATTGTCCAATAGCCCTAAACTGTAGTCAATATATAAACTATAAAAATGAAGATTTATTGTAAACGTGCACATAGACCCACTGTGCTCCACATTTAACCCATCCACACAGTGAAACACACACTAGGGGGCAGTGAGCACACGTGCACAGAGTGGTGGGCAGCCTGCTCCATGGCACCAGGGAGCAGTTGTGGAGTTAATTGACTTGCTACATCAGTCATGCCCTGCCAGTTAGGGGAATTGAACTAGCTACCTTCCAGTCACAATACTGGTTCCATTGTGAGAAGGCAGGCATGCTAATAATAAAATAATTGATTTAGGCCAACACCTTATTAAAGCTATCACAATGGGATCACATGGTTGCCTCCAGGATCAGGGTTGAGAAACACTGCTCTAGCCCATGCTTGGCATTGGGCATAGTGCCAATAATCAAGGGTATTACTGCTTTGCTGAAAGCATTGCTGTAAGGATTCGATTGCATTCATTGCCAAGATAATGGCATGAGTTTAGGCAAAAGGTTCACATTTGTTTATCTGCTCCAGAGACACCTATTCTATTGGCAGTACTTCTCTACAGGAACTAGACAAACTGTGTGCATTTGCATGTGTGTCGGCAATGGGTGCAACTTAAACTACCTGAATGCATTCATTAGGAGGGGTGTCCACAAATATTGGACATGTAGACTGCCTCCTTTTATGAGCTGATGATAAAGAAAGCATGTAAAACACCATATAAAGGTTCTACTGAACTGGAAATAATTAAGAAAAACTTACCAGCATGTTAGTGGTTTCACAATTATCAGCTTCAGAAAATGTTCTGCTATTAAATAAGCTTCCCAGGTCGGGGGTCTGTGCTAATAAGCTGTAGTAGTCCTCCTGGAGGAGAAGTGGTCTACAGGATGACACTAACACCACAGTAATGAGCCACATGAATAAGGGGCTCCTCCCCCTCCTCTGAAGTAACCTCACTCTTCTAAAAACACAATCAAATGAAACACAAAATCCAAACGATTCAGTCGTGCAATTCTTACATTTCCCCTCAAAATCCACACCAGACTTAAATCCAAGAAGGCTCAATTGTGCTCACCAACGTATGCCTGTATTATTCTCCAATGACAAAACAAATTGTAAAATATACAGAGTAGGACACCCACATGACCAATCTAAAACTACACACATACAGCACCCACAGTTTTAGATCTTTAAAAACAGTATCAGACAATTAGAAAAGCAGTAAAACCTCACAGAAATGCAAAACAGTTGAGAAATGGACACATATCAGGTCTGATTTTTGTTCACTGCCCATCAACCCAGATTCACAGTCAGTGTGAACACATTCGAAAGCCACTCTGTGCAATAATGCTGTTCAAAGGAAGTCACTATATTTGCATTTACATCATCAAACTCATGTTTAGACAATGTTCAGATGGTCACCACCCCCGACTACATGAAACTCGTTAACCCCACATTCACCATAGAAACAGAAGATCCTATTTATAAATATCTTAACTCATTAAGGCTGTAAGAGGACGGGGGCTGGACTTGACCAGTGATGTCTCTCTCACTCACACATACACACACACGTATACACCCACACACACACCCACACACACACACACACACAATAACGGAAAATGCTGGCTGGTAGTCATGTGCTGGCTGCTTTATACCACACACTCTTAACAAAATGGTTCTTCAAATGGTTCTTCTTTAAACCATGTCTGTAATAGGGATGCAAGAATGTAAAGAACCTTTATACCAACAGTACAGAAATGTTCTTCATTACTCACATTTCTATTACAAACTTGGATTTTTATAGAAACACAATCAAAAATTCTTTAGACATCTGTTCATTCACCACCATTGTGAACAATCCTGATAATTTCTATATTACAATATTTCACTCCACCATTCAAACCACCATTT
This sequence comes from Acestrorhynchus altus, assembly GCA_034509495.1. Classification (NCBI taxonomy): domain Eukaryota; kingdom Metazoa; phylum Chordata; class Actinopteri; order Characiformes; family Acestrorhynchidae; genus Acestrorhynchus; species Acestrorhynchus altus. Next base: position 26,863,292 of record CM067514.1, read on the forward strand.
CAAATAACCATTTCATTCTGTTGGTTATGCTCTACTCTAGAGTTTTATTTTAGTTTTATTTTTAGTTTTATTTAAAGGTGGTTACATTCACACAGCAGTGAAAAGTGGCCGAAATCCAATTTTTCATCATATGTGATTAGTGTTGTCACGATGATTATCTTATCGATTTATCGTACAATATATGGGCATGACCTCAATCATTTTTGACTGCAAAGGAAAATAAAACATTTAAAGTGGAGCTTAAAGAAACCAAAAATGCAAACCAATGAAGTGGGCGTGGCTGAATAATGTGCCCTTAACAGTGAGCTCGAATGCGTTCTTGGTGATGAGACCAGCTGTCAGACACTGGAACTCCTTGCTTGCTCCTATGATTCTGGTGAAATAAAAAATAAAATTTTTTTGGGTGGAGCTTTTTAAATTACAGGGGAGTGATGGACCTCTAGGACCAGGGTTGAAAAATACTGGAATAGACTCTAACCCTGCAGTTCCTCTGCTGATAGATGGTAAATGTACTAAGATGTTACACTACAGCTATTATTATTACTATAACCTCATATAAAAATTAATTAAAGAAGAATCTTTATGGAACCATAACTCATTATTCTATGATGCTGAACCATTTGAAGAACCTTTATATTAAAGGTGCATGTGCATGTTTGTTACTCCCAACCGCGTGGTTGAAGACCCATTCAAGACTACTGTAAGTGTCCTTGGCATGTGCAGTCATCCATGTAATGATAGAGACCACAGTAAGGGACATGGGCTGATGGTCAAAAACAAGGAGTTCAGTAACTTATAGAAGGAAAAAAAATCACAATATTCCTAGACAGTCTCCAGTCTGTGAGCTTAAACAGCTGGATGTGCTTTCCAAATCCTGATCCTGATCCTGTCTTATTTTAGATCCAGGACCATGGAGGCAGGATTCTCGAGATAGAACTTCCACAAGTTAGAGAACCGACACATGGTGGCTCCATCAATGATTCTGTGATCTGCAGACCAGCTGACATTCATGATATGTGCTTTCACCACCTCGTCCTTTGCATTGAATCGGGGTAAAACCTGTGTGTAAAGAGAAACAAATATTCTCTATTAGATACACCTATCAACCATAACGTCCTTGTTTCAACCTTAACTGTCCATTTTATGAGCTCCATACTGCAGCACTTTGTAGTTCTATAATTACAGACTGTAGTTCATTTGTTTCTCCAGATACATTGTTAGTCTCCCTGATCTTCAATGGTCAGGACACAACAGGACAACCACAGAGCAGGTATTATGTGGGTGGTGGGTCATTCTCAGCACTGCAGTGACATCGACATGGTGGTGTGTTTGTGTGTGTTGTGCTGATATGAGCGGATCAGACACAGCAGTGCTGCTGGAGTGTTTAAACACTGTGTCCACTCACTGTCCACTCTACTAGATACTCCTACCTAGTTGGAAAGTCAGAGACAGAAGCTCATCTGTTTGTTTTGGTCACCATCTAGTCCTTCATCAGTGCTCACAGGACGCAGTATATCTTTGGCTGTATATCCTTGGTTGGTGATCTGTTCAGCCCAGCAGCGACACTGAGGGGCTTAAACACCCCAGCAGCACTGCTGTGTCTGATCCGTTCATACCAGTGCAACACCTAACACACCACCACCATCATGTCAATTTCATGTCAGTGAGTATTCAGATAACTGCAGAAATCTGGTTAAGGTGGGATAATTGAGTGCATATAAAGACACACACTGATGATCTATTAGACTACATGTCTATTTCACACTGTCATTAATGGAAAAGTGCCACAAACCTGAAGTTTCCCCAGAGCACCAATCGCCACCTCAGGAGGGAGAATTACTGGCTTTGCATAGGTGCCTCCAATCTGTGAAAAAAGTGGATTGTCTGATGTTATTAAACTATGTGGTGAAATTAAATGTATTTATTTTAAATACACTCATTTATAAGAACAAACTTACTGAGCCGATGTTGGATAGGGTGAAAGTTCCTCCAGTAAGGTCAGCGGTGCCCAGCTGCCCAGATGCTCCTAATGCCTGCAGCCGATTGAGCTCCACAGCTATTTCAAAAACACTTAACATCTGTACGTTCTTCACATTGGGCACCAGCAGGCCCTGCACAGTGTCCATGGCCAGTCCAATATTATGAGCTGCCTGAGTTAGGAATGAAAATGCCACACAATAAAGATTAACATGATTTTCCTTTTCATTCCAACCATCAAGCAGGACCTTGTGCCTACCTTGTAGGTAATGTTTTGGCACGCTTCATCCACAGAGGCGTTCAGGACCGGAAAGTGGAGAAGGCCTAGAGAAGCTGCCTGTAAATCAGACACAAACACAATTGTTTGTCATGAGTGCAATATATACTGCATTACATTCACACAGGTAGAGCGAGATTGGTAAAAATGTTTTTTACCTTGATGAAGAACGGCATGTAGCTGAGCTTCACTCCTCGAGACTCAGAAACTCCCTTAAGCTCTGAGCGAAGACGCACCAGCTGCGTTAGGTCCACTTCATCCTTATAGCCAAAGTGCGGTATCTTCAGAGCTGCTGTCATGGTCTTCACCATGGCCTTATGGAAACCTGTTTCCAATTTTATGAGCATGAATTAAAACCGAGGTGATTAAAGATGGTCCAAATAATGGTGAAAGATCAAAGTAACCTTTTGCCACTTACTCCAGTAATGCTAAGGCTAATGACCAACGGTGCTTTTTCCAATGCATGGTACGTACTACTTGACTCTTCTTGCCAATTATTCTATTGCCAAGAGTATATATAGAATAGAAAATATCTTAATGTCACATATATAATGAAGGCTTTGGGTACTATTGGGTGTGCTTGGCCTCATAAGAAGACGATATATGAAGGACTCAAGAAACGTAACAGAATATAAACAATTTGTTAATTAATGAAAAAATATACATTCACAGAACATTTAAAACTGACTTTAAAATAAATTATTTTAAAAATAGAAACAAAAACAGAGAAAGAAAGAGAGGGGGGGGTGAAGAGTTCATGAAATTTGTTAGATAAAGCTCTGCGTATGTTCTTTTCTTAGAGAGCAGCTGGTTGATGGTTTTACAGAGTAATCTCAATTTAATTCATAGTAATTATAAGTTAATCTCGCCTATATGGCATATTAGCAAGAGGGTTATATTTAAATCAGGCTTATGGTCCTTGGGGAATGTACAAGCCTTCTATCACATGATGTACTGAATGGACGGCCATATCGCCCAGCATTAATTCATTCTTTTAAAAAATTTCTATTGAAATATGCGTTGGAAATGGTCACATATACAACAGCAGTTTCCCCAAGAAAAACCCAATATCCCCAATTAAGCTGAGCCAATTAACCCCCCACTCACTTGGAGCCCATCCTTTCATTTGCAGCAGGATCAACAGATGCCTGACCTGTATCACAATGTGAATGATGAGAGGAAAGATCTGAGCCTATTCACCTGCTCACCCACTCACCCAGAGTGTATGACCTATTGTGTGCTCTCAGGCTCTGGATGCTGATATTGAAGCAACATGACCCAGGATTCAAACTGGAAATCCATGGGCCATAGGATTACATGTCTAATTTTAGTATAATTAATAAACAACTGGTGTTTCCTGAAAAGATGTCAGTTTCAGATCTGCAAAACTTAAAAATATTTTTAAAACTCTTAAAAATAATAGTGTTCCAATATTGGTTCCTCTTTGGCATTGCTTTAAAAAACACTGTTCATTTTAAGAGTACATGACAAGCTCTTACCTTTAAGAGGTTCAGTGCGGTCTTTGCCTGTGAACACAGGCTTTGGGGCAATGGGTGTAGGGATGCTTGTGCTGGGCTTCATCTCTTTGGGCTTAGCTACAGGGATTGCTGGTGCAGGAGGAGGAGGCTGGATCTCATGGAAGGGGCTTGGGGGCAGGATGGCCCCAGTCTGCTTGGATATGAAGTTTAGGATGTCCTCTTTAAGAATGCGCCCATCCTTCCCAGTCCCAACAACTTCGCTAAGCTTGATCTAATAAGACACAGGAGTGAAATGAGGGGATTAACACTGAAATGAAACTGTGCTTCATCCACTTGATCAACATAAACCGAGTTATGAAATTGACATCATGTCTACAAATAAAATAATCACACATTATGTTTAACAGTAAGATCAGACATTCGTAAAGCCCTTCTTATCAGCCTCTCTTTGATTCCCAGTTAAATCGGATTTCTGCCCTGCCCCCACCAGTGGCTATGGAAACAATTCCACTCTGGTAAACTATGTGAAGTCGTCTGGGTTTAACTGACATTTTTATTTTCGGTCTTCCCTGGAAAGGACAGGACACACAAAACAAACCTTGTCTAACAGTAATCAATCATGACCTTCTTTTATTCTCTTTTGTCCCTGCTGAGCCCAGCAGCTTCTGGGTCTTTTAGAGAGTCATCATCCTCTCATTGTAACACCAGCAAGCCTGTACCCCTGCTGACTGTCTCTACACTCTTACTGAATCTGTGGGAAAATCTCTAATCATGGTCCTTATCAGGAGCAGTATCGCCACAACTTGTGTGAGAAGACTCACAATATGATTATCAATACACAGGATTCATGTATTTTTATTTAACTATGAATACACTATGTCCAAATACTCCTGGACACCCCTTCTCAGCTGCTTTAAGTTGCACACACTGCTGACACAAGTGTTGTCCATCCGTTTGTTTCTCTTCATACTTTGTTAGCCTCCTTTCACCCTGTTCCTCAGTGGTCGGGACCCTGCATACCGCACAGAGCAGGTATTATGTGGGTGGTGGGTCATTCTCAGCATTGCAGTGACACTGACATGTGTTTAGTGTGTTGCACTGTGTGGTAAGAGGAGTTTACTAAAATGTGTTACTGGCTGGAATGTGTGAGAGGTAATATTCACTCACATTGTTCTCCATGGCTAAACGTCGCACTGCTGGGGTGGCCTGGGTCTTGTGACCTTTAATTTCCTGGTGTGTGTGTTCCTCTTGAGACACAGCTGGTGTTTCCAACACATCCTCCTCTGGAGCTACCAGAGAACAATAGTGATCAACTGATATGTCATATTGTGAACAAGAGCAGGAGTTTTAATTCCTGAATAAAACATGTGGCAGGTTGGAGATTAAAATCCATAAACAGAACTGAAAACATTCTGATAGTAGTTATCAGCTGATGTCTGCTTACCTTGGCCTCCATCTGTCTCAATATCAACCAGTGGTGTGCCCACAAGAGCAATGGAATCAATATCGTAGTAAAGTTTGCGGATGACACCGTCATAGCGGCTGGTGATTGTAACGGAAGCTTTGTCACTCTGTACTTCACAGATACTGTCAAACTGGGATACTCTGTCACCTTCCTTCACGTACCTTTTCAGAAGAAAGATTTTAAAGGTCAGAAATGATTTGACCGGCATGACAAGAATAAAGTGAAGCAAACAATTATTTGATCCCTTGCTGACTGTGTAAGTTTGCCCACTGACAAAGACATGAACGGTCTATTATTTAAGGGTAGGTTAACTTTAACAGTGAGAAATAGAATATCAAAAGTAAAATCCAGAAAATCACATTGTAAAAATTATATACATTTATTTGCATTTTGCAGAGAGAAATAACTAGTTGATCCCCCTGGAAAATAAGACTTAATACTTGGTGGCAAAACCCTTCTTGGCAAGCACAGCAGTCAGATGTTTTTTGTAGTTGATGAGGTTTGCACACATGTCAGGAGGAATTTTGGTCCACTCCTCTTTGCAGATCATCCCTAAACCATTAAGATTTTGAGGCTGTCGCTTGGCAACTCAGAGCTTCATCTCCCTCCACAGGTTTTCTATGGGATTAAGGTCTGGAGACTGGCTAGGCCACTGCATGACCTTAATGTGCTTCTTTTTGAGCCTCTCCTTTGTTGCCTTGGCTGTATGTTTTGGGTCATTCTTATGCTGGAAGACCAGGCCACAACCCATATTTAATGTCCTGGCAGAGGGAAGGAGGTTGTCACTGAGGATTTTACGGTACATGGCTCCATCCATTCTCCCTCTGATGTAGTGAAGTAGCCTTGTGCACTTAGCAGAGAAACACCCCTAAAACATAATGCTTCCACCTCAAAGCTTGACAGTGGGGACGGTGTTCTTTGGGTCATAGTCAGCATTATTCTTCCTCCAAACACGAGTGAGTTAATGCCAAAGAGCTCAAATTTTGTCTCGTCTGACCACAGCAATCCCAATCACTCTCAGAATCATCCAGGTGTTCTTTGGCAAACTTCTGACAGGACTGCACATGTGTCTTCTAGGGCAGGGGGGCCTTGCGGGCACTGCAGGATTTTAATCCATTACGGCCTAATGTTTTACCAATGGTTTTCTTGGTGACTGTGGTCCCAGTTGCCTTGAGATCATTAACAAGTTCCCCCCGTGTAGTTTTAGGCTGATCTCTCACCTTCCTCGTGATCAAGGATACCCTATGAGGTGAGATTTTGCATGGAGCCCCAGATCAATGTCGATTGACAGTCATTCTGTATTTCTCTTAATGGTTGGTAGGGGATCAAATACTTATTTCTCTCTGCATAATGCAAATAAATGTATATAATTTATACAATGTGAGTTTCTGGATTTTACTTTTGATATTCTATTTCTCACTGTTAAATTTAACCTACCCTTAAAATGATAGACTGTGTCTTTGTCTTTCATTATAGACTGTTCAGGTCTTTGTCAGTGGGCAAACTTACAAAATCAGCAAAGGATCAAATAATTATTTCCTTCACTGTATGTGCTCTTCAGAATATCACTAAAGAGTAGCTATACTGCCTCCTGGTGGTGTAACGCAAAATCAATCATTCAGAATAATCCAAAAGTAAGTTTTGAAAGTGAGCAATACATTACAGTTCATCCAGCCATTTATACCTAATGCATGCCTTGCAGTCACATGGTTTTCTTGTGACAGCATATTGAGTACCTCACTTAACAATAACACTAACCTTGCAATTGAACCCAACAGAACAGGTACCAAGAATGGGATATAAGCTATATTTATCATGACTTTTTTCGACCACTAGCCTCATCTGAATCACTGCCAAACCTGTTGTTTCATGATATTTATGCATATTTAATTCATAATCCATCACCTTATTCAGTACAAAGTACAAAACCTGCAAAAGCATTGGTGCACAGAAATTTCACTGCATGCTCGGAATTGGATCTTGAAAAAAATTCTTGTCAAAGTAAGGTAATGTGGCAAAGCTTGTAGTGTAATCAGCATGACAAGCATACCTTCTAAATAAAGCAGTGTTTGCAATCACCATATTCTGATGAAATACAGCATCAGGTCTCCTATTATTGGACAAAACATTTTGCATAGCTTACCATTCTTTAACTGTCACCTCCATGATCCCCTCTCCGATGTCAGACAGTTTGAACTGTAAGATGGGTCCTCCTGCAGCTGTATTGGGAATAAGTTAAGTTACAAAAATAGAAAACGATGCACAGATTGTGTGATCTCAGTTGTTTCTTCATAAGAGAAACAGAACTTACCATAGCTAGTTCGGAAAAATCTGTGCTGATGCAAAAGGCAGACAGAATACGAGTGGGGTGTGTATACGGCAGGTGCTTTCTGAACCTTAGAGGACCACAACTTGTGCAGCTGTTGTACAGAGACCTTCAATAATGCAAAGCACAAAAGACAGCATTCATTCAATTCACTGTGTACTGCAGCAACTGGAGGCAGCTTTAACACCAATAATACAAACAACAGTATTGTCCGCAGTCCCCTCTACTCATCTCCAAGAGAGAAATAAGACCATTGCTGACTAAGTGAAAAATCTTTTTTAAAAAATACAATATTTTTAATATACACTGCTTTTGAATATACACTGTCTATTTAATCAGCTCCCCTTACAACAGAGCAGCACTTTATAGCTCTATAACCACAGACTGCAGTCCATCTGCTTTTCTGCATACTTTATTCTCATCCTTTCACCTTGTTCCTCAATGATCAGGACCCCACAGGACCACCACAAACCATTACAATGGGAGTGGTGAGTCATCCTCAGCACTGCAGTGACACAGTGGTGTTGTGTTAGCGTGTGTTGCACTGGTACAAGTGGATCAGACACAGCATTGCTGCTGGAGTGTTTAACCCCCTCAGTTTCACTGCTGGACTGAGAACAGTCCACCAACCAGAAATACCCAGACAACAGCATCCTGTGAGCACTGACGAAGGACTAGAGGATGACCAACACAAACTGACCTTCTGTCTCTGACTTTACAACTGCAAGGTGGATTGGACAGACTTGACAGTGAGTGGACACTGTGTTTAAAAACTCCAGCAGCACTGCTGTGTCTGATCCACTCCTCCCAGCACAACACACACTAACACACCACCACATCAGGAGGTTGAAGTGCAGTTATGTGTGAGTAATACTGAGTGTTTGTATTGTTTATCATGTTTACAGTGCAGTATGAACAATATGTGTCTGTTTAGAGTTTGTCCTGAGTGCTTTGCTGCTGTGACAATGTGAATTTGCCAGCTGTGGGACTAACAAATGTCTCGTATGAATCCTTAGACCATTACAGCAGCTCTATTGTAAATTTACAGAGCCATGAGGATCTAATGTAAACAATCCTAAAGTAGTGTATTATTACACACACACAAATAACTCGCTCGAGCCTTCCCATTCCCTGCCCCGCTTCACTCGCCCAACCCCACAAAGTCCGACCGGCTTTAGAAGCCTTCCCGCGCCCCTAATAAACGTTTAAAGACCGTGCAAACCCACCAGACGTCTAATAAACGGGAATGAGCCCCTCACAGTCATGAGCGCCGCCATGTTTTCTTCTCCTCGAGTAAAAGATTTGCATACGTGCCTATGACGTAAGGATCACGCCCCGATTCACCGGCCAATCAGGCGGCGATTTTGATTCGCTGATCTGGAATCAGCGCTGGCTGGTCACGCGTATCCCCGCCTCAGTGTGAAGCAGTGCAAATCTGACCTGGGATCAGGGTAAACAGCGCACAAAGGCCTTTAAACAACGGCAGCCGTAGCAGCTGTGTTTTCAACTTACAACGACTTTGTTATTCATGAAGCAGAAACCAGACCGTGTTTTTATCCTGTTTTTGTGACGGTTCGTTAGTTATTTTGACTTTAAGGCTTATGTACAGCACTGTGCACACACTGTAGACACGTCAACACATTATATAAAGTCGTTTTTAAAGAGTTTTTAGTAGGGCTATATGTAGTGTAATGAATATAATGATAACCATCTAACCACTTTTCTATATTAATTAAATGTGTATTTATTATAATATTGGTGTTTTACTGAGGAAATACAGTATATATATATATATATATATATATATATATATATATATATATATATATATATATATATATATATAGTGTTATAAATATATAATACTTAAAAAAAATACTGGAAATAATATTATTTATTTTATTAAATATCCATTATTTTTTATTTTGTATCCTTTATATTTAATCAGGTGTAAATGAGCCCTAAACAAATTCTTGCACTACTGCACTTTTTTATTTTATTTATATTTTTATTCTTTCTGTATCGTTTGTCTGATTTTATTGTTTATCTATTTTTATTTTCTTTTATATTTTATATCATGTCTGTCCCTCGCTGTAAAGAGCTGTGTGAAACTTTATTTAAAGTAAAATTAATAAAATACCAAACCCATTCACCCATTCAATGTTCAATTTCCTCTGGTGTGTTTTCTTCGTGAGCTGAGATGAGCTCACACTGAGAGAAAAAGTTCAATTCAACTAAAACACAGGTCTTAAAGTGAGCTTTGATGTGGTCTTTTGTTCAGATGGACCTCCTAATTTTTACCACATTATCAATAACATAAAACTCGACTTTGTGTGTTAAAGTATAAAATGTTATCAACAAAAAAATCCTTGTTTAACTTAAACCGTATAATTAAATTGTATATCATATAATTGTCAGAATTGTCTCTTCTGTCCTTTTTTATTTAATATTTAACTGAAAATAAATTAAAATAACACTTTGCCTGTGAGTTTTCTTGTATATCTCACAGTCATATCGTAAAACAGCTCATCAGAGAAGCTTTATGGTGCCTTTTTATTCAATACTATCAACATCCTTTATTAATTGTATTTATTAATGCATTATTTTGTATGATATATTATATATTTATTCATTCTTTGGTTCAAACGTGCTGCCTTTAAGATGGTTTGCTGCTCACACTCATTCCCACACCGCTGAATAATGTGCAGGGTGTTTTAGACCTCAGATGTGGTGAGATATTATATCATATATCTGCTCTGTGCGCTCGCGCGCAGCCATGCGTCACGGTGGCAGTAGTGCGCATGCGCGACGCTGGCCGGACTAGTAGTGGAGCGGTCGGGGGGGCAGAGCTCGTCCTGCGCGCGCGCGGAAACAACTGCTCTCTGCGGGGTCTCAGCGCTTCTGCCCGGGTTACGGAGCCGGGGTTTGTCTCCTGCCGGCCCAACTATCCGCGTGTATCAGTGTTTATTCGTGTTTATCCGCCGGACGCGCTCTTAGCCCGTGTTGTTTGGAAGCTGCTCCGCCGGCTGACTTCACCCGGCGTCCGGCCGAGTCTGGGGGCTTTTTCAGCTGCCCCAGCCCTCCTACAGGCTCCCTTCTCCCTCAAACCGTCGACATTCCCTGCGAAATCCTCCCCGAAGCTAAGAAAAATGGCCGCAACGGCGTATGAGATGGACGGAAGTGTGATGGAAGGGGTGAGTGCTGCTCCCGGCCTTTGTTTATCTTCATTCCTCCCTGTTTTATCTCCTTTAAACGCCCCCTGCCTCTATCTGAGTCTCTGTGAGCCGGTTCATCGTCGTCTGAAGTGTCCCAAAGCCACCCTGAGCTCTCTAGCACCTCCATGTCCTCTCTCTCTTTCAGGGGGGACAGGTCCTGAGGGGGTCCGCAGCTCTCAGCTGCATTCAGGGGGCTGCCATCAAAATCAGCAAAATCCGAGCAGGCAGAAGCACACCAGGGTTAAGGTAAAGTGAAGCACTCAGGTGAAGCTGTTCTTGGAGCTGAACCTTGTATCTACTCTCCTCTCCATCACAGACCCCTCTCTCCCTCCTCCTCCTCCTCCTCAGCTCTGAGCCACGAGACAAAAGCTGGCTGAGTTGAGGATGAGTCTGACCTCAGACCTGCACAAGAAGCTGCCTTTAAACTCAGCTGCTGTTTGGTGATCCGTCCTCACCGTCTAACCTCTGTCCACACTGCAGACACTTCCACACAGCAGATTACTGCTACAATGCCCTGATCAGGGCAGATGAATAGGGGCCTTTGTTAGTCGCAGCACCACCAGCACATGGCCGGGCAGCACTACTCTGCACTGCCCCAACTTTACTCGCCCCGCTTTACCATTCCTCACGTCTGTATCAATATGAACAACCTAATGTTGTGTTAGGAGGTGGTGGGTATTGTTTTAATGCCGCTCAAATGTGAATATCTCCGCGTTTAAGTGTTTTGGGGGTTTTAGTGCTGTAAACACCTTGTTATGTAAATGTTCCTTGTTATAGGCATCATCATCATCAGTGGAGAAGTCTACAGTTGGGAGCACCCCATACTCATTCTTGTCTTTTCTTCATTGTTATGCCCCCTCCCCTGCTCCCCTGCTCCCGTCAACCTCGGCAGGCCTCAGCATCTGTCAGGGTTGGAGTTGCTCAGGGACATGTGTGATGGCAATCTGGAGGGAGCTACAGTGGGCTCTTCAGAGATCACGTTGACTCCGGGGAAAATTAAATGCGGGAGCTATATTGCTGACACCCAGACTGCAGGGTAAGCCAATGTGTTTTCTGACCTTTCTGGAAAATGGGTATTTAAAAGGGTTTCACGGATTTAAAGTTAATTAAACAGTTAATGTTTGGGGCAGTTTTAGTGCTAATATGGGTCTCAAAGTAGCAAATTGAAATGGGTTATAGTTAAAATCTGGTTATATCTGTTTTATTCATGTTACAGGTTTGATCATCAGCTGGTCTAAAAAGTTTCATAGCTTCCTCCACTGTGGAGTCACACCTAACGCCTCATTTCCTTAGCCAGTTGATTTGAGTAAATCAGGAATCCTTGCAACTTCCTCCCACAATGAATTGGCTAAGGGATAGAGAGGAATTTAACAAGACCCCACAGTGGCCGATAATAAGGGACGTGATTCTAGTTGGTTCCCTAAACGTCTTCATAACAGGCATTTTTAGCTTAACTACTAACCAAAGTCAAACTTCTGTGTTTTGTAGGAGTGTTGGGCTTCTGCTTCAGATCTCCCTTCCCTGTGCTCTGTTTACTGGAGGACCTTCAGAGCTCTGCTTGAAAGGAGGCACTAATGCAGAGATGGCACCCCAGATTGATTATACAATCAAGGTAAGTAGGTGTAATTTAAGTGAAATTACATATTAACTGTAGTGGTGATATAGTTTCCGATAAAAGGAGTAACTCTTAACATGTGACTCATGAAGTATGGCAATATAAAATTCATATGACCTTTCTAACCACTTTTCCAACCACTCTATAGGTGTTCAAACCCATTGCAGAGAAATTTGGCGTGCAGTTTGACTGTGATTTAAGAATGAGGTGCGTTTCTGTTCTTTACTCACATTGGCTGTGAACTGTAATGCTCTGTGATATTTAAACATCAGTCTTCTTATTTGTTTTGCACTGTTCAGAGGTTACTACCCAAAGGGTGGGGGAGAAGTTGTGGTAAAAGTGAACCCTGTAAAAGAACTGAGTCCCATCAACATGACCGAAAGAGGCAACATCACTAAAATCTACGGCCGGGCCTTTGTGGCCGGGGTGCTGCCTTTCAAGGTATGTTTCTTAGAGTTTGAGCTCTCTGTGTTTGTCTTGCATGGCATAAAATTTTGTGCTAACATAACACTTACTGCCTGGAAAATGTTGATAACATTTATTTGCTGCCAAACTTGTCATTGTGTTGGCTAAATTGGTAAATGCTGATTGGATGAGTCTTGTTTTTAGCTGGCAAAGGACATGTCCACTGCAGCAGTGCGCACTATCCGGAAAGAGATTAAAGATCTTTACATCAATATCCAGTCTCTGCAAGAGAAGGACAAGGCCTGCGGAAATGGCAACGGCATTATGTATGTTAAAAAAATAATCATCACATTTTTTCCCATCTGAAACATCAGGACGGTAACTCAGTTATGATCACATGATTTTTGTCTTTTGTTCAACACAGAATCATTGCAGAGTCCTCCACTGGCTGTATATTTGCTGGCTCATCTCTTGGCAAGAAAGGTGAGAGCATCCTTTGTATTTTAGGTCAGACTGTCGTTCTATATTAGGCTTGTCACAATAACAATTTCTGGATGGTATATTGTCCCAGAAATAATGGTAATAAACGTAATTGTAATGGTAATTATTACCATTTTATGTCCATTTTATGCCACTGATATAATGAAAATAGCAAAATAATCCAGGCACACAATTTTCATGAGAAAGTAACACTTTATTAATGTTTAAATAAATCAGACAGTGGATTTTGTAAAATTAAACCCTTGTTTACATAAAGTTGATGTAATGGCTTATTAACTTTAATTTGCTCTTTTTACGAAAAAAAAACCATAATGGGCAATTAGGGGCCGATAAGTCGATAACATATTTATTGTGACAGGCTTATTGTATCTCAGTCAATAATGTTAACAACCTGACTAGGGTCCTGTCATTTCTGTGATGGCTCATTTCTTAAAGGAAAATTGTAAAAAAGCAAATGAGGGAGGGGGGAGTCTAAAAACCTGAATGGGAAAGAAAAAATGAGAACATGAAAACAGATGGGTTAATGTTCTGATTACCTAATTTTTACACTTTCTCCACTAGTTGGCAGCATTTCAGAGTAAAATGTTTTTGTGCAAGGACCTGTAATGAGGCAGTGTGGTTCAGTTCAGCCCATTCCATAATTGTGGGTACATTGATATAATTTTGGTTAACTGGGAGACCCAGAAAAGTGTAGACACAATTCTAGAACTAAAACCATAAACAACAGATTATCTGTCTGCATGAATCTGGTCCATATATTAGTGCAGTGTGTACATAAATGTAATATATTGATTATTTCTTACTCTAGTAATAGTTATCGGTCATTGTTGTTATTATGTTATGGTGTTTTGTTTTTTTTCCTTAATATTTTTAAATTATTGATGTATTTGATTGATTGTTTGTCCCTCAGGTGTATATGCAGATAAAGTGGGAATTGAGGCTGCTGAGATGCTCCTGAGGAACATTAGGCACAACGGCTGTGTGGACGAGTTTTTGCAAGACCAGGTCAGCACCTGAAACTCAGTCAAAACAGGCAGTCTTACTGCTCAAACACCTACTCAAGAGCACTGTTTCCCCATGAGGTTAAATATTGTTCTCTTTTATAGCTGATCATTTTTATGGCCTTGGCTAAGGGCACGTCTCGAATGCGCACTGGCCCAATCACTCTACACACACAGACTGCCATCCACGTTGCTGAGCAACTCACTAAGGTAATGTTTTTAATGATGATAAAACATTTTGGTGGTAAGATATGGTCCAGTCTGTGTATACATTTTATTAAAGTGACATTATGCAGCAATTTTGCCTTATAATAGCAACTGTAGAATTATGTTGATGGTCCACGGGCTATAATTGGGAGAATAGCATCTGTTATGCCTATTCTGGACTGGAAAGCTGTTACTGCACTATGGAAGTTTGGAGGAGCTTCACGAGACCTTCCTCCACAGCTGCATAATGCTGCGTAACCCAAGTCATGCTGCTTCAATATGTTTCAGCTTGTTAGCAAATGCACGTGTACAGCTGTCCTTGAGGGTTGACGTATTTAGTGGAGTAAATGTGAAATACGTTTTCAATCTGCATGGGGAGCTCAGGATTAAAAAGCACATTTTATGCAGTTTAAGTGAAATGTCTTTTCTTCTCTCCTTACAGGCCAAGTTTGTTATACGCAAGGCAGATGACGAGCACGCCAACAATGACACCTACATCATCGAGTGCCAGGGTATCGGTGCCACAAACTCTAACCTGTAAATGCTGGGGTTGGTCATCCTTGGTCCATCTCCAGCCAAGGTAAGAGGAGTTGCACGAGAGGTTACTGGAGGTTGTGTAGCAGAAACACTACTGTATCTGACTGGATGGCCTGAGGACTACTTGACATTCTCTTCGCATTTCTACATGGAATGAACAATTGATTTATTAGTCTCTGAACTGACCCCAGGTCAGTCTGCTTTGTCCACGCTTTTCCCTTTTTAATATCTATCCTTTCTCAAATGACTTTTGTTACTCAGGGTATTGCCTTACACTGTAACGAAGTGGTGTTGCATTAAAGATAGTTTATTAGACCAGCCAGATTATTCATGATTATCCTTGGTATTGCTTGATCTCTGAATTTGTCACCAGTTTCTGCTCCAACACAAGCCTTAAAGAAGAAACGTTTCATAAAACCCCTCCGTTACCACAATCTGAATCGGATCAAGTTTACAGCACAAATCTGACTGAATCTTTTGCATGGAATTATTAATATTCATGTATGTCACTGTTAAATATAGTGCACTATGTGTACATGGAGAGGAAATGGTTCTCTTGTCCCTGAACAAACGTTTGAGTTCCTGTAGCTGCTTTGTCATCTTTTCTTTTGTAATTTATTTAAGTTGTTGTATGGAATGGATGGCACCATGCTTCATTTTGGGGATTATTTTTTCTTTCTTTTTTTCCATGTATTTTTCATTTAAAGCTCCTAGAACGACGAGATGGTGGTGGGGAGAGCATGTGTAAAAGTTTGAGTTTTGAAATCCCGGTTTAATTTGTAGTGTTTACTGCTTGTTATTTATGAGAAGGGATTGCAGGTGGTGATTTTGTTAAGCCTGGGATTTTTATATGCATTTTTGTTTTTGCTTTACTGTAGGAGACAATGGCCTCTTTTGCTTGATTTAAGATATTTTTGGAAGAAAACGAATCACAATAAAAGCCACGGCAGTAAAAGATGAAGGTGTGCCAAGACTTCTGACCTGGCCTCACTTTTCTCTCTAAATCCCTTCTGTAAGTGCTCGGCGTGTTTAAAAAATACAGTGTTATCTGCAGAGTTTACACAACAGTGGTGATTGCTCATAAGTGTCAGTTGTGAAGAGTGTAACTTTAAAGCTGTTGCCTGAAGGCTGGGCCCCTTTGTGCTCAGGGGCCAATACAATTACCCCCAGCAGATGCTCGGACAATGGGGAGGAAAGAAAGAATGGGCTAGCCCCATGCGAGATGAATGAATATGCATGGAGCCCTTGGGTCTGGGAAGGGTGCATCAGCAATTGTTCATGAGAGAGAAGATCCTCAGTGGGGGCTGGTGAGAGCAGCCTGTGTGCTGTATATTCAATATCCTGTTGGGTCAGAGTCCCAGGCTGTCTTCTGCATCTGTCCCTGAAAGGGGTAAAATGGTGCCCCAAGAGCAGCGTGGGGACACAGAGGAAATACTATAATTCTGATATAATTATGTTGTCGCGTCCACCAGAAAAGCAGTCATTTTGGGTTATGTACAACATTATTTAAACATACACCAATCAGCCATGATATTCTAACTCGATCCTTGTTTCAACAGTCACTTCGTTTTATCAGCACATCTGAAAGGAGCACTTTGTAGTTCTATAATTACAGACTTAAGTCCATCTGTTTCTCTGCATACACTGTTGACCTCTTTCACCCTGATTTTCAATGGTCCAGACCCCCACAGTACCACCACTGAGCAGGTATTATTTGGGTGGTGGGTTAGTGGATCAGACACAGCAGTGCTGTTGGAGTGTTTAAACCCTTCAGTGTCGCTGTGGGATCCTGACCTTTGAAGATTGCGGTAAAAGTAGGATAAAGTATGCAGAGAAACAGATGGACTGCACTCTTTTGTGGTAAGAGGAGCTGATAAAATGGACAGTGTAGAAACAAGTAGGTGGTAATAATGTAATGGTGTGGTAGAATCTCACTGAGTTTATACTGATAAGTTATCTAAAATCACACTCGGTCCCAACCCCGGATAAATGGTGAGGGTTGCGTCAGGAAGGGCATCCGGCGTAAAACTTGTGCCAAAACTATAATGTGGATCATAAATATGATGATCTGCTGTGGTGACCCCTAAAGGGAGCAGCCAGAAGAAGAAATTATCTAAAATCACACTACACAACTCTTGGTCAACAGGAATCTTTCGGTGGTCATGGTTCACTAAGACGTTTCAGCAGGGTCTGTCTGCTCTCCAAAAACAAATATCCTTCCAGAAATGTACATTAAAGCTGAGGTGATGCCATGCACAAGACACATTTTTCTCTTTCAAATTGCATGTCAGTAAGTAATATGCAATACAGGTTGTTGGTTCACTGATTTGCAGTGAAAACACAGACTGAAACAGTTCTTGTCATGCTTGCTGATGTTCTATAAACTCCACCCTCAGCTTTCTCTTCACCCTGTGTCTTGAGCTGTCCTTGCCTGTAACTCATCACTGTGCTAACGGCCAGTTACAGCTGGATTTAGAGTCAACAGGTCCCAATATTAAACCTGCTAGATATTTGTTGGACATTTGCCAGGCATTGGCAAGCTCTTGGATCACGTCTTTCAGCAGTTCAGCAGGCAGTGCTGAGTGAAGGCCGATTTGTCTCTGACGTGAGCCTTTATCCACGTTCTCCAAAAACAGTTGACAACTCAAAAGTCTGGCCTGAGTTTGGCATAATAGGTGGGAATTGGGGATTAAAGAAGAATTATGTCACAATTTTACATGCAAATATCAACTTCAGAATTATGCTGATGCTCATCTGACATGATGCTCATCTGTAATAAGACGAGTAGAGTCTTTATCAATGTTACTTCTGGCTTGGAATGCTGGCTATGGCCTTGACTAGAACTTTATGCTGCGTAACCCAGGTCATATTTCCTTCATAATAAATTGGAGTGAGTTACATTTCCTGACTGTAGGGGGAGCCCTGGAATAAAATACCAACATTAATGCTGTTCTATACAGTGAAACACTGAGACCTGGTGTGGATTTTTCTATGTTTTGTACAAACCCAAGGTGCCTGTCAGTCAGGCATTTTTTCCAGTAGAATCTAATGAGCATTATGAGAAATAGCCTGGACCTGTGTGGTGACCAATACACCATTTGTCAAAAAACAGTGATTTAACAAAGGGTCAGAGTTCATTATGAAATGTTTAATAGTGTTATAATACTGCAGTAAATCATTCTATAAAATGAGGGAAATATGTCACAGTTCCAGTGTCGTGTCCACAGCAAGTGCAGCAGTTATTTTTGGGTGTTTAACTAAAGAATAGCTGTGTTCTATAAACATTAATAAACAGACACACGCTTCACTTTCCCAGATCCTTCTGTAATCCACTGCTTTATGTGTGCTGTGAAATTAATCTTTTGTAGGTTTAGATGAGAAAAAGCTGGCCTTGTTTCTTCTAGAAGCTCGGACACCTGCTCTGGAAGGGGCTGTTATGTAACCCGAGGCCTTTATCACTTATGATCTGCAGCCTTGCCTTTTCCTCTGGCCCTTTAAATAACACCAACTTCCACCTACCGTTACACACTGGCAGCCTGAGCACAGCGAGTTAAGATTAGGTGGGATTAGTGACTTTATTTCTGTCCTATTGCTCCTGAAGTTGTTTTGTAACTTAATATTTATTTACATGAGCTTGTTTCATTATGGACTTGAAATAGATTAGACTCTGCAAATGTAAGGCTGTGAGAACCTATTGCAAACTATAGACATGAAGTTTGTTTATAATTGTAGCCAACAGAAAAATACACACCATGGACAAAAGGACACCTGCTCTTTAATTCATTATTTCTTCTGAAAGCAAGGGTTTTAAGGATTATATTTTTTTATTTCTACTGGGTTTTTTGAACATTGCTGTTAGAATTGAATTGTGTTCAGTGGCAAGAGGGTTACTGAAATCAGGATGTTGGATGATCACCACCCTACTTCATCCCCAACTCCCCATCTCCTCCCTCCCAAAACCACTGGATGGAGCTCCATCATTCCAGAGAACACAGTTCCACTGCTCCACAGCTCGACTCCTGTGGCCCACATCTGGAATTAAACATGGTGCCAATGGGTTTGTGTTTGTATATCTGCCCCAGAGAGTCCTATACTATTATGTAAGCACTAGACAACCTGTGTGCATTTGTACTTGTGTCAACAATGGGAACAACATAACCCTTTAATGCATGAAATATGACTACACGAGTTTCCCCCCAAATGATTTTATTCTTCTTTCAAGCTGATAAAACTATTGAATTGTGTGTCTCTGTGTTTTAATGTTGTTGTTTGAGTTAATCATGTGTCCACTTAGGTGTTCACCTAAAAGTGATATTGCATTAATTGCCCAATTAATATCAGTTATCAATATCAGTCAAATCAGTTTATTTAATACACACACACACACACACACACACACACACACACACACACACACATATATATATATATATATATATATATATATATATATATATATATATATATATATATATAAAAAATAAAAATATATTTGTGTATATTAAATAAATATTAAATATAATGCTGGAAATATTATACTTAAGTATGCTTTTAAGTAGTTGAATGCATTTATTAGAAGGGGTGTCCACAAACATTTGGACTTATAATGTAGCTTTAAACTGTAAATACTCAAAATATTTTTTTTAACCTACATACATTTTTTACATCTACAGCTACTTTTAATGACACTTGCTGATTTAGAGCTGGCTAGTGCGCCCCCTTGTGGTTGAAATTTCAGTTCTCTTTCTGTAACCCAGACTTCAATGGTGAAATGACTTTTCCTGTTATTACGAAGCAGTTTGCAGCATTTTATTAAAGATGATTTCGGACACCAAACCTGACCATACCTTTGGGATAAAAGCCGGAAAAGTGAGTCAGTTTGATTTTCCCTGAACTATTCCTTTAAACCAGTTTCCTGTTACCTAACACACAAGTGCAAAGACCTGCATTATTTTAACCTCTGTCAGCCTTTTTGCAACACGGGAAAGACTGCACAACCAGCAGAGATGGTTACCAAACAGAAATCCTCCAGTGACCCAACTTTAAAGGCCCACTTCTTACATTTTCCTTGTATTGTATTATTTTTATTTTTACTGAGGTCAGTATATAACACACATTTTTACAAATTATCTTTATCCTTTAGAATTACATTGATGTTATTTCTGTGCCTTTAAGACTAATCTACACTCGCCAAACACTTTATTACACTCACTGTTAAAAAGGTTACACCTAGAAAGTGCTGGATTGCAGCTTTTGAATAAAAAAGATAAAGGTCATCAGGAACAAAAATTGTATTGTAATTTTTGACTGATATGGACAATATTTATTGATCTAGACATACAGAAGTGGTGTCTCCCAGTACGGTGTCGGTTTTAAGGCCAGCCAGACGTCTCAGCCTGGAGTTGTAGAGGTTCCCTAATGGTGTCCTGTGATGATCCATCCCATGCAGCTTGAATGTTCTCACTCAGTTCTGCAGCTGGTGTGGTGGGGTGGAGTGTTGATAGAGCGTCCAATAGCATTCCACACATTTTCAATCAGGGATGGATCTGGAGATGTGATTTGCTACGCCATAGAATCTGTCTTCAAGGCGAGCTCTTGAGACAGCAGCAGTATATGGAAAAGGTAGGACCACTGGTGGTAGAACCTCGTTAACTTAACGTTGGGCTGTCAAAGTGCCTGCAATGAACAACAAAGGTGATCTGGCATTATAAGAAACTGCACCCAACACCATGACAACAGACATTCTGGACATGTGATGCGTGACAAACTATTGAGCTTGGCACTCACTACGGTGCCTCCACACAAAGATTCATTGGGCATCTCCACCAAGAAAAGTGGGATCTCCTGTGATTTTCAGCACAAGTCTCTAGAGATACTTACAATGATGTAATTATGGAAACACATCCAGTGAGTGACAGTTCTGCATACACAGACACCTTGATAAGAGGGGTCAACAGAGACTGGTTGGAGATGGAAGAAATTGGGGAGCAGGAAATGAACAACAATGCATTGGACACAGATTCACCAACAGTGGGGAGCTGTTGGATAGACTGGTCTGATGAATCTGGATTTCTACTGAAGAACAGAAAATAGGGTCATAATTTGGTGCCAACAGCAAGAACCAGTGGACAGTCTAGGCTGGTTTAGGGGGTGTAATAGTACGAGGAAGGCTTTCTTAGCACAGTTTGTGCTCTACCAGATTGTGTTTTTCTCCCTTTTATCAGTAATCACTCTGCCCTTGCCCTTTAAGAACTTCAGGAGGACCCTTCCGAAGATCCTGATAACCTGATTGTACTTTGCCCATCAGTATGTTTCATGCTCATAGCCTGAACTGTGCCCCACCAAATGACTCCCCCCTCAATAATACACAGGTTGGCATGTCTGCTGTCTTTTCCATGATGTCAGAGCTGTACAGTATCAAGTCATCTTTATTAGCATGACTGCATGACAGCAGGCAATTACTGATAAAAGATCAGCAATTAAAGAAGGCTATCTGAAGCTTTGCCACTGGGCCGTACAATGAGGCCACAAGCTGGACACAACAGCAGCAATCTTGGCCTGCATCTGCACCTAAAAACAGGAAGGTGGAAGATTAGTGGGTGAAGAAACCCGAAGAAGCCTGAAAGTCACACCTCACCAGGGCTGTAACACGAGTGCAGTGAACGGAAACCCGAGTGAGCCACATGAGCCAAATCCCCACTGTTCTGTTCCACTGGCACACTGTGTCCCAGCAGACCCATCGTATAGCAGCCTGTTGGGCCTCAACGGATTTTTGGATATTGTTGGGAGTCAGGAGAGCCACAAACCCCCTCTCACTGTGCTGACCTTCCAGGAAGGCATGTCAGACACTGTGTCCTGGAGAAGCCAGGAGAACAGTGAGTGGGGCCAGCCGGCCTCAACTGTACACAAGGTCTGGATCTCTTTAATAGGAGGTAGGACTGATTTCAGATTTTATCTTTGGGTCATGAATGGGAGTGTTCCCAGTAGGGGACAATAGTGTTGGAGGTGTGTGCATTTACATTCATGTAGGATCTGTTTCAAGGACAACATGCAGCAATAATGACTTGATATAATATGGATGGGACATCAGTCATGGCCCTTAAGCTTCTGTGTAATTCGGCTGTTACAGATGAAGTGGTTCAGTGGGAAACACTCTGGTTAGAAGCTTTCATAAAAGTCTGACAACTACAACTTTTACAGTGGGACATGTACACAGATCAACCACAACATTAAAACAACCTAGCTAATATTGTGTAGGGCCTACTTTTGAACTCTGATCGATTGAATCAAAGACTCCACAAGACCTCTGAAGGTATCCTCTGATTTCTGGAACCAAGACTTATGTTACAGAGCCTTGAAGTCCTGTAAATTGTGAGGTGCGACCTCCATCAGCATCGATGATTGGCCCCCATGAACCTGTCATTGTCCTTCCTTGCAGCACTTTTGGTAGATAATGGGCATTGCATACCGAGAAAACCCCACAAGACCTGCCTGATGTTTTGGAGATCTTCTGAAGCAGTCTTCTAGAACGACACAGTTTGGTTCTTTTCAACATGCATCTTTCTTATGCTTGTTTGTTTTTCAGCACATTAACTTTAAAAACTGACTGTTCACTTACTGACTAATAACAACAGAAGAGCCACTGAAACCAGATCATGAGTGTTATTTGCTTCACCTGGCGGTGGTTTTAATGTTATGGCTGATTCCTGACCTTCTAACCTACTGCATGCGTGAGTGTGGTGATGCTGAGAGGCCGGTCCTGGGCATGGTTCATTCACTCTCACCGTTTGTTTTTGTGGGTGACCTGGAAAAACACAAGGCCTGGCATTGAGGTGGATATGTGATCTTGGTCGTGTGCTCGTGTTTGGGTTTCAGGAGCAGCAGAGGATGGAGAGAGCGTCAAATATGGAAAATGGGTTCAACCCATCTCAGATTGCAGAGTATTTCCATACATATTAATATTGCCTGTAGTGACGGGTTCAAGGAAGCTACTTGAAAACATGAGCAATAATGAGTCGATAAAATGAAAGAGTCATAAAGATCCTAAAAATAGATTTAAAGAGATTGTTGCTATAAGTAGCCCAGCAAAACTACCTGAGTCAGGTTCCCGTTCACTGCAGTGGATCGTCATAGTACTGCACATCCAGCATCTGTCAGCAGAGGACTTTTCTTAGGTGCTGCTCTTTTTCTGGAGACCTGGTCTAAAATAATGCACTCAGAGGTTCCCAGTGGGAAAGATTCTGAGCCAACAGAACAAAAAGAACCCAAAAGAGAATAAATCTAGAATAAGTTTAATTTTTGATTATATATTTTCCATTTATGTGTAACAAGAGTAACCATTTGAAAAGACTCAGGAATGTATATTATATTATTTTACATACTATATTATTAGTTTCCAAAATTATTTAAAGCTATACTTTTATACATTTATCTGTAAACAAAAAGAGATGTAAATACTTCTGTGTAAAATAATTTAGTAAAAAAAAAAAAATCAGGAATGTATATGTAGTATTTTTATTATATTACTAAGTATGTACTTTATACATTTAGAACAAAATGAGAAGTACGATCTTTGCATTTGACAATGCTCAGGAATGTATTTTTATTATTATTTTGTATTATTTTATAAATAAAATATTATTATAGTATTTTATTATAATCAATAATATTTCAAATATTACACACACTCTCTCTCACATTCACTCATACACTCATACTCACTCGCTCACACTCTTACACTTACACTCTCTCTCTCTCTCTCTCTCACACACACACACACACACACACACACACACACACACACACACACGCTGCTATATTATGAATTTCTTTCTTTCTGCATTCTGATTGGTCAGTTTGAGCTCCAAACGCGAGTAGAGGTCTTCTGTGCTGTGATTGGTTGCCTGGCTTACCACGTGATGTCCCTTTAAGATGTTTGCACAGTCGCGCACGCACTCAGACACACTCACTCTCACTCACTCTCACAGACTGTATGACTCTCGCACACCCTGGGTCTGAGCATGGCAGAGGATAAAGCGGAGTATGGGGGTGATTCCCGTTGCCGTGGAGACGGCGCTGCGTGTCCGCTCTGATATAAACAGAGAGTGAACACGCCGTTTCTGCAAACTTCCCGCAGAGTGCAGAGCACTCCGACACTCCGCTGTTCGCGCGGCCCGCGCTCTTTAACATGGCTGAGGACAGTGACTTAATGGGATCCTCTGAGTTTATCAAAGGTAAGTTTTAACGTCCTGAACTTGGTCTGGACGAAAGGAGTTTAAAGTTTAATTTGAGTATTAAACCTGATCCGCTCCGGGTTTTTGCTCCGACCACAGGAGCGGCTCTGCTGCAGCGCGGCCCTACACTGCCGCTTAGCCGGCCGAATGAAAAACCCGGAGCAGAATTTAAAATGCCGGGACGAAGTATTAAACACGATCCGATCCAGATTTTAGCTCCGACCGCCGGAGCGGCTCAGCTGCAGCGCTGCCTCACAGCCACTCAGCCGGCCGGAGACAAAACCCGGAGCGGATCCTCTCCGGACCGGGATTCACGGGACTGGACTCGGATTCGGGGCTTGTTTACACTCGCTCTGAACCTTTAAAGAGCATCAATACAATCTGCAAACCGTGTTCCGGACCACCTTTCACAGCGCAGCAATTTCGCTGGCGCTCCCGAGCAGTTTTGAAGAGGACTGCTGCAGCTTTGAGCTGATGAGTGGGGAGCTTCATACTCTTTTCCAGCTGCGTCCTCCTGCTGCAGCTGAGCTGCAGGGCTTTGCCTGTCTTACCAGCATATCTGCAGGTCTGCCTCACGTTCCTGAAGCTTGGAAAGGGGCTTCAGTTGACAGATTCTTATTGCAAAATCTTTTCTTCTACATGGAAGTAATAATTAAGGCTTTAAAACAATATAATATATATTTTCATGCTATGCATCACCTTAACATTCAATCAAAACATGAATTTTCCAGCAATAAAAAAAATGAAATTCAAAGTGCTTCACAGGTGACTGATCGCTTTATGTCTAATGCAAAATTTGGGCATGACTTAATCATGAAACGATCAGTTTTGTCATTTTGTTTTCAGATCAGAAGTAGTAAAAACGCCACCTGAAACACTCTCGCAAGGTCCTGACAGTCATATGGAGGTTTTGATCCTTAACAGCAAATGAGTAGGTCTCGCTGAAAATTTTAAAGCAGTAATTTTGGTTTAGTTGACTGGTTTAGTTGACTGGTACGGACCCTCACCAGTGAGGTGACCTGCTTAAATGTATGAATGAAGTCTGGGCAATATATCGTAAAAATCATTTTTGAGATGTTTTCAAGATGAAAAATCATGTTTTGTAATATTTTATACATTTTTTAAATAAACTACATTTTATTTTAGAAGGATGTTTGCTACTGCTACAGAACATAAGTATTGTTTAAAACAGTGTGAACTGTGAACAGTGAAAGAGCAGACAGAACCCCACATTAGTGTTTGGTTAAGTGAATTTTTTTTCTTCATGTTTGATTAACTCTTAAAAACTGAGATCTGTACTTTGTAGGCAGTTACATACTGTTTTCTAGGCTTCATAACACAGGATCAGAATAGCCTACAGATATGATGCGCGTATCATAGAACTAAAATGTCGGCACATGTCCTATCTAATTATGTCATGATTTTGTGATGAATTATCAGTGACTAATCCAGCTGGAAAACAACTAAACTTATTTCCTCTTCTTTCCACCTGAATGAAAAGAGCTTTCAGTGCATGTTTACTGCTCTGTCCACATGTACGTGCGGGACTGATGATATCACCGACCCAGATATTGGGTTATAGAGGAAAATGAGAAGGGAGGGGCTGTCAGTATAGAAGTCCTTTGAAGCACCACATTTATGTTTTTTTTGTTGATAAATATCAAGTCTTATTTATTATATATACAATCTAATCACACACAACTCCTTAAAAGTCTTGCATTTACAGTTTGAAAACAATTTGGATGAATGGATCAATTTCCAACAAGAGTTTAGTCCTTATAAGCACAAAAAAACAAAAAACAGAACATGGTCAAATTCAAAGAATTTTTAAATTCTATTTTAAATCTCAAATGGAGATAAATGAGTAGAATAGAATCTCCTGAAGATAACACTATTTGCCACGTCTCGTATAAATCTAAAAATAAATAATTTTGCTAATTTAAAAACCTGATGAATAAAAGTACATCAGACTACAAAAAACATCCCACAAAATTGGCCTAGGGTTCTAAAGGATGAACTACAGAGGATGTTTACACTAGCAAAAGAAATTTTTGGCGTAAGACTTGTATAGAACATTGATAAAGCTGGAACATTTTAATAAGCAGCTGTTTGTCTTTTTGTGTCTTTTCCCAGATCGACTCTACTTCGCTACATTAAGAAGCAAACCCAAGAGCACAACAAACACACACTATTTCTGCACGGATGATGAGTTTGTGTATGAAAAGTAAGTGGTGTCCCCTCCCAGCCCACTTCAGCAACACTTGCAGATAAACTTGCGCAACTGTACATCGGGACTTTTCCCCATCCAGTTTCCCCTGAATTTCTCTTTATTTACATAATGCAACTGGCAATCAGTATACACAATTTCCTGCTGGCAGAGCTCCGTGTATAAATAGAGTTTCAGGCCTGTAATTAAAGTGGTTTAGGCCTTCATCAAGGCTCAGTTTTGTAAATATGTGTTGTCTTTCACTGTGAAAGTGGTCTGAAGGTTAGTATTCGCTCTTGTTTTCCTGTTTTTAGCTTTTATGCAGACTTTGGGCCTCTCAACCTTGCTATGCTGTATCGATACTGCTGTAAACTCAACAAGAAGCTGAAGGTGAGTGATGTGCATAGTTTTCTTTGTTTGCTTTGTCACTTACCTGATTACAGAACAATGTACAGTATGCAGCGACACACACACACGTGGGTTTTCTACTCACACCCCCCATTGTCTGTGTTTGTAATGCCACTGGCATTCAAATGCATTACATGATGACATTTTACCCCAGTGCTGTGTGGGTAGCAGGGTAGGTTCCAATGCAAACAAGCTGCAGTCTGTTATTCAGACCAGCACCATAGAAGGTCCTCTTTTTGGGTGTAAGTCAAGTCTATGTTACATGAGTTCACCACTAGTAGGGCCCTAATAAATCAGTTTTTTTTTCCTTTAACAAAATGTCTCATCAAAAATGTGTCCACACAGAAGGGCCCTACATGAGGCAGAGTGCCCTCCTTTAGGGCTGTATGAAAATATTAATGTCAAAGTATTGCTGTATTGTGTTTTTGCAATACTGTATTGATTCTCAAACAGTATTTTATTTTAATAATGGTTTACATGTAATATTGGTGGCAGACAGCAAGGATGCTTGCTCTAGCAGACCTATCAAGCCTGTTAATTAACAGGTGAGTTGAATCAGGTGTGCTTGAGCAGGTCAACCACAAAACTCTGTAGGAATCTGACCCGCCAGGACCAGAATTGCCCACCCCTGTCTTAGATAGTTTTGTCTTGTTTTATTCTGTTCTGATGTTATTTTGATATAAATACATATAAATAAAAATAACTTTTAGTTTTCTGTTTTCTTTAAATTCAATATATTGTATAGAGTATCACAATATATTGTGGTATATTGAATCGTAACACCTGATCATATGGGTCTTAATTTTTTACCCTGAGCTTGTTCTATAGGTATAATGGGGCAGTATAGTCCAAACGTTTGGACAGATGAACCTTTTTTTCTTCTCTGTTTTCTTGGTCTCCAATATTGACCTCCACAGTTCCCCTGAACTGCCATTTTATGAACAGTTCACACTGTAAACTGCAAGCTAAAAGCTTTTGCGGGTGTCTTCTTTTTACAGCTTTCCTCTGCCTAGTGGTCATCAATGTCTCTATCTTCAGATGTTTAGACTGACAATCATGGTGCCATCCTCAATTAAGATCTGCACCATAAAAGGTCATTCAGGGGTCATATCTCAAGTCTGAGTCTGCCGAGGCGGACGGTGTTTGCTGTGTTATGTGAGTTCATAAAAGTGTCCATTAAAAGTAGTTCCTCCTCTGCAATCGATGTGCTGGTTTAATTCTTCAGCATGAAAGCTTTCTCCAACACAATGTAAGCCTTTCTGTTTTTAGCCACTGACTCACCTGTCTGAACACCACCCTGGCACTGGACTTAGGCACTGTCCTCAGGGATTGCAGGAGACACTGTTGGCTGAGAGCTCCCTTGTTACTCAGCACTTTGTTAGACAGCCTCAAGTTTAATAGTATTCACAGTTGGACCATTTGCTCATAAACATGTCTTAATCAGGTTGTGGAATGTTAGTTTTTCCTCTGTTATGGGCCTGTTTGTGCCTGCATGGCTCCATCTGTGTCCACTATGAAGTTCCTTAGATAGTTGGCTTGGCCTGAGCTGTTAGGAAAGGCTCAGGTGCTCTGTTACTGCATTGTTTGGCAGGACTTCAGTCAACTGCTCAGTCAGTAGATTTATACACTGGAGGAAATGCTGGCCTTCATAACGTCCTAACTGTCTGTTTAGTTTCAAAGTCCGGTTTATTCCACATATGATCAGATTGGCTTGGTTACTATACATGTGTATGAATAGGTTTTTGTCTAAAGTGTTGGGATTGGCCAAGGGCAATAACAAATATTACAACTTTAATTTACAAAAGGATTATTACACAATTTTATTTTGAAGAAGGTTCGTGAAAATGAACATACTGTTTGAGTTATTTTGCACAATAGCAGGTTTTATAAATAGGCTTAGACTACACCATGAACATCATTGACTGTTTTAAAACATATGGACATTTGATCTTTGTGTGAACAATCCTCAGAGAAGGAGGTGATGTAAGTAGTCACATACAACTGAAGTGTGAATTAATAGAGGTCAGAGAACACCCCCACATTTATGAGAATCAGGTGCAGCATATTAGCTGCATATAATTAAACCATGGTTAAAGAAGAGTCTGGGGGGGATTCTGTTGTATTTAAACCTCAGACATTAGTTTGGTTTGCTCTTGATTGTTAAAGTAAGGACCATGGCAAGATCCAAATTGCTCTCTGAGGCCTTCGGAAGGAAAAGATCTTGGAACAGTCAGGCTGTCCTAGCAAGGTCAGCCCAAGAGCAGACAGCAGAATCCAAAAATGATTACTGGACCTTCATGTAGCACTTGCCACAGTTGATGTCAAAGTACAGCTAACATCTACAATCGGACACCAAAGAAGTCTGATCTTCATAGGAGAATCAAAATGTCTTCATGGTTCAAAATGCCTTTCAAAACTGCAAAAACCATAGTTAGCCAGATCTCGACTACTGTTGAGCAGCCTGCAACAGGTTCAGCTACAGTAATTCCTTGGTCTGCTGCTTCGTTCAGCAGTGTTCCATTCATGCAGTGTAGCAGCATCCAGCAGTGTCTGGCTCATGACCGGGGTTTGCACGTCTCTAAGGATTTGTCGGAGTAGGATTAGACGAGTGCCTGAGTGCTACTCTGGGTGCATTAGCTGGAATGGGGGAGGGCGAGTGGCTAGGTCAAGCATTCAGGAAGAAGGGGAACTATGAGGTAAGCGATCCTCTGGAGCAGGACTGATGGATGTTGTGGGGGAAGATCTTCATCCTGTTCACTCACTCAGAGTCGTTCAAACCATTTGAGCAAGTTTGAACACCCAGGTTTTGCCTAATGGTATCCAGTGTGGTTATACTCAAATCAGCCATAATATAAAAAACCCAGATGGGTGAAGGCAACAGCTTTGATGTTAGGGTTCCAACACTTGAGTGAACAGTGTAAGAAACCGAGGATGCTTTTTCAACAACTCTCTTGTTTGATCTGAACCTTTCAGTTTGGTCTGAACCAAATCAACGGAACCATGGTATAGTTAATTTGCAGTTTGAACATTTGTGGCTTGATTGGGACTTTTGGACCGGTTACAGAAAAAAGATCCAGGCCGTCTCAACGATATCACAGGACACCTTCAGAGGTTTTATGAAGTCCGTGCCTTAATGAGTCAAAGCTGTGGCTGCACAAAAACAGTAGCTTTTCTTTGTTATGGCTGATGGTTTATAATCTGGTTTATCATATCTGTGAGGTTCTTACAGTCCATTACTCAGTTTAGTGTGAGTTAATTATCAAAACCATGATGGGGTGAATCAGATGGTTTAAATGTGGGACACTACCAGACCCCAATGCAATACTGTGAGCCTCCAACACTTGCAGTATGTTCTAACCTTGGGTTGGGTGATTTGTATAAATGGAGCACAGTATGAGCTGAGGTGATATTATTTGTATTTAAAGTTTTTAAATAATGATCTGTTTCAGTCTGCAAAACCTTTTTTGTGCTCCTTCTCTCTGCTCAGCATCCTGCTCTCAGCTTCTCCCCTACTCTGCTCTGAAGATTTCAACATTTCAGCATTTAAATATTGTAAAAGATGAAAGAAGGATTTTATGGGGTGTCCTCATTTGTTTCACATCATGTTGTATCATATTTTGTATCTCACAACCAGCTAAAATCTAAATATTTTTTTTTTCCATATCACCCAGCCCCATTTTAACCCTCCAGTGTTGGAACGTTCAGAGTCACATTTACCATCTTAAACATGTGCATATTACCTATTATTACCTTTTCAAAGTTCACGACCCAGCTAAAAGTGAGCTATTTGGACTCTCTTAATTGGTTAAACCTCCTGGCCTCAGTTTCCAATTACCCTAATTTAAGAGAAGGTCAGCGAGGAGAGCGGATCCCAACCCTCAGGGGAGCTCCAAGTCCACAGTGCCTATGAAATGACTGAATGAGTTTCTTCACCATCATTTGTGGCCACCTACCCAGCCCTAAATTGCAGGGTTGAAGTAATCCCTGTTCTGTTTCTGTGTTCTGTTCTGTGTTTCTGAAGCTGGCCAGGTGTAGTTACCTCATGTGTTCATGTTTGGGATTGTTGAAGGTAAAGTTCTCCAGCAGAAGCATGAAGCTATGTGTTTTCTGCCTTTATTATTATGATTATTTTAAATTCTTAAAACGCTCTCACACTGCACCCCACCCTCCCCACCGCGTCTGTCTGCCCCCGCCTTGTGTTTCTACCATTTACTCAGTGTCTCCATGGGGACGGCTTTCTCTACGAACCCTCACTGTTATGGGCCTGCATGTGAAAGAAACAAAGACAAGGAGGGAAGGAGTGTGCTCCTATTGTCAGTGTACCATATAATTGATGAAATTATAGAGTTGAAAGTTGTGTGTGTGAGTGAGTGTGTGTGGCTGGTTAGAGCCTGTTTTCCCTCCTTGCTGAGTGGAGTCTTGGCGCGAGTGTTTTTAGGCACGAGCTAATAATTGCTGCTAAATTTGATGTCATTTTAATTTGGCTCAGTTCCTTTCCATTGGACCGACTCTCAGTTGCTTGTTTGATGACATTCTGACTGTACATTCATCCCTTTGCTGGCACCCGCACCCCTGCGCATGCTTACGGCCCCAGATTGCTGCGAAATGACCTACTGAGCAAATGATTAACCTGTGTTCATGTTTAGATGTATCTCTAGGAGATGAACGTGGTCAGCCCTGGTGTGTATTGACTCAGTTAAGTTAGGGAAATGAGGTCAGTGAAACATTTCCTCCCATTAGATACTTTTGATGAGAGTGTGATTTAGTCATGAGTTAGTTTTACATTGATTTAAATTTCACTCTATTGATAAATTTGCAATAAGTTGGTGATTTATGGGAGGATGATGCACATTTATCCAGTAGTTAGTCTTAAAGTGCAAACTTAAGTCTGATAGATGCATGAATTTTTAATCAAAACTAGGTCCGTCACAATAATCCATCAGTAATAGCACAATGACCACCTCCTTGTTTCTACACTCACCTCCTGATCTTCAGTGGTCAGGACCCCACAGGACCACCACTGCACTGCAGTGACGCTGACGTGGTGGAGGTGTTGGTGTGTGTTTCGCTGGTACGAGTGGATCAGACACAGCAGTGCTGCTGGAGTGTTCAAACACCTGTGTCCACTCACAGTCTGAGACAGACTACAAAAGTAGGATAAACTATTTAATAACATTGATTTCAAACAATGAATAAGCAGGCGTCCATATAGTGTTTTTTTTTTTTTTTTTTTTTTTTTTTTTTTTTTTTTTTTTTTTTTTTAAACTGTTCTTTGCACTGAAGCATTTAACGAAACATGCAATACATATAAAACAAGCTACACAAGATTTATTTATTACTGACTGTCAACATTGTCACTTTATGACCATGTATTATGATCCTGTATAGTGAAGAGGGTGTAGTTTTGATATTCGTGCAGATTCAGAGTTCTGTAGGGTGGCGGTTCAGCCAGAACAGGCCACTGCTGGATTAAATATTTGTATTTTTCTCCCCTCCCCTTCCTGAATGGTCTAGTTTCTATGCCAGCATGGAGGATATTTGTCTGCCACATGTGCTGCAACAGAGGAGCAGATGGTTCAAACCCAGTGCAGATTATACAGAAGCGTTTGTCTCGGCCTGTTTGCTTCTTGCATGATCAGACTTCCCTCTGGCATCAAAAATGCCAAACTGTCGAACAGACACACACCTGCAGCCCACCTGCTGCTCCTCTCCCTTTTGGTCCCGCAGGCTGCTGCAGCAGCTGGGGCAGATGCTGGAGCATCTGTCTGTGTCTCCGCTGCGTTCTCCGCCTGCCATTCAGATACACGCTCTGCTCAGTTAGCTGCT
This sequence comes from Acestrorhynchus altus, assembly GCA_034509495.1. NCBI lineage: Eukaryota > Metazoa > Chordata > Actinopteri > Characiformes > Acestrorhynchidae > Acestrorhynchus > Acestrorhynchus altus. The sequence goes on from CM067514.1 coordinate 26,895,969, forward strand.
GGACACAGGAGCTCAGCAGGAAACCGAAACGTTTATGTCCTGAAAGGTTGTGGGTTTGGTAGCAGCAGTGATCGACTGACAGTTCTTTAATACTCACTTCTCTGTGACACCTAACATGTCGTAATAAGTCCTAATAATGAGTTGTGTTTGCAGTGAAATCTGAAGTTTGACATTAACCACTGTGTATAATCAACACACTTTAAAGCAGCTTTATGTAACGTTATTACCTTAAAATATCAGCTTTTTTTTTATTTAACTCAGTTTTCCCTTCAATTTGGAAGGGTCAATTACACAACACCAGTAGGATTCTCCCCCACCCATCACATAAGATACTCCCAACACTAAGAGGATGAAGACAAGCACATGCCTTCTCTGATGCATGTGAAGTCAACCACCGCCTCTTTCAAACTGCTGGCATTGCACCATTGCTGGGCAGCCAACGCACTCGGAGCGAAGCGCTGGGTCCCCACATCTGATTCAACAACTACTGTACTGGTCAGCATCACACTGGGGCTTGGCATGCTGCTAACTTTGGTAAGGCGTGGGGTTTACGTGCTGTTAACTACATGTACTTGGGTGCATGGTGGTGGCCACTTGCATCCTGGGTCCATTTGGTGCAGTGCTTGTGGACATCCTTTAATAAAAGAGAAATGACGTGCAGTAATAACAAATATGCTAGGGGGCAGTGCAGGCACCCAGTAGCATGACATACCCTTGTCAGAACCACTAGTAAAAGATCAGTTTTATTTTAAAACTCTCTATGGTCTGGTCAGCGTTCTCTGGTCTGCCTCCAGTAAGAAATGAATTCCACTAGGGGAAGCCCAGGCACAACAAATGCTAATTCTTGCATAATGCTGCTTTAAATAAATCTTTTTTGTTTGTTTTTGCTCTGAAATACTGGTCCGAGTGTAAAGTTTTCTGGTGTAATCTGCTGTTTGTAACCTTTCTGCTTTCATTTTATTACCCCCAGTCTTTCACACTGACCAGAAAGAGGATTGTGCACTACACCAGCTTTGACCAGCGCAAGAGGGCTAATGCTGCTGTCTTAATTGGTGCCTATGCTGTGAGTACCCACTTTATCTCCTCTTGAAGCTTTTAGATGAACTATCACAATAAATGAGTTTGTGTAATTTATAGAGTATCTATATAGCCCTATAGTGCCTGTTAGCAGATTCCAGCCTAATGTTTCTTCAGAACAATTATGAAAAAGTTTATAGTAAACATTTTGCACACATTCCTCTTGTAGGGGTTAGGTAGAACAAGTGATTTGTCCATCAAAAGCCACCGTATACTAGTGGTGGTTGGCAACCATCCGAGTATTAACACGCTTGATGCAGAAAAGTCTCTGAAGGGCTGCTTTCTACTCCGCTGATTCCTCACTAAGCCCCATCTTTGCATTTAGCTGAGTCTGTACAGTATTGAACAGCATAGGTTTACTCCTACCCCACAGCCCAGACATATAAAGTTTAGTTGAGCAGCCAGTGCTTGTGAGAAGTGATTTCAGTACTTTAGATGGGGCTGTATGCCTTTTGCCATCCAGCTTGACCAGTTTTCTCCATGTCTTTAAGTCAGTTTTAAAGACAGTCCTGTTCTTGTAGAGGTCACAAAAATTCCATGGCAAATTTATTGCCTTGGAAATACTTTTGGCCCTGTTCTGATGGTCTGTAATTTAAACACTGATATTCATTCATGTTTTGTAAGCTTTTTGTGCAACATGGGTTTTGCCAAAGAGAAGCTGAACTGTATTTGCGGTTGGGTTTATTAGTCACTTTAGACTTTGGCAGGTGTATACATCTACTGTTCAACAAGTTTTAATGTATTTGGTTGATTCTGAAGAGGGCCACATACCCAGTTCTAAAAGATTTTTTAAAAATGTTTTTAAAGCTATGCACAAACTTTAAATCTCAAACTGCTACCTTACAGAAGAAGAATAACATCTAAAATGTTAGTTTTAGTAATTTTGGAGCATTTCTATTGGTCCATTTATGACATTTTGACATAACAGCTCTCAGGTTCACATTGTGTCAAAAAGTGGAAAAACAATTACATATGAAAAAAGTGGACGTAAAAGTGCAATACATTTGCACATCACCCCAATTTTCTGTGAAGCAGAATTCTCAAATTTCTGGCCAACCAACACACTTTGAAAAGTGCCCGGTCCCTAGTTCTGATACAATGGCTTACAGATGCCTGGTTTGGATACGGGGAGTGAGAGGATAGCATGGTCAGTTTTGCTCTCTCAGATTTTGGCTGCCGATGACTAGCAGCACGACCTGGGATTTGAACCTGCGATCCTTGAATCACAAAACAACTACTAGTGTTAACGCATTAGACCTCTGCACCACAAAAAATAAAGCAAAATAAAGAAAAATGAAACTCATACGTAAAAAGATTCATACGTAAAAAAAAAAAGTGTTCTCCATGACAGACAATATGTGACCCTGTGTCCTGACACACAAAACAAGTGTGTGAGAGACTGTCTCAGCTGTTGTCCAACTTCCACCCACCAGCCTGTTCCCGCAGACAGAGAAAGCAGGCTGCTGACGGACTGATGGACCAACACATTGTGTGTGTGTACAAACACACACGCGCGCGCACACACGCACATTAGTGCTGCCCTTGACGCTGTTGGCATGCCAGCGTGTCCTGTTGCACAGCGTCCATTCATTCACTCCTCCTCCGCCATAAATCCCCCCCGCCTGCTGAGTACCAGTCACACACAAGCATCTGTGAATGGTATCTCTTCAGCAGAGCTCCTGCCTTTCTGCCTCTATGCCAGCAGTATTGAAAACCTCCACTGTTTGACTGACTGTGACTCCGGGAGGGAGGCTGGTTGGCTTTAGCTGCTTAGCCGAGTGGTATTGTAATGACTGGCTCATACGGTAATAATATGATGGTCCAATATGGGTCAGCGTATCACCGGCTACTCATCCGCTCTCTTATTGCTCCACGGAAGTATGACATACTTTTATATGAGCTCCAAATTGCTGTGGATGTTTTTATTGCAATGTGGCATCACCATCTGCCAGCTTTGTTTAGAGTATTGTGCCTCATATGTTGGAGAGCTTGTGGGTTCTGAAGCACATTATTTAAAGGTTTTAATTCCACCTTAAATTCAGTTTCACTTACATTCTGGCACCTGTAGCCTCTACAGCATTTAGCCTCTGACCTTCAAGGGTCAGAGCTGTTCTGGTGGAGTATGTGGCACCTTTGCCATGCAGGTGGTTTTAATGTTATGGCTTATCAGTGTAAAATATTTTTGACTAATGGCTCCACTGCAGAAGTTAAGAAGTAAGCTTCAGGCACCAAACGTGTCTTGGCTGCTCAGGTGTTATTGGAGTATGGGTGGATTTGTGCAGGTAGAAAAGGGGTAAGAGAGAAGAGAGGCAATTTAGTCACGTTAAATATGCATGACTCTTAAATGGGACAGCAGGAGGAAGTTGGATAAGAGATACCTCTCCAGTGTTCCTCAAAGAGAGCATTGTCCAGAACTTCTAAGCAAACATGACATTTCCCATTTCACACCAGAGGGAAGTGATCCGGGCTGGTATTTGTGAAGTCTCTCAGCTTTGTAGATCTGATCTCTAAGATCTCTGACTCAGATCCCAGAGGACAAGTGTGAAGGCCTAGATCCTCAACCATAATCTGCGACACAGACGCCAGAGCTTGTGAAGGGTTTTTGGCTGCCCTGTTCTCTGACTGTGAAGCTCTGTCTGACACTGAGTCCTCTGCCATCTTAGTAGAACGTTTTATATAATACTCATAAGGGTTCTTTGACTTGCAATAGCTTGTTCTTTGTGCTTTATAGAGCTTGTGTTTGTGTGCTCTGTGTTATAGTGCTCTGTGTTTGTATTAAAGGTTTGCAACAGCAGGTTTTACTTGTATAAAAAATAATCACACAACAAACCATTCAAGCATTTGTACAGTTCTATTAGGTGCGATGGTTTAGTATGGAACCATCGGCTTTACTAACAAACCCTTGAAGAACCCATTATTGTTGAGCCTGTAGCACGTAAGCCTCAATTCGATTGCTAAATTGGAACTGGCCCAAATCAGGGTGAACCCATTTTTTGGGGGAAAGTAGTGTTAGATTTCAGAATAAAAGTCCCATGAAGGGCTAATTCTGATACATAAATAACAACAATAATAAAGCACATTCAGGACTTTTTAATTTGCACTAAACTACTAAGTATTATGAAGAGCTTATTATAAATATCATCGGAATTGTTAGATTTTCATCACAAAACAATGATCAAATTTCAACCAGATTTCTTGTTGGAGGTGTCAACTGCAAAAGGTCACACAAGATCAAATTCATACAAATCTTCTGTTTATATTTACTTCTCAAATGAATACATATGACTATTCTATGCTCTCCTAAAAATATCTGCCATGTCCAAGCGTCTCCTATAAGTACTTGAAAGGTGAATGAAGTGACATCTATAAAATGATAAAGTTATGGGCTATAAAGTTAAAATCCTGATTAATCTGTAAAATAATCAGTAGCTCTCGGGTTTCATCAGTACTGGACTGGTTAAACCACAGTGATGTTTATTTGTTAAAGTGTGAATCCCACATCCTGTCTCTGTTTGGAGTTCTACAGCTGTGGACTGTGTGCAATAAAGGGTGTATTCAAAAATCTTTCTACACAGTGTGTGGGAGTGTGAGACCCTGACATTTATGTATGTGTATATAAGTAGAGGACGTAAGTACAAGCTGCTGGTACTCTACCTGCCCATCACCCCGGCGTCAGTTTCCCAGTGTGTACAGTGGCACCGTTGCTGTGCTTTAGGGAATCCACTCTATTTTCAGCCGTTGTGGGTCTTCAGTCTTTAGCAGGGAGGTCAGGCTGGAGTAACACATGCATTTATTTGTGTCCCCGACGTCCAGTAAGACGTCAGTTCTCAGTTCATTGACACGGTATGTTGAGGGAGTGTGATACAGTTCTTCCAGGATACAAGTGGAGGCATTTCTATCTTGTTAGATGTTTGAGAGTCTGCATAAATGAAATGAGTGATTTCACAGAGAACAATGCATGGGAATGGTTTGGGATAAGTTAAAACTCTTTTGGCATCAGTGCATGCTGGTCATGGAAGTTGTCGAGAATAGCTAGTGCAGCATTGGCATGCTGGATACCAACCTCAATAGCATTGTTTTTAAGCCCTGCCCCCAGTTCCCACTGGCCAAACATGACACGACTTAAGCCCAACACTATCCTGACACTTTTTTCCTGAGATTTGCTGGCAGGACATTACTTTTTTGGAAGGTCATTCACATTCAAATGAACACAACCTGCCACTAGACTGTTTCTGCCTCATTTTTCAATAATTTCACTGCTGTTACTCTTTGAAATTAAATAAGTAACCTTGTTTACTAGCTAATTAGAGCTTCTTATCTTACAAATACTTGAGAAAGTTTAAGAAAAATTCAAATTAAAAAAATCACAAACAATTTTTCTCAAAATATTGTTCTTAAATCTTTTTTTAATGTCTAATGGACTCCTAGTTTAATATTACAGAATTAGTGTCCAGTTTGAAGGGAGCACATGTTGAGATTGTTCTTAAAGTACTCTTGGTGTAAAGGAAGTAACACTTAAGTAGTAGGAGTAACACCTCCTTTTTCTTCTAGGTCTCTTATTGAATTTTTTTAAATATATATATATATTTTGTTTTCCTTAATTTTTGGTTTATTTACATGATTAATGGAAAATAGAAACCCTTGTGGAAGAGAGAGAGAGAGCGTGAGCGAGCGAGCTTGGTGTTAATCTTAAGACCTTTCATAAGGTTAAGGGTTTAGTGTTTGGTGAATCTGAATCACCAATTCAGAGTAATGTCAGTACTCCCAGTTCCTGTCTAACATCCAGTTTATCTAAGCCTTCATTACAGTAAAGCAAAGAAGTTGCAGGTGGAACTGAACAAATCCACACAGAATCTGGAGTCCACAGAGATCAGCAGCACCCAAACCTGTGCTCGCTCTACTGACTGCTCTTTTAAGCAGTTAAACATAACGTCTATCCATCTCAGTAATGTTACTGACCAACATTCTGACCACCTTGTTTGTTCTGTAGTATTTACATGCAAAATCACACTCAATTCTCAGATAAATAATACTGCTCTTGGCTGTCTAAGACTACTTTACATTATAAATTTAGACAAAAATAAAATAAAACAGACAAAAAGACAGTCCATGTTGTCATCTGAATACAGAGGCCAGGTTGTAAAGGGTGGAGAGTATGAGTGCCAAATTGGTGTGGAAGGACTGCAAGCCCATTGTTTGAACCAGTTATCTCTCTCATAATGACCATTCTAAGCAAAGACCGGTTCTTCAAAGCCAGTCTCTTGGGACACGCCCTGCCAACCAGGCTAAATTTAGAATGAACCTTGATCCCAGGCTTAAATTAACTCCTTTTCAATTGGAAAACCTACTAGAATCATGAACGCAGAGCTTTCTTTGAGCTGAGAAAGGGGTCTCTCTTCAAGCCAGTTCTTCAATCAGGGTCTTATTCTCTGTTATGATGGATCAACTGCCCATTGTTTGATTTTTGCCTGCTTTAGTTGCCACCCCCACTGCTGCTGAAGACCGCTGTGGAAAAAGCTATACATGTTCACTGATCAGCCATAACATTGAAACCGAAGACAGTCAAATGAAACTAGTGAGCTAGTTCCAGTAGTTCTTGTCAAGGGCTGAAGATATTGGGCTGGATAAATGAACAAGCATAAGAATCTGAGACACTTTGACAAGAACCAAACTGTGATGTTCTCGACGACTGGCTTAGGACATCTCCAGCGCAGGTCTTGTGGGGTGTTCCTGGTATACAGTGATCAATACCTACCAAAAGTGTTCCAAGGAAGGACAACCAGTGAATTGGCAATTGGGTGCCCAAGCCCAAGTGATTCTCATGGAGGTCCCACCTCACCACATACAGGACTGAAAGGATCTCCTGATGTGTTAGTCTTGGTGCCAGATACCTCAGGACACCTTCACAGGTCTTGTGGATTCCACGCCTTGGCTGGACAGAGCTGTTTTGGCAGCACAAGGGTTGCTGATTATTTGGCAGCTGTTTGGTGGAGAGATGAGCACATCATTTTTCTGTTATTGATGAATTCACACAGCCTTGAGTAGAATCATTATTTCCATTACCTAAGTGTATGTGTGCATGTCTTAAACCCCTCTCCAGCTCCATGCTCATTATCTAAGAGGGTTTTTATTGATCTTCTCGTGTGTGTGTGGCCTGGCGTGGTCTGCCAAGTGCAGATGTTCTTTGTCCTTTAATTCAGCTGGCCTGGTTTTCCATGTGAGGGAGATTATTGGAGTTGGTGGAACAGCTGGACACAGGGATTCCGCATTTTTTGTGGGTCACACGGTAGAGAGACAACACACACATGTTTTTGCACCACAAGACGTGTAAATTAGGGCTGTTGTCAAGTCCACCTTTTCACCCTCAACCTGAATTCATGTTTGCACCCAGGACTGATTCTGTGCTCGCTTGGGGGCGGGACTTATCATTGGTTTGTTTTCCATTCAAACTGCTGGTCAGTCCATGAGTACATGTTCATTGATTTGCCATAACATTGAAACCACTGACTGTGAAATGAAGAACATTGGTTCCAGGGAAGGTCTTGTCAGTGGGGTGGAGATATTAGGCAGCAAGTGAGTCAGGAAAAATGGACAGTTACAGTTTGAGACTAGATTAAGAGCAGTCTTACTGAGTCCCAGACTCATCCGTGCAGGATAATAGAGAAGGTGTTTCTGCTGAAATCAAGGGTATTAGATTTGATCCTGCTTTTGGAGTAACCATGTCTAAGATCTAGTAGAAAGCCTTCTCTAGACAGTAGAGCACTCCTGTGAGGATTTGATTGCATTCATCAACAAGAAAACTGGCAAGATCAGAATGTTGGACGATCGCCACCCCACCTCTTCCCAAATCCTCAACTCATCCCTCTCAAAAGTACTGGATGCTCCATCATTCCAGAGAACACAGATTCACTGCTCCACAGCTCAATGTTGGGGGGCTTTATACCCCTCTAGCCCACGTCTGGGATTAGGCATGGTGCCAATAGGGTCATGTTAATCTGCTCCTGAGAGTACTATTTGGCAGTACTTCTCTGGAGTGACTGGACAAGCTGTGTGCATTTGCTCATATGTGTCAGCAAAGTGTACAACTTGCTTTCATTAGGGTTTGTTGATCATGACATTTTGAGCTCTTGTTGTTGCTGAAAGTCACAGAAATGTTCAAACCCTCACAGCCCCCCTTGTACACACATAGTGTTCCTTCTTTATGGCTGCACTGCTTAATCTGCACGTCTGCAGGCGGATCTAGTTCTGTCTGCTGCATATTTTATGAGCTCATGCAGGAATTACAAAGCGTAAGAGCCTCCTGCTGAGCACACACACACACACACACACACACACACACACACACACACACACACACACACACACACACGCACGGTTCTGTGTTTTGGTCCCCCACCATGCAGTTGGGTTGAAGTTTTGTTTTGTTTTTGTTTTTTGCTCTTAATCTGTTAAGTTAGTTTGTAGCTCATGAGTTGCTCATGTTGAATCCAGTGTGTAACAGTTTACAAAGCATCACTGAACAACCATAACATTATGACCGCCTCCATGTTTATATATTCACCATTGATTAAGTCAGCTCCTCTGAGCACACAGGGGCACTCTGTATTTCTATAATTACAGACTGTAATTCATCTGTTTCTCATCTGTAACTCATCTTATTCTCCTCCTTTCACCCTGATCTTCAATGATCAGGACCACCACAGGACCACCACAGAGCAGCTATTATGTGGGTGGTGGGTCATTCTCAGCACTGCAGTTACACTGACATGGTGGTGGTGTGTTAGTGTGTGTTGCACTGTCCATTCTATTAGACGCTCCTAACTAGTGTCTCCACCTTGTAGATGTAAAGTCAGAGACAGAAGCTCATCTGTTTCTGCACAGTTTGGGTTGGTCATCCTCTAGTCCTTCATCAGAGCTCACAGGACGCTGTCGGCTGGATATTTCTGGTTGGTGGACTGTTCTGTATTTCTGCCATATCTTATAGCCTCACTAATTGTTGTATCTGATGGAATGATCTAGAATCTTCACACTACCAGCAGTTATCCTGCTGAGCTCTTGACCGAGTTAGGGGAAATCTCATTACTCTCTCTCTCCCCGTCTCTCTGGCTGTCGTCTTCTCCCTCTGACTCTGTCTGAAAGGGGAGTTAGAGAGGAATGGCTGAATCGTGTGTGTCGTCGGCCACACTGTCCCGAGACAAGTCGTCCCTGTGTGAGAAAGCCTCTTTATGCTGATCCATTGAAGTCCCGTCTCTGTGCTACATTTCGACTCATCACCTTCTCCTCTGACTGCTGCGGGGGGAGGCGGTAGGGTTGTAATTAGTGCAGGAGTGAGAGCACACCCTGTGGGGGTGTGGTGGCCTTAGAGCAGGTCAAGTTTAACACAGGTTTATCAGACACTAAATGGAAATGAAATGAAATGGGCAGCGTCTCATTCCAACTCATATCTCACGCTTTTTCCTTCTCCTACTCCTCTGTCTTGCCCTTCCTTATCTTCTCTTGTCTATTCCACACCTGCCTTGTCTTTGACCTCATCTTGCCTCGTCTTTTTTTTATTTTTTTATTTTTTTTATTTATTTTTTTTTCTTGTCTTCTCCTCTCCTGTCTTGTCTTGCCCTCTCCTCCTGGCTTGTCTTCCCTTCTTTTGGCTTGTCCTGTCTTCTCTTCATATTTTTTCTTTCATTTAATTTTTCCTCTCTTTGATGTGTTTCAGGTGATCTACCTGAAGAAGACGCCAGAGGAGACCTACAGAGCCCTGATCTCTGGCTCTAATGCTTCATACCTGCCCTTCAGGTAAGAAACCATCACTTGGAGTACTCAGCCCATGGCTCTGCTGTCAACATCCAGTAGTAGAGGAGTATTTTTTTTTTTTTTTTATTATTATTCAGGCAGTTTGAATAGGCACATGACTGTGCGTGGGCACATGTTCTCCTCTGTTCAGAGTGTTCTTTTGCCCTATTTGTGTGTCACCTGAGCCACAGTGTGACGTGCTCAGACACCAAATGCCCTGCAATTACCCCCTCACGCCACCGGGGAACAAAGGCTCTGGGTCATGCACGTGAACACCACCTTAGAGAGAGTGTGTGTGCGTTGTTTGTGTGGACTTTTGGGTTTGTGTGTGACCTGATTTCTAGTCTTTGTCACAAAATGTCCCACACCAGCGGCTGTTGTCAGTAGGCCAACACAAAAAAGGTCCTGCCCAAACTGCTGCTGATGCCTGCCTGCCATCGCCCTGATCGTTACTTCTCTCTTGGCATGCAAGGATTTAATCTGCTTTGGCGTGGTATGAAATATCTGGACCCGTTCCGGCCTCAGGTTTTAATAGGATTGAACTACATTGAACTACATTCTTCAGATTTTCGTTGTGTTCCCTCTTTTCAGTTCAGTTTTCCCAACATTTGACATTTCGTGAAACCACGCATTGCATGTTTATCCAGAGAGGCTCAAGCACAAACGGTCAACATGGCTCTATGGCACAGTGCCGCACAATGCCGCAGGGCTAGATTATTTCACTACTGCCAACTGCCAATCTCTGCCTTGTAATTTGGGATTAGAGTGCAGCAAGGTCAGGGACTGATGTAATCTGGCCTATGTAGAGCTGGGCTTGTTCCCAAAGAGACACACCACCTAGAACAGTAGTGTCCAGAAGATGCACACTATGTCCAAATGTTTGTGGACATCCCTTCTAATGAAGGCCTTTAGCTACTTTAGGTTGTACCCATTGCTGACACAATGTGCAAGTGTACACACAGCTCTGCAACAGATAAATAACATGGAACTATTGGCTCCATCCAGTACTTTTTGGGATAAGTTGGTGAATTGGGGATGAGGTGGGGTGGTAATCATGCAATACCCCAAACACCCAGAGAAGGCTTTGCTGCGAGGGATTCATTGCATTGAATGCTGGGGAATTGAGCCTTCTGGTGCTTTTTCATTGCGTTGTACCTACTCTACTTTCCTTTCCTACTCCCTTTCCTTCCCTGATACTGCATGTTGTTGAATGACAGCAGGTCCAGAGCAGATGGTGTTCAGAGGAAATCCACTGTGTAGGATTTGTGAATCAGACAGTGTTTTCTGTCATACATGAATGGTGTGTGTGTGTCTGTGTGTGTGTGTCTGTGTGTGTGTGTCTGTCTGTGTGTGTCTGTGTGTGTCTGTGTGTGTCTGTGTGTGTGTGTCTGTGTGTGTCTGTGTGTGTCTGTGTGTGTGTGTGTCTGTGTGTGTGTGTGTGTGTCTGTGTGTGTGTCTGTGTGTCTGTGTGTGTGTGTGTCTGTGTGTGTGTGTGTGATTCTCAGCATGAGCATAAATCAACATTTATACTGCAGATTTATATATTATCATGCAGAAACCTTGTATCATTTTTGTCCATTTACTGAAATAAAAAACCCACGTTGGCAGTTGTTCATTACATTGTGTCCAATAGAAAAACTGCTGAATTGAACTTTATGGTGATTTCTACTGCATGGTACCTACTCTACTCAACTCACTTTTTGGAACTTGGTTTATTTTCCACCTCCACAGCCCTGCTGAAATGTAGCTCTTGGTATAGCAGTACACTAAAGCAACACGTTAATGAGTCTGTTAGGAACAAATAGTGACGCTCAATTGGCATCTTCTGAATACGTCACAGTGATACTGTACATTACATATAATACAGTATATACACAATAACACACAGCTCCGTCATAGTGTCATGGTGTTTGGAGTGCTGAGTGCTGACTCTCTGAACAGACAGAGCCTTAAGTTTTGATCTGTACTCTGATAACTTGGAACCTTGAACAAATAGGTATTAAAGCACCTGGTCATTGCTTATTACACTACACCAAATACATAATCCTTTCAGTTTAATAACTATTGCATTGACTGGGGTTGTGCATCTTTAGCAGCTGCACTGCATTTACACACACAGTAAACCTTTTTTTGTTTATCTTCGTCGATAGATCGCACAATCTTGGCCTCTTTCGGTTGTGCACTCTTAATAATAATAATTATAATATACAGTGTGCGGGCAGTGCTTGTGGCATTACTGTAAAGCTGACTAGTTAAAGAGAAGGAGTCAGTGGGTTGGTTTAGCCATGTTGCATTGTGTAGGCTGGATGTTAATTATGCCTGAAATGAATGGTGCATTCATGTGAACACTGATGTGTAATTAGGGAACTCTACTTCTAGTGTGTGTGTGTGTGGGTGTGTGTGTAAGCAGGTTTAAAGTATGACGGAAAGTGTGTGTGTGTGTGTGCGTGTAATATGACTGGAGAGCCTTTTCTCAGCCTCTTGTGACTTAATGAATAAGTCACATTGTGACTTGGCAAGGCCAGCTGTGGCCTTGTGTCCAAGTGTCCATGCCATCACTGCTCCATGCCGGCTCAAAGACTCCCTCTTGCTTATGGTCAGAACAGAAGGGGAAATCCTGTGGAGCTGTAGCTTTGTGCACTGAAGCCCTGTCCTTCACGTTGATTATATAGCCTAACATAATCCAAATTTGGAGGACAAGTACAGTGAATAAATGCACCATACAGTGACTAGAACACTCACTCAGTTTGATATTGTTCAAATTATGGGCTATTTAGACGAAATGCTGACCACCCTCTTCTGTGCTGCTGTTCCCACTACTGCTAAAACAATTCAGGATTCTTTTGTGCTGCGAATAAACAATAGTATGCAAAAAAGTGTGAGCCATGATGAACATTGCATTGTATCTAATGGCCTTAAAGGTGTAAAATAGTGGTGACTGTTGTGATGAGTTGGGGATTAAGGCTAGAATCATACTTGCTGTTTGGCCACACATTTGCTTAGACCATTGTCTCCCAGTCCTGTTCCTGCCCTACACATACTAGCTTCAACTCTGTAGAGCTTGTTAATGGTCTGATTAGTTGAATCAGACCAGAGAACACTGACCAGGTTTCCACATCGACTTTTAAAATAATACAAATAATTTCTGGCCAGAGGTTTTGACCATCATATTCTGACACAGGCATTTGCTAACTTGGTCACAAAGATTTTCTGCATGTTGATGCTGCCAAGCCTCTGCTCTGCCCCCTAGAATTTTTTTGTGTACTGCAGCTTGTGTATGCTTCGTTATTTTCTGTTGACACACACACATCGCACACACATCACGCCAAACGGATGCAGTATACACGTGGCCATGATGCATTCACATACGTTTAGTTAAAATGGTTCCACATGGAACCATGAACACGCAAAGAACCCTTTTGCATCTTGAAAGGGTTCTTTAGGCTGTTGGAGAATGAGCTGTAGAGGGTTCTACTGTTATGATGTATCTTGTAACAAAAGAAAAACAAATTTTTAAGTGCGTATGGAATTTTAATATGAATTAAGTCATTTCATTTCTTGAGATTTTGAACTTCTTCTGACCCTCACTTTTCACTTCAGAATCTCCAAGCTGGGATGTGGGTGAAAAGAGCACATGTGCTGTGAGATGCCTCAGCAGATTTTCTAATGAACTGCTCTCACTCGCTCTACTCGTGCTGTGTCCTGCTTTTGGGCTGCGTGGGAGTCTGATCCGAAGCCTTTGGCATTCTTTCTCAAATTTTACAGCCCTGGAGATTAGCATCAGATTTATCAGATAGTCCAGGGTGAGTGATGGCGTTCATGGAACCAGGTCTGATCCTCCAGATCTGTCCGATCTTGCAGGGAAGCAAATATTTATCTTGTGTACGGCTTTGTCTAGCAGCATCACAGTCAGTTTAGTCAGGCTTTATATTTATGAGGTCTGTATTGTAAACCTGTGGGGTCATTCACCAGCGTTAGATCAGTGTTTTATGGTCATTATATGGTCTGTTGTCCTTCTCTATTGAACACTTACTGGAAAAGTCAACAGAACAGGTGTTCTCTCCTCTCTCTACGCTTGACTCGTTCCTCTTAAAGCAATGTTTCAGAGGTGCATCTAATGTACATTTTGACCCCTTTACACCAACTGGAGTTTGACTTCTTTAGAAGTGCACTGGAAATACAAGGTCAATATTTCTTAATACCTAATTATAGACTGTAGTCTGTCTGTTTCTCTGCAGACTTTATTCTCCTCCTTTCACCCTGTTCTTCTATTATCAGTACCCCATAGGACCACCGCAGAGCAGGTATTATGTGGGTGGTGGGTCATTTTTAGCACCTGGATGAGTCTTTTTATGAGTCTTTAGGGATGATGGATCGACCCAAGCTGTACTTGATGGTTGAAGGGTTTTTGCTACAAATCTGGTTTTAACTAAAGTCATCATGTATGGAGGTGCTGGTCCATTTTTGACTATGTAGGCCAGCATCAGTGTTTTGAATCTGATGTTTCAGGTACAGGAAGCCAGTGGAGGGAACGCAGCAGAGGAGTTACGTGACTGAATTTGGAGACATTGAAGACGGGCCGTGCTGCTGCATTCTGGATGAGTTGACAGGCGTGGTGGTCCACATAGGAAGGCCAGCTAGAAGGGAGTTGCAGTCGTCTAGTCTTCGAATGATAAGAAACTCTACAAGCACCTGAGTGGCCTCTCTAGACAGAAAAGCTTTAATTCTCCTGATGTGGTAAAGGAGAAATCTGCATGACCGAGTCAGGATAGTTTAGAACATGTAGAAAAGAGACACGCTGAAACACTATCCTTGTTGCTCTCTCCTAACCACACTGTTAAGTAGTAGTGAAATCTACCAGTGGTTTGGGACTCCTAGTCCAAATTTGAATACGTTCACATTAGTCTTTATTGTCCGCCCATTGCAGTCGGCCCTCTTTTCTTTGTGGGGCATTTTGTTGATCCGTCCGTTCTCGGGGTTAATTGGACCCTTGTCTGATCACAAAGCTGTGCTTGTTAGTGACTGTAGAGCTCTTCTGGCCATAAAAACATAAGAAGCGCTTTGTCAGCATGCCTTCCCCTCTCTCTCTCTCTCTCTCTCTCTCTCTCTTGTAACTCTGGTCACCATGGCACTCCCAGGAACAAAACTGGGCAACTTGGTTGCATAATGTGATGCAGTTGGTTAATACAGGAACTAAATAGACTTGTGTTGTTGGTAAAGGACAGGACGCCTAATGAGGGAGAATGAATTGATTTCTCTCTTTAATCAGGCGAGTTTGAAAGGGTTTTAACAGTGACTGAAACTGGAGCTACATTCACACAGGGCAGGTGAAGTGCAGAGTTTAGCGCATTTCCATAAAGAGCTTAAGAACAGACAGCGAGATTTAGACTCATCTTACTTCAAATTAACTAGAGCTTCACTTGCTGCTGAATTGTTGTTCAGGCTGCAGGTTTTATCCAAATGGATCTCCATTTAGCCCTGCAGCTGTTCTTTTCTGTTGCTGATGTTGTGCCAAGAACCAACTTTTGATGGATTTTTGGACGGCCACTTTCACAGTCTATTAATAGAAGTGATGTGATGTTGACTTCGACTGCCCGATACCATTAAAAGTGGCCCTGATGTGCAAGACCAGACACTTGCTGTATATTACACCTGGGATCCTGAAGGTATATGATATGTATGTGTAGAATTATATATGATTGTGTAATTATGTTTATATAAGTTTTAGACTATTCACTCCACGATCCAAGATTTGTAGAAGCCCCTTCTAATGAATGCAACTACTTTAAGTTGCACCCAATGCTGACACTGATGTGCAAATGCACACAGCTTGTCTTGTCTAGACAATTCTGCCAATAGAATTCCCTTGAGAAGATGAGCAAACACAAATCTGTTGGCACCATACCAAATGCCAGGTCTGAACTAGAAGGGTATAGTGGAAATGTCTTCTGGAATAATGGTGCTCCATTCAGTACTTCTTGTGGCTGAGTGCAGTCCTCACAATAATTCTACAGAGTCTAGTAGAAAGCTTTCCCTGGACAATTACTCCCAACAAAAGCAGGAGAAACTTTTAATACCCTCGATTTCAGAAGGAACAATGAATGAGCCAATGTCCCAATACTTTTGTCCATATGGTATTTTGTTATCTGGTCTGACTGACCTCCCTGACCATTTAGTCCCTGACCTTCAGTCAGTTCACTCGGAATTGATTAAATAATTGGAACTGTGTCTGTCTTATACAAGCTGATTCCCTATCCATTCAAATCTGATCCCGATCCACTGGATCAGACTGGCAGATTTCTGTACACTGTTGTTTACAGCTATAGAATCGCTGGTTTTGTTGTGTCCAGTTGTGTTGCAGGTTCATGTTCATGCCTTATGCAGAACATTTGACAATCCTGTACTGTAGTCTACAATCATTCTCACCCATTGCACAACAGATTTAGAAAACAGGAACGTCTGTATGATCTACTGTCTTTCTGCAGCTTAATTTTAGTCCAGTAGTTGAAGCATGTTAAACTGGAAGTTCTTGTTTTGCTGAAGGATGACCACAGGCCCCATTATTTCAGGATCGTCTGATGGACTTGTATGGTGTGTTCCTGGACCAGTCGCTGACGGAGTAATGGAGAGGGGTGTGGCAGTGGCCGAGCGAGCTGTGTAAGAAAGCTCTGATCTGAAGCAGTAAGGCTCTGGGACTTGGCACGGCACAGCTCTTATGTAAGAGCAGAGAGATCTCAAGCTGCTCACTGTTTGGCATGCCACAGCCGAGAGAGTGGTGGAAATCCGGCAGAGATGGTGGAACCACTGGGCCGGCATGAGCAAGGGTTTATGTACTAGTCATCAGCTTTTTTTCTTTTGATAAATGTTTCTGCATGAAGGAAAGAATTATATTCTGAAAGGAGAAGTCTTTTTAATACCGGCCGACTTGAGTTTACAAGAAAAACGCAAACCTTTAATTAAAGATTTAACTCCCATAGTTTAATTGAATTTCATCCACTTTGTGACGTCTGTATGGATTTATGTACCTAAAGGTAGATTTGAATGAATGGATATTTGGTTGAATGATTGGATATTTGGATAGTTGAATATTTAGATGGACTTCTGGGTGTTTGGACATTGGATGGATGGATGGATGGCTGTTTGGCAGATATATGGATGACTGGATAGATGGATGGATGGATGGATGTGTGGCAGACATGGATGGATGGATATTTGATGGACATTTGGATGTTTTGAAATTTGGGGATATTTGGATAGATTTTCTTGTAAGATTGTCCTGTGAAATGGACAATATAACAATTCATCAGTTTCCAGATCAGGTCTACAAGCAGCAAATAAAATTCAAATTGTTCTTTTGTGGTCTCAAAAGAGGAGCCCCACACCCTTTCCCCAGAGTATAAGGGTGGGTTTGAGTTTAGGGGTCCTGCCCTTCCTTCTCTTCTTCTTTTACCACTTTCCGTTCTGAGTGGGGACAGCGAGAACTTGCCAGACTCAGTCTGCACTGTTACTCATTGTTTCCTGATTCCTCTCCACCACTGCTTCCACGTGATGTCAGCCAGGCCTATGTTCAGTCCTGTCTTTTCAGTGGGGGTGCGTCCAGTCAGGAGAGAATGACCATCCTGTTGGGAACACTTTGTACACTGCAGAGACAATCAGGGCTGATGTCTCACAGAAATCGCGTAAGCAAGTCTGCTTGAGATTCTGCACACAGAGCGAGGACAGTGTGTGATGGTTTACTGTAGATCAGCCAGTGCCAGAAATGGTTTCCATAAATACACACCAGCACTGTTCTCTTGTCCATTAAACTGCTTAGCCATAACATTAAAACCACCCACATCAAAACTGCTCTGACTCCACAAGACCGCTGAAGGTGTCCTCTGGTATCTTGCAACAAGACCAACATTACAGGATTTAAAGGATCTGCTGTAAGTTTTAAGGTGGGATCTCCATGACAGTCAGTTAGCCATGACCCCTGACCCATGACCATCCATTGTCCTTCTTTGGAGAATTGTTTGGTAGGTACTGACCACTGCGTACTGGGAACAACCAACAACCCCAGTAGTTTTGGAGATATTCTGACCCAGTCGTGTTTAGAACATCAGTTTGATTCTTTTCAAAGTGTCTCAGATTCATACACTTGTCCATATTTCTCATTTGCTTCCTCCTCCTGCTGATTGCTTAAGCTTTTCTGCACTTTTAAGCTGTGACAGTTTCATATCTGCATTATTGACCAGTTCCTGTCTCTTCATTTTCATTCTGCACTGTGGGCTTAAGCTTTTGCTCTTTATCCTTCAGAAATGAATCTCTCATTGATGTGTAATCCCTGTATCCCTGTTTGAGCTCAGAACCATCGTGATGTTTATCTAAAGCCTTTAACACAGCACTAGATTTGTATCTGTCCATTAGCTGATCAGCTGTGTGGTCCGGGTTGCGTAACACACGACCACATGGCTCCTGGTTCTGTCGGCTTTAGGCTGGATTGTGCGGCGTCTTGAACTAGTGTTACACACCTTTATTGTGCACACCCTGATTCCTGCGATGCTTTCAGACACGTCTTTTGACCTGTGACAAATGTGTACAAATATTTGTGGACAATCCCCTCTAAAGTCCAACCCATAGCTTGTCTAGTCCCTGTAGAAAGTTGCTGCCAATAGAATAGGACTCTCTGGAGCAGGTAAACAGATATCTGAAATACTAGCTGGTGTTTCCTCTAGTACCAAGATCCCATACCTCCAAAGCTATGCTTAAAGGAACACTATGACGTTTGTACCTTTTTAAAATCAGCATCAGAATCATGTTAATGCTCCACTGACTGTAACACAGAGAATGGCATCTCTGTCATTCCCACACTGGAATGCTGCTACTGCACAAGAACCTCTCTTCAGAACTGCAGAACACTGTAAGACACTGCAAGGTGATTTGAATTAAATGTTCATCAAATGCTGCTTGATACACAAGTAAAATTCATTTTCTATAACTGATTGACCTGAAGCAAATTTTGTCTGGCCAGCATCTTTTATTTTACTCCAGTCTTTGATACACAGAGGGCTTTATTAATGTTGTGACATGTTGGATCTCTGGTGAAATTTGATAAAAATCCATGTTTTTATTTACAATCTCAATATGATTTTTATTATCTCAATATTCAAATCAAATCTGAAAACTGAAACTAAAAGAAAAAACTGAAAGAAATAAAAAGGGAGCAAACGGATGAACAAAGGATACGTGATTTTCTCCAATAATGTGTTGCCCTACCAGAAATGCATGATTTTAACTGTCCATGAGGGGGTGCTCATAGCACAATTTACATTTATGGTAGTGGAGTCAAAGTGGATTACACTCCCCACCTGTAGGGTGAGCAAAAGTACCTTTATATCTTTCACTAGAGATTTTATTTATTTATTTATTCAGTGTTCACTGCTTTAAACACACCGCTCCTTCAAAGTTCTAAGAAGAGGTCGGTCTGCTCCTTCAGCTCCAACATTCATGCATCATGATGCATGTTTATACATGCTGTTTCTTTTTGTTTCTCTTACTTTCTTTCCCTCTCTCTGCCCACATCCGTGTCTGAGCATAAAGACTCCGGCCCGTTTTCCTGTCCTGGTGGGCGAGTGCTGGGTTACTTCTTTTAAAAGCTAAATATGTGGTTGCACCACGGGGTCAAATGTGTGACCCCTCACAGAAAGCTGCTCTATTTATAGGCTGTTTTATAGGCTGGGCTTTCTGTTCTGTTTGGGTTCTACGGGGGGAATGAGAGTCTACAAAAACCTGCGACCTCTGACTGCTGGACTGAATGAAAAGACACAACAGTACATTCTGCCACATTCTTTCACTTTTCTGCCCTTTTCTCTCTCTCTGGCAGTCAGTCTCTGTTCTTCTGATTCTCATTTTTGTTTCTTCTGCTTTTCAGGGACGCATCGTTTGGAAATTGCACGTACAACCTGACTATTCTTGACTGTTTGCAAGGAATCAGGAAGGTAAGACACAGAAAGTAGATGTCCATTCACAGTTGCCACGATTGAATTTGACCGCTAGTGTATACTGAATACTGCGTACTGAATATGACCTGATTTGACAGACTGTTGGTCTGGCGCAGTGAGGAAATGACCTGTACAATTTTAAAGTCTATCATAATAGTTCCATTATAGACTTATTGTGTAAAATATGGACCGTCATATGAAACTGTGCATGTTCAATGTTTTGATTTTTATATTTTGATTTATTAGTAGATGTGTTTTATATTTCAGTATTCTTAATAGTGATGTTTATGCCTCAATACATTGCTATATAATTACAGTACTGTGCAAAAGTTTAGTCCCCCTGTTTAAATAAGAATGAAACTCTCCTTGGACAGTGGTCATCTGGACAGTGAGTTTATTACTTCAGTAAAACACTAATATTGGAAAAAACACAAATAATATTATAAAATATAATAATATTTTCCTTCACTGTGTTCATTAAACCTCCTCAAAGCTCTAGTATTATTTATAGTTCTCCTCAACACCTGCTTTGGTAAATCAGTGCTTAATGATGTTAAAATCAGGCGTGCTGCAAGCTTTGTTCTTCAAACTTTCTTCAGAATGAGAAATTCTTCTTCCTCTTTACTGTATTTCTACTTACTGCTTCTGTTCTAACAGGGTCTGGAGTTTCTGCACTAAACTATCTCTTACTGATCAGAGACAGGAGAAGAAAGAATGAATTTCACCCAGTTTATCAGGGTTTGTCAAGTCTGTCTATCCCCTCCTCATTTGACAATATGGGGAGTACGGTGCCTTTAATGTCACTAAGCCAGCAAAGTGCATTGTCCATAGAGACAGGATGACTGGACAATGCTTGTAGTCCGTCACTGTTGTTGTCTTATGTAACGTATTAATATCTAGTGGAAAAACAAACATCCCAATCTGAAACTGAATGTTCTAAACAGCACAAATAGTCTGGTCACTGTAAATGTTAACATGTGCCTGCTGGCTGTGTGTACCCAATACGTTTATAAACAGGAAACCAGTCTATAGAAAGGCTCCAAATCACTTGGAATAAAATCACTTGTTAAGAATGTTAAGAAGTTTTTTTTCCAAGGGGTGATGAGATGAGAACTTGGGGTCATGATGGTTGCCATCGGCAACCTGAGTCTGAGAGAACATCATTGGCCATGCTCTCTCTGGGTGAGTAGATAGCTCTCTCCATCATAACCAGTGCAATGCTGGACTGCACAGGCATCTATTAGCCATTGTATGGGAGCTGGGGACACCTGTCTTCACCCTCCTAGTGTCAGGGGTGTTGTATGTGATGGTCCTATTGTAGTTGCGTTATTGGCGCTTCCAGTAACCCCCAATTCCAGGGGTTGTGCTGGGAAAAAGTGTAGGGAATGACTACACAGGAATTCTTTTCACATTAAGGAAGTGTTAGTTTATGAATGATTGATTGTTATTTCTTTACAGTGTTTGTTTTTTTTTTTTTTTTGCCAGTTCCTAATCTGATTGCTTTCCCCTAAACTGACAAAACACTGCCGCTCGTCTAGAGGCAAGAACTGCTTGTTTTCCTCCAAGGCTGGTGTTTCTGAGGTGGTTTCTATGTGCTGATAACACCCAGACAGCCTCAGCAGTTTCAGTGAGAGTATCTTGCAGCACAGGAAGGACTTGTTCCGTGTCTGTCAGAAAGGAATGACATTCCTCCACACATTCCTTTCTATCCCTTGTTCCCTCCATGGAGAGGTTTCAGAGAGCTCAACGTAATTCCTGAGAAACTCTCTTCTGTGCCCTGCAATATAAACAACCCCCCTCTTCTCCCTACTCCTTCCTGGCTTTATTAAAACATGCCAATCTTATACCCACCATCAGATGTGCCAGACATTGGTCTTCTGCACTTGAGCTACTGAGCTATGCTGGTGCGGCCTTGGTCTCCAGCTTTAATTAACAGGTCATTAGCAGATCAGCCACTATAATCAATTCGGTCCATCTGTCTTCTGTGAGTGGACTGAGCACAACAGCACCACGGCCATTTTAATAAAACATTCAAAGCCTTTGATGCCTTCCATGCGACCTGCCAGCATTTCCCCACATGTGTGACCCAGTAGGTGTTCAGTCAGTTTTGAAGCCTTTCTTCCAATGGTCAGTAGTCCAAAGAGTGAAACAGTAGGCCAAGAAATAGACCATCAATACAACAGCAGTCAGACTAACTAACACCTATACCCTGCCAATTAGCCATAACATTAAAGCCACCTGCCTAATATCATAGTAGGCCCCACCTGTGCCACCAAAGCTGGTCCTACTTTCAAGACATGGATTCTTCAAGACCTGAAGGTGTCCCGTGGTTTCTGGCACCAGGTTCTGAAAGTTCTTAGGTTGGACCTTAAAATGCACAATTGTAGACTCCCGTCAGTGCTGATTGCTGGGTATTTCTGAGTACAGTCATGTTTGCTCCATGCACTGTGAAGCTCCAAATGAGCATTGGGCACACATGACCTAAGTTTGCCCTTCTTTACTGCAATTTTTCTGACACCAGTCTTCTAGAACATCATTTACTGGCTGATGTATCCACCCTTTGACAGGTGCCACTGAACCAGATCATCAGTGTAATTGACTTGTCTGTGATTTGAATGTAATGGCTGAACAGATCGTGGAGGGCGAGGCTGAGAGGTTGCTTGAGGAGACTGGAGCAGTAGTGTGAGTAGCAGCACAGACTGTGATTTAGAGCATGTGTGCTGTAATTAAGAAAAGCCCCTCTCTCATTCATACTGCACTGGTGGCCTCCCTCTGTAAGCTCTTAGTCCAATTACCACTGGAGCGAGGAGGACAGCAGGGCCAAGTCCATTAGCCTCGCCCAGGACCAGAGAATGATTACATAACCAGTGCAAGCTGGGAGAGCCGTGAAGAAGGGTTGTTACAATACTGATATTTTTCTACCGTTTATCTATCTGTTTATTGATCTATCTTAAAAATAATCTGTCTATTGATCTATCTATCTTAAAAATAATGTGTGTGAGATTGTATACTGCTGTGTAGAGGCACCTAATCACATATAAGAGCCAATAATGAGTAAAAAGCAATATGTTAAAATAGTTGAGTAGGTTGTTGAGCTTCTGTGAGCTACTAAACTTTGGTTTTCTTTAGATGTCTCCTGAACATCCCCAGCTAGGATGTATTCAATTCCATCACCAGCACACCTGATTTAACATCACTAAGCACTGATTTACCAAAGTAGGTGTTGGTGAGAACTATATATAATACTAGAGTCCCATGAGTAGAACTTTGGAGATGTTTTAATGGACACAGTGATGGAAAACCACACCTTCCATAGGAATTTTATTTGTGTTTATTCCGATATTAGTGTTTTACTAAGGAAATAACTGCTTGCTGTCCAGATAAGGAGATTTAGGATTTTTAGGTGTGCCTAAACGTTGCCCTGACTTACGTGCTTGCTTGTGTGTGCATGTTCTGCTTTACTTGTTTGCCTTTTGCTTATTACACATAGTAGCACATTTAGGTGTGCTGTCCCTTTAAGAGCTCATCCCCTGTTCCCATTCATCCCAATCTGCTGTCTCCACTTTAATGCCATTTACCTGCTAGCCTCACTTAACCCATGAGTCATCCACTAGCTGAAGGCATCTCTGCAGGGCTGATGTTTGACCCCTTTCCCCTCTTTACCCTACAGCCAGTGGGTCATTCTCTTGGGGGTGGGGAATAAGATGTTATGCTTTTGAGAATTAAATTATGACCATAAGCTGTTATTGGACATGATCTCAGAAACTGCATCATGAAATCATGACTGCATGGCCCTGCTCTCAGATGCCCCTGGCTGTGAGGAATTGATTGCATTCAGAGGATTAGTGAAATCACCACCCCACCTCATCCCCCAACTCCACAAATCCGCCATCCCAAATGTAGTGGATAGAGCACCATCATTCCAGAGAACACAGTTCCACTGTTGCACAGCTCAGACCCCGCTTTATACCCCTCCCCTCTAGCTCACTCTTGGCATTGGGCATGGTGCCGATAAGATTATTTAATGCTGGTTCTTTTACATCTTTGGTTGTTTGATTTGTGGTGATCTTCTGCCTCGACTTCCCCATAATTGGTCCAAAAGCCCAAACCATCCAAAAAGTGTTTTCATACTGCAGACACTGGACCATGGTTCAGGTTATCTGGTCCAAGATCACATCTTTAGGTGGTCCACAGCATCTTTCACACCTGCTGTTTTGGTTCAGGCCAAACTGAAGGGTCTGGAAGTCCAGACTATGCAAGGTAGGTGTGAAAGCAACCGAACTCTTTGTATGCTTTCATGCTTTACTCTGTATTTCTCTGGTACAGAGTAAAGTACCAGGGAAACATTGATGTTCAGTGATCATTAGTTCTTCTGTAATTTGGATGGATTGGTTTGAGTCCAGCTGCTTTTAACTTGAGCAGATAATCACTTGTTTAACTCCTGCTTTGGCTCCTTCCTCTAACAAATGCAGCCATGCTGTGGAATGTTTTGCAACTCAGTCCGACTGAAAGTGGCAAGAACGTGACATACCCCATATTCTTTCTACTGACAGTGTACGTCTCTGCAGGGTCTACAGAAGCTGTGTGTGCATTCAGTTGTTCTAATGCAGATCAAGATGACCTTTTACTGGAAACTAAATGCAGTTAAAATAAAAATGGGGTGTGGTTCTGTGGTTTCAGACACACACCCTGTTTATCTGATTTTGTGAGGTGTTGTAAACGTACCGTGACTGCTGGTGTTTCATCATAAGAACACTTTCTTAAACAGCTGGACAAAAAATGAAACTGTGAAGAAACTCAGCGTTTACACTTTGCAGTATTACAGTTCTTTCATCACTCACCCTTGATTCATCATGACCTCAGTAATATATAATATGTATAATATTTTGTGTTGTGTGTTTCAGGCCCAGCAGCATGGTTTCCTGAATTTTGAGACATTTGATGTGACTGAGTACGAGCATTACGAGGTAACACACACACTTGACTCAGCAGTTGGCTTTTCAGCCGTGGCTTCAGGATGTCATTTAATATCATGGAGTGTAATATGAACATGGATGGTTTAATACACTAATCAAGCTTGAGATTATGACCACCTCCTTGTTTCTAATCTCAGTGTCCATTATTTCAACCATACAAGATCACTTTGTTCCATACTTTTTCCTCCATTCTTCCTGATTTTCAGTGGTCAGGATGTCAGTGGTTGGGACCCCACAGGACCACCACAGAGCAGGTATTAGGGTGGGTCATCCTCAGCCCTGCAGTGACACTGACAGGGGAGTCCCTGCTATGAGTGGATCAGACACAACAGTGCTGTTGGCGTGTTCAAAACACTTGTGTCTACCCACTGTGTCCACTCGTTCCAGTACAACACACACTAACATGGCACCACCATGTCCGTGTCAGTGCAATGCTGAGAATGCACTGCAGTGACAACCACCACCCACAGACCACACCTGCTCTGAGGCGGTCTTGTGGGGTCCTGACCATTGGAATAGCAGAGTGAAAGGAGATTAACAACGTATGCAGTCATATATGCAAAGTATTTTATTTATTTTTTTATAATGGGTCACTTTAAAATATATATATATATTTTTAAATATTGTGGTAATATTTGATGGTTCATGCTTTAAAGGGCTAAAGGGCAAACCTAAAACCACAACAGAGCTGTGAAACTGCAGATCTAGTACTGTCTACAGCACTTCTCTAAGCACTTTTGTGTCCTTTCATGTTATGTTGGAGGGCACAAGCCTAACACCACAGCAGTGTCCAGAAACTGCATGTCTAGACCTACTACTGCACGTCCGGTTTCACTCAATAGACACGCAGCAGGGAGTCTCCCCAGAACCCATTCAGCACTTCCCAAAGCGCTTACATAACCATAACCCTGTTCAGTCCACTGCTCTGATAAGGGCTTTAGACAGCCTCGGCTGTCTGTACACAATTTCATCAAAAACAAGCATCAAATTTGTCCATTTCTGAATCAAACCATGTTTTACACACTTAACCTTAACGGTGTGGCCGTTGGACGCAGCATTTTGAGTTATTGTGGTGATGTTAAGTGTGGCTGGTTGGTTTTATAATCAGCTTATGTAAGTTTTGCCACCTTGTTTGGCCCTACCTGCTTTAAGCTCTGACCTGCTCCAAAATGGCTTTTCCAGCCTTGTGCAATCCAGCATGGAAACACATTTAGGGCCAAGTTACACTGTCATAACACACTTAACACCTGCATCTCTCACTCTCTCTCTCTGTTCCCCCGTCCAGCGTGTGGAGAATGGAGACTTCAACTGGATTGTCCCCGACAAGTTCCTGGCGTTCAGTGGGCCGCACCCAAAGAGTAAAGTAGAAAATGGTGAGCTGCACATTTTCATTTTCACACAGACTGATAAAAAGAGCCACCCTTTCACTCTGGTAATCTGTGTTGGACTTTTAACAAAACGAAAGGAAAAATGACATCTCTGAATGCATAAGTACATGCATTAAAATATAAAACTTGTGAATTAAGATGTAGATGATAGGTGAAAAAAGTGTAGGAATGTAACTACAAATATAAAAAAAAAAGATGTAAATAAATAAATAAAGTATACCTACATAATGAAGATTTTAACAAGACATTCCATAAACATTTTTCTTGAATATATTTAAACATATGGATGTTTGATCTTCATTTAACTACATTGAGAGATATAAGTGATTATAACTAAACATATAAACATATAGAAAAATTATAATTTGTATGCAATTCATAGAAATGCAGTTTTCTTGTGAAAAGTTAATTTCCCACATTTCCTCCTTTGGCTGAAATAATGCCAGTTAGATGTTTCCTTAAACCATCAACCAGTCTCTGACTGGAGTCAGCTGAATGAAAGATTTTCCCCCTCCTCCATGCGGAATTCTTTCAGCTATGTCAAGGTTCAGCATCGGTCTTTATAAAAAGATGGTCTTACACTTTCCTTAAGCCCCCTCTGATTATAATGAAAATTTCATAGTGGTTTCTATGATGGAGAGAACTCCATTCCCTGCCTCAGCACAGCAAGCATGAGGTTCTTGTGCCTAAATGCTGTGTTTGGTTTGTGCCAAACATGTTTTCTGTCACTGTGTCCAAATAATTCAATTTTGGATTAATCTGTCCAAAGAACAAGTCCCGAACTTTGTGTAGATGTTCTCTGGAGAACTTAAGTTTAGCCTTTATTCATCTTTTTTTGACAGTAAGGGTTTTGTCCCGAGTTCACCTCCCATGAAAATCAAACTTTCTGATGGTAGATGCTGCACTTTGATATCAACTGTGCAGAGAGCTACCTGTAGTTCCAGTGATGACTTTTTAGGATTCTTGGAGACTTCTTTACACATCTTCGGTCTGCTCTTGGGCTCACATTACTAGGATGCCCTGATCTTCCGATGTTGGCAGTCGTTTTAAATGTTCTCCCCATGTAAATTATTTTCCAAACTGGTGCTTATTTCTGAAAGCCTAAGAGATCTCTTTGGATCTTGGTGATTTTGCCACTGACTTCATCAATCAAAAGCAAAGAAAACTAATGTTTAAGGTTTAAATGAGATTGCTTCCTCTATAACAAGGGTCTACTCATTAGCAGCTGATTCTAAATTAGGAATTTTAAGTGTAATAATAGATGTGGGGGCATCCTAACTTTTTCTACAAGAAAATTGCATTTCTGAAAAGATCAAAGGTCCATGTGTCATGTGTCAAAGATGATCATGGAGTGTCTTAACTTTTTTTTTTTAGCTCATTCTTACTTTTAAAAGTCTAGTACCACCTGTTCACCAGTAGATGGAGCTGGTGGTACAATAATATATCATACTACCTATCTTGTATGTGTGTATGTGTACTTACTGGCCTTTGTATCAGAAACACCTTCCACATGGGTGTACTGTGTAGTCTGTCACCCACCAAACTACAGATCAGGTATTTTCTACAAAGTTGTGCTCTGTCCTCTAAAAGCTCCAGCTAAATTAATTTGGGTGATATTTTTACTTCTCACTAAGATGAATTGTTCATTTTCTTCAATTTGTTCCAGGCTACCCTCTTCATGCCCCCGAGGCTTATTTCCCTTACTTTCGCAAGCAAAATATCACCACCATCATCCGCCTCAATAAGAAGATCTATGACGCCAAGCGCTTCACAGATGCCGGGTTCGACCATTATGATCTGTTCTTTGTGGACGGCAGCACGCCTAGTGATGTCATCATGCGCCGTTTCCTGCATATCTGTGAAAGTACAAATGGTGCTGTGGCCGTCCATTGCAAGGGTAAGGAAAAAGTGAAAAGGTGTTTGTTTGCTCAAAGGATATTGAGCAGGCATTTTATTGAAAACAGCAATTTAACTGAAGTAGGCTGCTCATCAGCTGATCAAAAGCCAAATCCAAAATTTTGGATTCCATGTCACACTATGAAGACATCCTGACTTTGAAAGTGCTAGGATTGTTGAGCTGCATAAGTAAGGCCTCTCACATCGTGGTTGGACACAATAAGACTGTCATTTTGCATTTCTTAAAAGATCCTGATTGATATGGAACAAAAAAGTTAAGCAGTAGACCTTAAAACTGTCCCCAGTGCTGAGCCGCAGGATCTGATTGGCTGTCTGTCAAGACATGGGATGCTCCTCGACCCATATTAAGGGGGTTGGTGCCATCATTATTGGGTGCACTTTCCTTCATTGGAACAATGGAGCTTCAGGTTGTACAGGGGCGTCAAAGAGTAGCTGGCTATGTGAGGCTGTTGCAGCAGGCGTCCCTCGTGACGAGGGCCCTCGTCTGTGTGGTAATGATTGGGGTTTTCAACAGGACAATGCTGCAGTTCACAGTGCCAATCTGACAAAGGACTTCTTACACAAGAATAACGTCACTATTTTGGACCCTCCTGCATGTTCCCCAGATCCTAATCTGATTTTGGAACATTTGGGGATGGATGGCGGCAAGGGAAGTTTACAGAAATGGACATCAGTTCCAGACAGTGGAGGCCCTACGTGAAGCCATCTACAACACTTCCCACTAGCCTCCTGGAAAGACTTGCATCAAGTCTGTCTAACTGATAGCTTGAAGTGATCAACAAGAATGGTGGAGCCCCTAATTACACAGTTCTTTTTTTGATGCTTTGATTTCTGTTTTGAGGGAGTTTTCTGGTTTTTTTTTTTTGCTTTGGTCTTTAATTTTTTTGATCAGTTGCTGAACAGACTCTTTCAGTTGAAATGTTTTCAGTAAATTGTCTTCTCAAAATGTTTTCTACTGCTCGTGTTTCTTCTTTGAGCATTATGAAGCTCTACTTAGAATCCACTCTGTTACTCAGGACCACCACAGAGCAGGTATTATGTGGATGGTGGGTTATTCTCAGCACTGCAATGACCCTGACATGGTGGCAGGTATGAGTACATCAGACACATCAGTGCCACACCAAATTACCATGTCCGTGTCACCTCCACAAACACGGAGGTGGTCATAATGTTGTGGTTAATCAATTTGAGAGTGCCATCGTGCTGTGCAACATGGTGCTGCGTTATGTATGTACACTACCAGTCAAAAGTTTCAAGACCAATATTGGGTTTTCTAAAGCGTTTGTCCAGTTAGATGCATGTGTGTATAGGCTGGATATTTCTGGTTGGTTTAACCACTGATCCACCACCACCATGTCAGTGTCACCGCAGTGCTGAGAATGACCCACCACCCACATAATACAGTGTAATACATAAAACAATGTACAGTGAGGGTGCAAGCAAAGAGGTGGTCATAATGTTATGGCATATGTGTATAATATATAAAATGTATGTATAAAATATACAATTACATGCTTTCTCTGCTTCTTGCAGACATCAAGCCACGAATGACAGTTTTGTCCACTTGGTGGCGATGTTGGTTCAGAACTGACCAGACCATTTGGTCCTGTTAGATCATTCTGTTTTAACACTTAGACCCTTAGGCTTCATATACACCAATTAGCCATAACATTAACACCACCTCCTTGTTTCTACACACACATCCACAGGTGTTTATTAACCAAAGGATCCATCCCACTGTCTCTGCTGGACAAAAAGTACTTAAAGTGCCAACTTTTTGGTGATATTTCATCTAATTGCACTCTATTGCACTAAAATATAGCATATAGCCTGGGTGTAATAATTAACAAGATGCCTTATTAAACTCACTTCACCTGTCGTGACAGCATTTCAACTGTGGTGTCCATCCTGGGCATTAAACACTAAACTTTTTGATTACACAAAGTCCAGCATGGACATGCAAACAATAAGCGCCATCTAGTGATCCCTCAAACCGAACCGCACTGTACGACTGTAAAACCTACATAGTGCTTCCACAGAGGTTGCTGCTGAAATATTGATGGTTATGAACTATTGCAGCCTTGACTTGTAGGGTTATGATGATGTCATCATCAGTTCCACAGTGGCGACTGTGGGACTTTCTGTACCTTCAGGAACATACAAAACCAGGATAGTTAAATTTGCAAAATGTTGGTATTGACTTGGTACTGAAGTTTCAATTCAGCACACATGCTTACTGGTTGAACTGTTTGATGGAAAACTGCCCCAGTTTCCATAATGAGTGGTTGCCAGAGTGATGAAAGGTGGTTTGAAACAGTGGTTTGTCTTTTGTTGGTTTGTCTTGGCCTTGATCTTCGGATTTGTTACACTTTGCTTTTTCTTTCTTCTTTAGCCCAGTATTGACATCCGCATAACTGGAATTTGACTCAACTATCTGGAAAAATGATTCATTCCTGGCATTAAAATTCCCTAGTGAAAGCACGGCTCTCAACAGAACAATTCCAAGACTTGAAAGATCGCTTACAGATGTACCGCTAGACCCTTTGACCTGTTGGAGCACTGTTTTTGGAAACGAACCTTGTCTCTCTGCTGTCTTTGCTTCTGTTTTGCAGAGCACACCTGTTTAATGTGTTTGGTTTTGTGGTGTTTACAGCGGGTTTGGGCCGGACAGGCACTCTGATTGGCTGCTACTTGATGAAACACTACCGGTTTACTGCATCCGAAGCCATCGCTTGGATCCGTATCTGCAGACCTGGATCCATTATTGGGCCCCAGCAGCACTTCTTAGAAGAGTGAGTAGAATAATCCATGCATCCGCACACTTTTCAGAATGTTATGGGTTCAGCTGAATCAGCCGAATCATTAAAACACTGCCTGTGAATATCCACCAGTTTAGTCCTGGTTTTGGGACTGCATAAACTATATACTCCCATTAATAGGGGGTCTTCATAGATTCTTAATTAAGCTAAAGGAAATTGCCATGACGATGTAATGAATGAAAGCTTAATTGGCTCCTTGTCTGGTCAAGTTTCTCTTTAATTACCAGGAGACCTGCATGGACTTTATAGCCAGTAGTTGATGGTCTACATTTTTGGACAGTTAAGATTCCACATCTCATCATCCTTCATTATCAGTCATTTACTGCTTAAAAATCTACCCCCGTTCACTGCACCTGGCAATAAAGGCCATCCTTTAACTGTAGCTAACGAGCAATAAAATGAGAATTTACACAAATAATGATAAAACTAAAATTTGCAAAGTCTAACATACAGCTCAAGGTCATTTCATATGCTGCACACACTTCCTTCTCTGTGTACTGGGTTCTGTCCTAGATGTCTTAACACCTCTTTTTAAATTTGCTTATTCATCTCTAATGTTTTCAGTCTAATCTGTGTTTACTGAACATGTCATTGGTCTTATGAGATGTACGGTGAAATTGGGTGTCATTATGGCGATAATATTCTGGTGGATTTTCCTAGTAACCCCTTTGAATCTATGTGAGGTAGAGGCTTAAATTTGGTGTTTATGCTTTTAAAAAGAACATTATATAACAGAGATGATGTGATGACATTGTGCCTACAGGATAACATGTCTGACGCTGCTACCGCTGATGAATTGACCAGCCCAGTGGGCTTTTATGTGTTTTTTTTTTTTTTGTTTTTTTTTTGAAGCAGATTTTTTGAGCACATGAACTTGAAAAATTGTATGGCACCCAGAAATACATAACATAAACAAATTACCCTGATGTCAGGATTACATTACATTTAAAAACGAGAATTCCTTTTTACCTGTGCCTCAGTCACAGAAATGCTCTTATCTTAATCATAAAAAATAAGATGAGAATGAATCTAAAGGTCTGTTTACACCTGCATGCATTTTGTATCTGGATAGTATCCGAATATACTAGTGTGTCTCTGAGAATATGGTTTAAAAGCTCATTCATGATCATAATTTCATTCAGAAAGTTAAACAGTCATATTTTATATTCATTCATTTTACAATTCATTCATTACACGTAAAGAGATTTCAAGTCTCTTTTTTGTTTAACTGTTGGTCATTTTGGCTTGTAGCCCATGATAACTGGAAATCCAGAATCTGAATGTTAGGAAATTCTAATTCAAATTTGAATTGATTACTAACCACAGAATCAAATCCATCCATCCATCCATTGAGCCGGTGCCCAGCCGGCAACTCTGAGCGCAGGGCGGGAAACAACCCTAGACAGGGCGCTAATCCATCGTAGGGCGCGCACACACACTAAGGGCCACTTTAGAGTCACCAATTCACCTACCATGCATGTCTTTGGATTGTGGGGGAAACCAGAGTACCCGGAGGAAACCCACACAAATCAAATATAAAACAAAAAAGCTTAAATTATGTATGAGCATAAAATGACAGTTTAATTATTGAAAACTGTTTTCAGAGTATTCAGGTTTTTTAGATGCACTACTTTGATTAGGTTTTGTTTACATTTGTCACAAAAATGCATCCTCAGCATGACCAGATGAGATCAGATTTTACTTTCTTGCGTTAAAAAGTACATGACCATGTACCAAATTTCTACTTTAATTTGTCCTTTAAAATCAGGGTTTTTATAATGGCACTATAAATAGAAGATTCCCAAGGTCCACAGTAATAATTACATTTATTAATGGCTCTTTCGACAGGCCAATTTCTGTTTGCCCCTGGTTTAAATGTGGATGAGATCCGTTTCTGACTACCTCTGAATGTGGTTTGAGTGATCCGATAATATTCCAAACACACTTGGTGGTATTTGCATCTGGCTTTTCATGCTTAAATCCAAATGTGATCCAATCACCGAAAACACACCAATACCTGGTGTAAAGAGGCCCTTAGAGAAAACTGAATATTAAATAAAAACATACATGATAGCCCCACTTAAAGAACATTGGTCACTCAGGGAGTGATCTAAAAATAAGGTGTTCAGGGATTTGTAATTAGTCCATAATTAGTAAATCTGGCATTAATAAGTTCTCTGACTGAAAGGGTTAATCATGTGTCAGTACTGTTGGTGGCTTTTGATTCTTTCAGTTGATCAAACTGCAGAAAAGCTACATGTTCTAGTGTTAACGCACTGCTCACTCCCTTCACTCGGACTGTTCTCCAGCAGCTCAGAGGAGTGTGTTCTCGCTAAGTTGACCCCCCCCCACCCCCTGCATTTTTCCTTTGCTTCTAATCTTTTATCATTCTGTTGAGAAACAGCCACATCATGCTTTGACTTTCTGTCCTGCTGTTACAGGAAAAGCTCTTGTCAGAATGTGAGAACACACTCCTCTGCAGAGGAGAAACGGAAGCTCTGGGAGATTCGAGACATGATATTGGCTCAGATATAGTGGGTGAACATTTTAACCCGAGAGTTCAGACCGCATATTGGGCTCGGATCCAGAAGGCCTGGCTCAGGACGGCGTGTGTGAACCCATGTGAGAGTGGATGGTGGTGACTAGGTCACAGTCGCACTCTGTC
The DNA here is from genome assembly GCA_034509495.1 of Acestrorhynchus altus. Taxonomy (NCBI): domain Eukaryota; kingdom Metazoa; phylum Chordata; class Actinopteri; order Characiformes; family Acestrorhynchidae; genus Acestrorhynchus; species Acestrorhynchus altus. The sequence continues at coordinate 26,929,578 of CM067514.1, forward strand.
AGTGCTGAGTGAAAGCAGGCTGCTCTGGGTCCCCCCGGCTGAAGTGCGGAGCAGCACTGGTGATGCTGGAACAAAGGGCTGTGCGATTGTGGAGCGTTCCATACAGCCTGAATGTGCTCTGATAGAGGTAGAATGTGGTTCTAGCTGAGAGGTGAGCGTTATCTAACAGCATACTTTCCTCCTGAGGGAACTGTAGCGTGAGAGAGGGTGACACATTTAGAGTGTTTCAGCATAACAAACTACTCTCTTTATTTCGGCCTTTCAATCCAGCTGTCTCGTTTTGTCTCGCTGTCTTTCTTTCCATGTCTCTCTTTCAATCTGCCTTTTAATCTGTCTGTCTGTTGTATGTTTATGGACTTGGGGATGTGGGATAATGTGATTTTCTCTATTTTTTAGTTCCATCTGATTTTGCTGAGGTAGGAGCTGACATCGCACAGATTCTGGCAATTTAGAAAAATAGCCTCTTAACCTTTTTATTAAACCTGTTCAAATCAACATGAATATTCCATTACAACCTTTGGAAAAGCAATGTTTTGTAGGATTTCTCAGGACAGAGGTGGTCAAGAGAGGCATTTATTTTTCTCGTCCATGTCACTGATACCTCTGGTCAAATGTTCATCTCCTGTAAATTGGGATAAATTTTGACATAAATTTTCCAGACACACATAAATGAAAGTAATTCTATATGGAGACCCTTTGCATAATTAAAGTGTTCTGTGCATCATGCAAGAATTCCATAAAAAAATGTTTCTTCTGTTATGATGTCAAACCTCCTTTACTAAAAAACCGTGCAGTTAAAATGAACCTAATCTAAATATGGTTTTGTATTTGTCTGCCCTTCTTTCTTTCCATCTGCTCTGCTCTTTTCTTTTCTTGTCTTTTTGTCTTTCATTCCATCAGTCTTTCTGTTTGTCCTTATTTCTCTGTTTTCGTCTTTCTTTTCCTCTCACTTTTTTTTGCATGTTTATCCAATTGAACCTCTTTTGTTCTGTCCATTTTTTTTTTCCTTTTTGACTGTTCATTTTTCATTTCTGTCTTTTTTGTATGCTTTTTTTTTTTGTTCCAGTTTGTGCAATAGCTCTGCAATTGCATATTAACAATGCAGTCAATGACAGTTTAACTATTGAACACTTAACGTGTGTGTGTGTGTGTGTGTGTGTGTGTGTGTGTGTGTGTGTGTGTGTGTGTGTGTGTGTGTGTGTGTGTGTGTAGGAAGCAGGTGAGTCTCTGGGCTCAGGGTGAAGTGTGTCGCTCTCAACAGCAGAAGCTGCGTGTGTATGAAGAACGCAGCGTGGGCGTTCCTCACCTCATCTCCAGCATGGACGACTTGACCATCAGCACCAGCATCCTCAAAGCCAGCAGCCTGGACCGGGTGGAGGAGGTCAGTTCTCTCCTAAAGACCAAACGCCCACCGCTCCATCTGCATCAATCTGCACTGTCGAGCTACCGGCTCTGGGCCTTTGGCTCAGTACATAGTATACAGACATGCGTACACACACACAGACACACACACACACACACACACACACACACACACACACACACACATCCGTATTCTTCTGTGGATTACAGTCCTGGATAAGGTCAAAGCTTTTATTTGAGCAGTACACACTAGAGGTCCACAAATATATTGGTCAGTTCAGAAATGTTGTGCATCCAGTTGTTATTATTGAGACATTATAGCATGAATACAAAGCAGAAAACCTTTAGATTTCAGCCAAAAAAAAAATCAGCAGCACATATCGGCCATTGTCTGACCCTGATCTCTAAATATTGGCATCGGTTATAGAAAAACTCATATCGGTCAACCTCTAGCACACACACCAGTGTCGTTTCAGTTTAGTTACAGGTTCTGGCTTTAGCTGGTTGGCAGAGTCATCACAACTCAAGTGTATTGAGTCACTCTTGATTGGGTCACATTTTGCATAATGCGTCTCTAATAACTTTGTAGTTACAGAACATTTCATGCAGCATGTATCAGCCTCAGTTTTGTCTGCTGTGATTGCAAAAGTGTATCTCATACCAAAAGTCTTGTGAAATCAGTATGAGTTAGAACAATGCATGATAGTGGGCCCCACAGGGATAGAATTCCATTCCTGAATTTTGTGGGAGTTTGTTTTATGAGCAGTATCACGAGTGTACCTGGAATATGTCATAAAAGGCATTACCACCCACAGTGGACAGTGGTGGTAATGAATGTGATGAGTGAGGTGTTGCCAGTATTATGAACAGAAATCACATCCACGTTCAATGTAGAAGCTCCACACACACATTCCGCTGCCCAATGCATGTCAGGGTGTTTACACTCGTTCCTCTCAGCAATAAATGTTTGTTATAGAAACTCCAGATGCCATTAGAACACATGCAGGTGAACAGAAATACAGAAAAGAGGAAGAAGAATTCGTAGTTGAAATCTTGTGAGCTGCTTTGAAAAACAAAGCTTGGTTCCAGATTTCTCCTGGATGCACCTGGATGTGTTCAATTCCATCGCCAGTGCACCTTATTTAGCCTCATTAAGCAGTAATTTACCAAAGCAGGTGTTGAATGTGTAAATTATGCTAGACTTCCATGAGACCTTTGGAGATGTTTTAATGAACACAGTGATAGAAAACCACCACTTTCTGTAGGAATGCTAATGTCTAGTAATTAATGTAGTTGACATTTCAATAAATCAAGTGGCTTCTTTTTTCTTCTTCAGAATAATGACTACAGCGAGAACGGTCTCAGCATGACTCAAGGAGACAAACTGCGTGCCTTAAAGGTCCGGAGGCAGCCCAGGTCAGCAACCACAGGAGCTCTGAGGTAAAACCTTTCCCTGCGTTTTGGAGATAAAGGGTGATAAAAGGTGTCCTGCAGTTTGAGACTCGAGATCTGTTCTGGATGGCTGGGAAGATGGCAGTACGGAAGTGCACACAGGGTTGTATAGCAGTCTGCAGAATTTTGATGTGAGTTCTCTATTCAGAGGACAATGTAGTCCAGCACTGGGTGAGATACTCGCATGCTCTCCTTGTTCAGGCAGTGTGTAGTGTGTGAACAGTGTACAGCCTTGTTGTATTATTTACTTTCTGACTACCATCTTTCTACCATTCAGTGATGAGGTCAGGATATGGATGATCACCATTCCATCTCATTCCTTCCAAAAGTACTGGATGGAGCACCAAAACCATTCAACTGCTCCACAGCTCATTGTTTTTATACCCCTCTAAACCACACCTGGAATTAGACACAGTGCTAATAGGTTCATGTTTGTTTATCTGCTCAAGAGAATCCTTTTCTATCAGCGTCACTTTTCTACAGAGAGTAAACAAGATGTCAGTCTGTGTAAAGAAAGGGAGTAGCTTAAAGTAGTTGAATGTATTGATTAGAAGGGGTGTCGACTAATATATGGACATACGGTGCATCCAGAAAGTTTTCCCAGTGCTTTACTTTTTGCACAATTTGTTACATCCTTACTCCAAAATGGATTCAATAGGTTTTGGTCTTCATTTAAAAGAAAAGCACAGTGACCCCTGCATTTTCACTTTGGCCTAGGGACTATTAAAAGCCAGGATCTCAGTGTCCTACTGTTACAGTATGGGGCTATTAACTCTGAAATGTAGTTTGGTCCAACCCCATGCACTGCTTGGTAAGTTGGCAGCAGAATTTCTTAAATTCACCCTGAAAGAAATTGACAGCCAGTGGAGTAAAAATAGTGATGTGTAATATGCTCCCTTCTTTCAGTCCCAGTAAGAACCCAAACCATTGTGTTCTGGAAAGGCAGGTTCTGATTTTAGCTGTATTTCTCAGTCAAAAATGAGATTTCCCAGGAGAAGAACTGTGGGGATGTTCTAATTAGATCTACTGATATTTAGAGGTTAAAAAGTAGTGGTGTTATTGGTCAGAAAAGTCACATTCAGATATCCCCATAATTGTTCAGCTCCATTAATGGATCCAACTGGTAAGACTAAAAGAGCAGTGATACTATAGCAGTAATATAAATTATTTAATGTCCTTTAAGCTTTTTTATGAAAGAGCTAGTTCTCCGCTTTCCTTCCCCATTCACTTACGAGTCACTCATCTTTCATTAGCTTTTAGTTGAATAACACAAAGAAGCAGTTTGCATTTTCAGCCTGTCCAACAAAAGACATGAGCTAAAATAATTACACAGGAACAGAGCAGAGTGTGCTGGTGTGGTCTGCAGGCAGAGCTGAGGTTGGCATAGTAACACAGTGTCACTTCTCTCGTAGACGTCTTGCCTTTTGTTCCTTCAGGATAGGCAGACGCTCAAAGATCACGCTGTTTGTCTCTCGACGCTTTGATTTTCTTTCTTTAATGATGGTTATTGGTTTACCTGAACAGTTTATTCAGTCCAGTAAACAACATGATCCACTTTACGCGGCTCGTGTTGAACAAACATGGACACAAGCCCAGCCGTAATTGGTCTGTGAGGACCATTTCAGTTTGACCATGTAAACACATTTTGTTTCTTTTTAAGCTTTGTCTAATAGCTTTTCAATGTTCTTTCACTCTCCAGACTTGAAGACATGAAAATGCACAGCAGATCACCATCACAGCCTTTCAGGTGTTTGTTTTTCCCTTGTCAATCACAATTGTTTTATTCCATTGTTTTTAATCTGTTCTAAGCTTAAAGCAGCACTGCTCTTCTTAAGCAACCCATGAGCCAAGACATACAGTACTGGGCAGATGCTTTGGGCTCCTAGTCACAGCTGTGGGGCAGCCGTGGGGAACCAACCTTGTGACTGGAAGGTTGCTGGTTCAATTCCCTGAACTGGCAGGACATGACTGAAAGGCATTTTAACTGAACGCTCCCTGAATGCAGTTGACTGCTCCAGGCACCCTTCCCCCTGTGTGTGTGTGTGTGTGCAACAATGGGTTTATATGCACTTTTGCTGATCAGAGAAATTATAAATGTAAATGTTTGAGACTTTTATTGTGAAACTCCAGATTCTGAACAGTTGCATATAAAATCAGACACAGTAAAGGAATTTGTCATTCTGAAAAATTAGGTCTTGTGAGTTACACTGTTAAAACAAAATCCTTGAGGAAGTTTTGCATATTCTTTCGTATGAAACTGTGGAGGAACTGCTTAAGGGTGGTTCAAGGAATGTTCAATAAGATGACAAGGGTTCTCAAGGATCTTGTACTTTTTACAGTAATAGTGTGAAGAACAAAGCATGGATTTAGATTTCTCTTGGATGCCCCCAACCAGGGCATGAATGTACAATTCTATCACCAGCACACTTTATTTAAAGTATTTATTTTAAGCCCTGATTTACCAAACCAGGTGTTGGATGAGAAATCTAAATATATTAAATCTAAATATATTAAAGGCCCATCAGGAGAGCTCTGGAGATAGCTTAATGAACACAGTGATGTATTTTTACCCAAATTCCATCCATATATTTTACCTTTTGTGTTCCTGGACTTTTTTTGCACCCTTAGAATTACTCATGGGTAAAGTTGTTCCTAAGATATATCAGCTATAACATTGATATAACAGTGGGAAGAAAAATAACCGGCGAGTTGGAGGTTGAGGAAATTGAGGTTTTTCAAAATGACTCATCAAAGAAACCATACAGCCAGTGATGTGAAACCGCCATTTTTGAATTAATGTGTGAATGAATTTGTTTTTAGTCTAGTACTCTAAACACTTACCACCCAGATGAGGATGTAGGTGTCTAAAACCTTGGCATGGTGTTATACAAGTGTTTTTTTAATGGGTTTACTTCTTGGAAAACTTGGATGTTATGTAGCTTTAACAATTTTCTGTTTTACCTGTGCACCATACTTTATGATTTTGCTGATTTGTAAATTGTGCAATCTCAAACATGAGCTTAGAGATTTCTTAGTCTGGTTTAGAGTATGGTTTGTGTCTCGTGATTTAGGCTGATACCAATTGGTAGGGGTGGACATTGAGATTTTATCTTACTGTGATACATTTTGTTATAATGATCCATAATAGGGCTGGTTTCCAGTGAATCTTTCATTTTACTTAATTAATTAAATTTAATTCCGTGTGCACAGAAATATCACCTTAAAGATATTTGTAAGCATGCCCTTTACCCTTTCAGACATGAATTATACACCACAGCTTCGTCACTGAGCCCCTTTACCTAAAGAAGCACACCCTGAAACACTCAAAGCATCGGCTCTGAGAGCAGAACAATCGTATGCAGATATAGATGATGCTTCTGATGATGTGGATGGACTGCTTTTTAGCACTTTGGGTTCTGATGCAAATTCAACATCCTCTTTTGAACAAGGGTTCGACCCTTAATTAACGTCCCACAAAGGAGTGACGAGGGAAGAGAGCTCTCAGCCTGTTCACTGCTTTTAAGAGAGAGCAAGCGAGAGAGAGAGTGACTGTGCAAAGTGGAGTTGGAGCAAGAACAAACATGAAACATGGGTTTGTACTGTATGGACAGAAAACCACATTATAATATACTGTTACATATTAATGTATAATATACTGTTACATATTAAATGAATGGTTTGGTGCCACCTTACATGTAGTCATTCAGCCCAGATATGTTTGGTGTCGAACGTTTGCTTCTTTAATCTTAAATTGGAACTACAAGTCCATCACTCCTGTAAATATGCGATACTGGATTTTACCACAACAGTAAAAAAATTCTAAGCTCCTATCGTTAAAAGGAAGTAAAAATGTCCTCATGTTTTAATCATGTATGAATTGACACGTGTAAATCCGGCTTGGCAGGATTTCTCAGGAATTTCGTTGTGCACGATGCAGATACCTCAGGTTGATCAAGTCTGAGGCAAACCTTGATATCTACTGCAGCCACAGCCAAGATTACAGACAGATGGCTGCTTTCGAGGGCTGATAATGAGGGTGTGCCTATTGTGGTTGATAGTATGGACACACATACTGTGAACTGTCCACATTAATTGTAACAGTAATTTGTAGACTAAGATGTTATTATTTTTCATGTGTTATAATAGCGGTCATTATCCTCTTATACTTGTTCTAGTGGTCAAGCCTTGAATTACACACCAGTTGTTCTTGTTTTTTTTTTTTTTTGGAATGAATAAATCAGTGTTACAGGTATGAACCTGTAACAAACATCCTGTAGTAAAATTACATTATTCCACCTCCCGTGGTAAAACTAATCCCCCGGCAGGGCTTTAGAGTTAGGATTTTTATGTAACAGCTCTGAAATCTTAGAACTGAGTTCTGGATGGATATGATTAGAGTACCATTATGTTAGAATAACTGTGGTTGTAGTTTGAAAGTTTTTCATTGTTTTAAAATGGCATCACATTCCTCTTACACAGCATTTGTTGGGTTACGTGTATGTATACCGCTGTGGGTTTATCTATCCAATGATGTTTCCTTAAGGTCTTTGTGTGTGTGAGTGAAAGGGATTGTGAGAGAAGGAGATTTGACAGTGAAGAGGTGATGAACAGCCTTGAATAGAAGGAGCCTTGACCCGGCGCTCGTCACGCCTGCCTCTGTAATGTCACTGACCTCTCAGGTTATTTCTGGCTCTTTCAGAGCTACTCTTTGATTGAAATGGGGGCTCCGAGATGTTCCCTAATCATTTTAATCATTTCGTGTTTGAGTAGTTTATGTGGAAAATGTTACACAAACCTCTTTGGTGATCTCCAGAGATAATGGGTCCATTTGTGAAGCTGGACAATAATACCTCTTAAGTTTTGAGACCAGATGTTCGATTCAGCACCACCCTGTTGGGGGGAAGAATAGACAATGGATTTAATAGACTTTTCATAGAGCCTTAGGAATTTCCTCCTGTTTGATATCAGTCCGATTGTGCTGCTTTTGTTTAGAATTAGTCAGGGAAAGTCCAGAACATGGCTCTGAGAATCCAGGGCTTTTTTTATTTATAATAGTAGCACAGAGTGGGTGAAACACCCTCAGCTTTGACGTGGACTCTAGTTGTTCTGTCTGAAGATGTCATTGTAGATTAGTTAAGATTTTGTCATAGTTTCTTAAAGTTTCTTGGCTTTTCGGTTGTTTCCTTCCCTTAATGTTTGGTATTGCTGTTGTCTTGCAACTCTTACCATGTCTGTGTCAGCCATTTATTTAACTGCTCACACTGTATGACAGTAGTTGGTTCAACTGACATGCTGTGACACAGTATGAGTGATGATGGAGAGAGAGAGAGGTGTTTTGACATATTCAAGTGTTGAACCTAGCAAGCCACAAACCACACTACTAAACTAATGTTTTGCCAATGATTTTCATGTGTCTGTCCATCATAGTAGGAGGTTGATGAAAGATTGTACAGGCATGAATGATGTTGTGAAAGCTCCACTAGCCTTGCTCATACAATACGGTGCCCTGCCACCATAGATGTGCAATGAATTTTGAGAAAACGTGGTGATGAAAAATTTGCTCAAGCAACCAACTTTCCGATATGCCAGAAATCCATCTGTTATATGTCAACAAACTCACAGCTTGTTTGGGATATTAATCACCAATTTAACACTGCCAAACAAACGTCAGCTAGTTGAGCCCAATTTCAGACTTCTCTGAAATGCAGTCAGCCATGACCAAATCACAAAATCACAGTGTAGGACTTTACCACGAAAATATGGTGCAAATATAGAGATATTGCTTCCACAAAGACATTTAAAACCCTCTACTGCATGATGCTTAGTGAGCAGTCTAATACTCTTGTGATTATTTTTGCACAATTGAATTGTTGAATGTATGTTGTAGTTGTTTGTATCTGGGGACGGTTTCGAGTGGGCATATATCCCGACTAATTGAATTGCCCTCCTTTTATTAAGTAGGACATCATTCTCAACTCCAGCCAATGTTATACCTTAAAACTAAACAGCAAAACAAGGTCATCTCATTTAAATACCCACCTGTTTATTCAGCCTACAGTGGTTTAGCCCCACCCAGTCCCAAAGACAATATACAGAGGATTTTACCGCAGACTCAGCATGGGGGGGGGGGGGGGGAGTACTAAACTGATTAGCCAATCTGAACAGACCTTATTCATATGCAGAAATGTGCAGAGGTTTGCACAGCCTGTTTAATTATAGAGTAACAAATTGTTTTGATGAAATGAGCATTTTCAGGATAAAACTAAGATAAATATGGTGTTTTAATTAGATTAATTAGATACATGTTTGTTTAGAACCGGCACTGAAGAACGCTGAGCTCATTGTCATGTTCATGAAACCAGTTTAAGATGACTTTTATTATGTCACATCATGCAAGAAGTAGCTGTAAGAAGATAGTAAACTCTGCTCATGAAGGGATGCACATGGTCAACAATATTACTCAGTTAGTGAGATTCAAACCATGATTGACGTTAGCGGCCCAACATTCCAACACTGTTACAGCATTTCCACCTGCATGGCACTCCTAATAAAGTGCTAAGTGAGAGTGTTGGCTGTTTATGTGGGTAATTCTGACAAAGCTGGTTGTCAGTATAAGTTTCTTGTCTTGTTTCTCAGTAGGCTGACTTCAGCTGCCAGCTCCCAGGGTTCTGTTTCGCCCCTCAAATCCTCCAAAGTGTCATCTTCCTCGTCAGCCTCCGCCAAGAGAATTGGACGAGCCTCCTCTTCCTCCTCCAACCTAAAGAGGTGAGCACTCAAATCATCGGGTTCATTGGGTCTTTTGCTTTCATACATGCCCATCTCTTTCCCATCCATGTCCGGTTATTTAGGCCCACATTTCATTTTCCACACTGCAAAGAATGTTTTAGCAATTGAAATCCCCCATATTTTTGAATTTATATTGTTGTAAGTATGTGTTAAGATGATTTAGCATATTGTTCCTTTATTCTTACTTGCTTTAATATAATTGTATCTATTGAGCTGTTTTTTTTACTGGCAGGTAGTTTTTTATGTCAGTAGATAAAATATCAAAATATTTTAGAAATAATATTATTAATAGTATTACAATAAAGCCAAAATGAGAAATATTACCAATTTCAATTACATTTAAGGACATTTTACTTGCCAAGATATGTAGAAAAGAAACATTGCGACACCCTGTACTTTTAACTCCCAAAAGTATTTGATCTTTCATTCCAGTGAACACAGTTCCACTCCTCCTTTTACCACTAAAAAAGACATGCCTGGCATTGAACAGGGTGCCAATAGATTTATTTTTGCAACTGAAATGATCCAAAGTCATTCATTAGATGGGTCATCTACAAGGATTTGGACAGATCATCACCTCCTTTTTCCTATACTCACTATCCATTTGATCAGTTCCACTGACCGAACAGGTGACACTGACATGGTGGTGGTGTGTTAGTGTGTGTTGTGCTGGTACAAGTGGATCACATACAGCAGTGCTGCTGAAGTGTTTAAACCCCAGTGTCTGTGCTGGACTGACAAGTTCACCAACCTGAAATATCCAGCTGACAGTGTTCTGTGGGCAGCATCCTGTGAGCACCAATGAAGGACTAGAGGATGACCAACACAAATGAGCTTCTGTCTCTGACTTCACACCTACAAGATGGAGCAACTAAGTGGGAGTGTCTGAGTGGAGAGTGAGAGGACACGGTGTTTAAACACTCCAGCAGCACTCATACCAATGCGACAGTCATGAACATACTATCCTCACTGCAGGGCTGAGAATGACCCACCACTCACATAATAGCTGCTCTGTGGTGGTCCTTTGGGGTCCTGACCATTGAAGATCAGGGTGAAAGGAGGAGAATAAAGTCTGCAGAGAAACAGATTAACTACAATCTAATTATAGAAATACAAAGTGCTCCTGTGTGGTCAGCGGAGCTGAAAAAATGGTTGAGTATAGCAACAATGAAGTGGTCATAATGTTATGGCTGATCATTTTTTGCAGTGTGCTTCAGTTTCTCTTTTCTGTCTTTGAGGATCCACACATTATAGCTTCCTCAGTTTTGTTAATGACCTTCTTTCTTCCTTGTTTAATCTAAATTCTTTTTAATCTTTCTCTTTTTCTCTTGTCTTGTATTTTCTCTTCAGCCCTCTTGTGGTCTTTTTCCCTCTCTGTGATTACCCTATGCTTTAGAACATGTTAGAATAGAACCAGTAGGAACAGTTCAATTAATGCAGTGGCTGACTCACCACCTCCCTCCTACCAGTGTAACAGAGAAACAACCAAAGCCAGCACACACTCCTCTTTTGCTTTCACTCTCACACACTCCCTCGCTCATTCCCCCCTCTCTCCCTGATGTGAACTGGTACTTCGAGTGTTTTTCTTCTGGTACAGAGTACATGACTGTTGTTTCCTACTGCCTGATGTAAAACATATTCAGATATTTTTGATAGAAATATATTTAATTCAAGCTAAATGTCTGTCATTGAAGTGCATTTCAAATCAAATGTTTAGTGAATTTCAAAAAAAGCAAACTTTTAAACCTGAAGGTGCACATGGTTCTTTAAGCAATGCTGTGAAACAGGGGTGGGCAGTTCCCATCCTTGATGACTGGATTCCAGCATTCCTGCTTTTTCTACTCAAGCACATCTGATTGAACACACCTGTTAATTGCCAAGGGCCCTCATTGCCCATCACTGCCGTAACAGAACCACATTTCATGTGGTAGAATTCTATATCAAATGAACTGACAATTGTGGGTCTGACTAGTCCCAGATAGCAATGAATGTTTGGCCCAAATGTGGCCCACATCTGAGTCGTCAGTGCCAAAAGTGGCCCAGATTTGCTCCAAATGTGTCTGCTATCTACGGTGTCATTTGTGTCAGAGCTGAATTTCACAAACACTGCTGAGTATTTTTCCGTTCTTTCTTGCTGTCAACCAACTGATGCATGCTCTATTTTTGGAACAGAACGAAAAAGCATTCGGGACCTTTAACTGCTCTTGGCATAAATGTTCTTGAGTTTTGGAATGCAACTTGGCCAGTGGAAGATATTGAGAAACAGCCATGGTCATCATCTACCACTATGAAGGAGGTTGGGGTTGGGGGTAGACTCAGCATTTTGTTATCAATTGATGCAGAGTTACCTACATTTTCAACCACTAGAGTGCGCAGTAGTGAGGTTTTGAACAGCAAGAGTAATTAATGAGCACAAAATGTCTTGCTGGACAAATGTTTACAAGGAGCACAGTGGTGAAAGTGTTGGTGGAATAAAATACTAATTTAAAACCTCATACTCTCTTCATATGACCAACAGTGGTTCTTTCATAGGCATTGCTCAAAGAAACCTTTGTTGCACCTGTATTACCTTTAGAGTGTAGCCAAAGCTTAAGGCTTCCTCTGATGGCTCAGTCTTCTGTGTCTTCTGTAAGGGACTATGTGTGTGGTGTGTAAAGTTCTTTTTCATGCTGACCTGTGCATACAGTGGGGTTGGTCTGAGATTTTACCCCTAAGGCTTATTATTCAGTACCTTCAGGTACTTCAATACAAGCTGGTTCCCAAAGTACTGAGCTAAAGACAGTGTTAATAGAGAGAAATATTCTACTTTTGGGTGGATAAATATGCACTGGGTTCATTTAACCTAGGAACAATCTTGCTGTTACATACAGTTGACCAAAATAATATTAGGTGTACCTTGAACAGTCTTAAACAGAACTATTCTGCAGGCTTTAGACTCTACTCTCTATCAAACAGTAAATAAGCCTTCTAGTGGAGGTCTTTAATTTCACATCCAACTTACCTGGGTAACTGAAGACTGACTTAATTCTTGTGGAAGATTTTACAGCATCATGCAGCTTCAGAAGCGTGCCTGGAGGAGTAGAGTTCAACCATTTGGATAATGTAAACTTTGTTCCCTCTAACCTGAAATCAGTACAGCCATCAAACCCTGGCATATTTGTTAAGATCTGCCTGAAACGGTCCTACTGGTTGTGATGAGTCGACCTCCCTCCCCCACTACCCCTTTATATTTGTACCCCCAGCTCCTCTCTAAACTCCAGATTAGCCACCTCCCTGGGCAACCTGTACGAGACTGATGGAGACTGTAGTGGCCATGGGAAGCAGCCTCCGTCCTCCTCTTCCTCTGTCTCATTCTCACCGTCCTCTTCCTCCTCCCCCACCCCTCGTGTGGCCTTCAGCAGCTCATCCTCTCTGGCTGCCCACAACTACCACTACGAGGTCAACAACAATCAGTATAACTCCATCTCCAACAGCCTGAATGCTAACGGACTTGGCCCAGGCAAAAGCTCATTGTTCAGCAACAAGAACCAAAACCACACCCACAGTGGCCCAGCAGGGGCCTCCTCTGCCGCAGGCAGGTTTGGGATTGAGGAACTGGCTCTTAATCAAGGCACCACGGGCCTGATCCGGCCCTCGGCCCGCTACCTCAGCCGCTCCATTCCAGTAAGTGAGCTCTGCTCTTCACACCTCCACACACCCAACAGCAGCATTACTTGCCATTTACTCTCTGTCTTTCCTTCTCGTTCTCTCACTGTTTTATTTTTATACTACCATTCACTGATTCCAATCATACTGATGCCTTAACTACTGTCAGAGCTAACCTCTAGGCTCAAATAAAGCAATGATTGTTATGTACACCATTGTCCCCTTGTTCCAAATGTCAACTTGCTTTCTGAAGTTTGATTCTTTAGTTTATCTTAGTCTAACGTACCTGTCAAGGATGTTTGGGGGGGGTACACAAATGGTTGTACCCTTGCAATGTACCATTTCATAGTATCTGTGTTCAAGACAAACTCTTGTGATGACAGCCGTATGTGGACAAGTGTTGTCCTGTTGGAATAGAGCACTGGAGTGTGTGTCCAGCAAAGGTAGGGCCACTGGTTGCAGGACCTCATCAATGTAACGCAGGACTGTAAAAGTGCCTGTAATGAAGACCAAAGATGATCTACAATCATATTAAATTGCTCCAAACAGCATGACACCAGACCTTTTGGACATGTGAGGTGTAAAAACAATCCATTGATTTTTGGCACTGACCACGGTTCGTTGGTCATCTCCCCCAGGACAAATGTGAGAAGATAACCTGAAATGCATGGCACACCATTGCAGTCGTACATTGCAATCATGCTGCTGTTTCTTTATGAGTGTACATACACTGCTGCAGTTTACAGAGCTCAGAGCTTTAGTTTGAAATCCAGTGGCTCATTTTGGATAAGGGGGCACATGTTTACATTTCATTTTTGTCACTTTAAATCTGCTCTTTCCTGTATTAATTTATTTTCATTTCTAATGTAAATGTTTTTCTGTGTGTTAACTGCATGAGATTTACAACACTTTCCTAATGCCTTTAATTCAAACACTTGAGGATTTTTCACTCTCTGTTAGTTGTCATTTATGGTTGCTAATGAAGTGCTTATTAAGACAGTCAAATATAGACTTAATTGTCATCATCAAGTGGCCTTTCATTGATTGCGCCACTGAGACTAATTTTCAGATTTCCTTGCCGCGCTGGGATTTTTCACTGCCTTTTAACTCTGTGTTTTATTTCAAGTGCATCCCACGCTCACTTCACAGATCTGGCTCTCTATTGTGTGCTTCTGGGCCCTTTTTTGCTTTTAATGCTCTTCCAACACTGACAGGACTAACAGCTGTTTCCATGCTGCTGTTAGATGCACTGGGAGTGTTGTAGTCTGCAAGAGACTCTAATTTGAACACCATGACTGCAAAGCTTTCCCTTCCTTTTAGCTAATGTCCAGAATCAGCTGTGCATGAAAAGGAATCGGGACATTGCTTGACTCCTGCTCAGTAGATAATAATTGACTGTTCAGCATGTATGAATTTTGGGGTGGAGCTTTTGAAGGAGACCTAGTAGACTGCAGTGCTTGTTTTACTGTTGAGTTCAAATAGCATCAGTCGATCTCCAGAATCATATACAGTATCTTTAATTGTAGGGATGTTTAAATGTTAGGTTTAATTAGCCAATGAAATGCTTTTAGCCATTTTAACTACTTAAAATTGACACGATTATTGACATTATTTTAATATTTTCAGGTTTTAGTCCTTTTGTGCAATTAATCATTGAGTGAGGGAGTGAGTGAGGGAGCACTATTTACTGCAACAACTTAGATTGATTAGATTGTATTTTCTCATTTGCTGGATAAACATTGATCATTAATTGAACATACACTGAAGTGAGAGAAATTGTTGTAGATAATAGACAACGTTGGTGAAACTGACCTGCATTTTCTTGTGCATGTTGGTGACTGGCAGGACGAGCACAGAAAATTCACTTAGTCAGGTTAATGGCCATTCAGTGGCCTCTCCTCGGTCTTCTCTTTTTATTTGGAGAAGATTTAGTTAAAGCGACCGCTCTCAGCTCCAATAATCTACTCACTTTTACCCACTTTTGTTTGGAGCATGCCAAGGGCGTCAACACTGTGGAAACCCCAGCGCCAGACTAATGTGGTGTCAGTTTCAGTCTTTCCGAGCAACATGGTGGCACAACAGGTAGTGCATGTATCACACAGCTGCAGATGTGGGTTTGACCCCAGTTCAGGTCACTGTCTATGAGGAGTTTGGGGTGTTTGAACTGTTTCCTTCCACCTACAAAATATACACATGGCAGATGAATTGCTGAGAATGGGTCTGTGGAGCAGTAGAGAGTGCATCAAGGCCCACAGATTGAGAAACCCTGGCGTAGGCCACTGGTGCACACTGCAGCATAGATTCAACTCTGATTTAACTTTTTACTGTAAAAATAATTATTAATCATTACATTTACTTTGTTTCATACCAATACTGATAAAACCTTCATCATGACCTTGGATCTTTTAAACCTAATCTACCAGTAAAGCAGGGACATTGTCTTCTCTATGTAGCAAATATTCACTTGTATTTATCCCAAAACTCTGTTGTATGTCATGTTATGTTTGGCATATTTGTGTAGGAAAACAATGTTTTGGGCCAAGATCCAAACCTGCAGTCCATGCAAACAGTGGGAAACTGCCAAGTCACCATCATAGCTCTCTCAACATGTGCCTCTCTACTACAGGAAACGGTTGTAATAAAAGAAGGGAAACAGTAGTAGTGGATCCTGACCTGGAGCAGCTTGGGTTCTACAGAGGTTTTGCACCGGAGGCTGAGTAATGCTGACCAGCTCATCTGCCACGGCTCATATAATCTGTTTTATCAGCGGACAGTTGATACAAAAGCCATCAGACTCTCAGAACAGCAGAACATGATGGAACAGTAATGAGCTGGAAAAAAGCACTTCCGTTCATGAGTGAAAGGCCAGGAAAGAACTTCCTCTTTTGCTTTACTTCAGCAGGATGTTGTTGCTCCTTTCAAATCAGGTTCTTTCTCATCTATAATTGAACACCCCCTCACCATTGTGTCAGTAGGAAACACTTGGGTAATCCCCTAAACCGCCCCGCAGTTCCCCTGACTGATTTAAGCCTCCTTCGGAAATTGATTTAGATCATATCCTCGCCTACAACCTCCCGTTCTATACCATTCATCCACAGGTACACCGAGTGACTACTCAAACATGTTCTACTGTTCCTGGAGTAGATTCATAACTAGGTACAAGACGGCGAGTGGCCAAAAATGTAGGCGTTTTTTTTGTGGCCACAGGAGCTCAAAGGATAAAACCACCCACACACGACACTGAACACATGATGAAAAGCCAGCAACTTCATTTGAACAGCAGTTCCAGATTTGTGTTCTTTTGCACCTCAGAACACCATGTCCTAATGTTTGTGGACACCTTTTGTAATAATTGCATTCTGCTGCTGTTATTACACCCGTTGCTGACACAAATGTGCAAATGCACACACACAGCTTGACCTGTACAGCTTGAACTGTAGAGAAGTACTGCCAATAAAATAGGCCTCTCTGGAACAACTTATTGACACCATACCTAATGCTAGAGGGATATAAATCCCCCCAGCATTCAGGGATGAGGTTGGGGTAGGGATCAAACAACACCCTGACTTTTCAAAACATGACTTTTCATACCTGATTTCTGAATTGAGAGTTTTTACAAGTAAAAACTGCATTACAAAGATCTTACTAGTAATGCAGACATTCGATAGGGATTGGATATCAGCCTGATGTTAACAATTTTAGCTGGATTGGGTATTAAATAATTAGGCTGATGGATGAGACTGATCTATTCACTTAGACCTTAGAACTCTTGGAAAACAAGGGCCACACTTTGTGGGCAGTTGCATGCCAGTAATCAGATTTGGTACACATCATAACAAGCAGAAAGACCTACCCTATATAACCAGCATCAACATGTCAACATGTCAGTGAATAAACCAATTCAGAAAAATAGCTAAAATCTAACCATCTCCAGTTTAAGGAAATCCTACATTGCTAAACATTGTGATGCACCATATCTCCAAAAGTGTTCAAAATCAATGGATTATATTTATGACTATATATTGGACTATGTCAAAATTAAATCCCACTCTGGGGTGTTTAACATTTTAGCTATTTCTGAGTGACAGAGTGAGCAGATTGTGGATCTACTGTTCTGGAGCATTCTCTAGTCTGGAGCAAAGGAAAGTAGGAGATAAGGGAGGGATAATTCTTTCCCACATGAAGAGGTATTCTGTTCAGTATTTCCACAATAGTATCAGATCATAATCAGCTTTTAACTGATATGTAGTATGTTTATCTGTATCAGAATTGAGACGTTGGACCGGTGCATCCCAGGAATTTACTAGTAAAAACTGAGTTAGGGTGTGTATCGCTGGTGTCATTTTAGACTAAAACAGCATGCTGTTTGGATGTTGTCCATTTCTTTAAAGTGCAACAGCAGCAGCCTTTTAGCACCACCTCATTTTTTCAAGCTCAAGAGTGGACTCTTGTAAGTGGTCATTGTGACCTAATCACTAACAGGTCATTTCATAGAAAGATGCTACCCAAACAGCAGAACATGTGCTAGCTAACTAAGTTAACCATTATTGATTGTGGCCGAGAGGGAAAGATCACTAAGATGGCACCGTTAAGTGGTTATGAGCCTTGTTCTGAATCTCTAATGCAGCTACCAGCCTCATTAGCACTGTTTTTAAACCAGGATCATAAACTGCTATCCTGAGATTCTCAGACTAGCAGACATTATTCTTTATATCACACAGCCATTCATCAGTCTTTTCACTGGTGTCGCCCTTTAATTGATCTTCTTTTCATAGTTGTGACCACCTTTGCTTTTTGCTGCCTTGTTTTTGTCAGGATTTCTTGCACCAACCATTGCACGTTTCTAGTTCTCTCTTAATCTCCTTCTTTCTCCCTCCAACACATATTTGTTGATGTCCTCCACTTTTCCCTTTCCTTTGTTCTCCACCAGCTGCCCACACCCCTCCATCCATTTTTGTGCGAAGATCTCATTATTCCTGCCGGATATGTGCTGCTTTTTTTACCCTCTTATGAACCCATAAGCAAAACATTGGCACTCAATTATGCATGTTGTGCCTCTATATTCAGCAACTTCTATATTCAGGAGCCTAATGTTGGTTGTAGCCTGAGTGTAATTTGTGCATACTTAATGCAAATTTAATTCTGCTGTTGCTGTTGATTTTCCATCTCCAGCCAAGTCGTAATAACGCCCGAGAGCTTGGCTTTTTACATTAACGTTTAGCTGCATCCTAATATGCAATTTTCTGATGTTATCTTCCACTTAATGATCGTTTTCTCTCCTCCTGCTTATTTCACAGTCCCTTCAGTCGGAGTATGTTCAGTACTAAAGTGGCAAACCTGTGCTGATCCTGGACCTGCTGTGGCCTGCCCACCATCCCACTCCACCCCCAGCCCACCACATTCTTTCAGCCACTGCGCACCTCCATCCAACCTGCCACGGGAATACAAAGGGAAGTGAATAAAGCCAGAAGTGCTTCCGGACTTTGCTGTTTGAAGACAGGCTGTTTTTTTCTGTAGGTGTCTTGGCTTGAGGTCATTTCAGACTGTTTATTCTGCGTTGTCCTTGGCTTGGACCAAGCTGGGTCTGACTGTTTGCTTTGGACATGTCCTAAAACACAAACACACCCAGAGCTGGACACCAGCCTGACTATTCATCAGCTTTAGCTTCTCCACCCCCCGTTCTTATCTGTACCGTATCTCTATTTTGAAGTAGATGTGGTCTGTATACATGAACATATTTAGTTGTACTAAAGAAATTATTTTTAGATGAAAAGGATGTTTTTTACTCTATTTGTCCATACTGTTTTATCTATGAAGCATATCTTAAGCTTGATGATGAACGTTTTGCTGAAATATGTATAGTATACATTTTCTCTGGTTCAAGGAGAGATAACAAGCTTTTTCTTATGATCTCTAGGATCTACTTTAACATATCTGTCCTGATATACAGTTTGAGGGCTAAACTGAGAGCTGCAAATGTATTAACCAAGTTCATTTTCATATAATTTTTAATATCTATGGAGCAGTTTGGATGTGATGTTAACGATGGTACAGAGATGCAGTTGGAATTCAGCTGGAGCACTGTTTGGTTTGTGCAGACTTGTAGATTGCAGATTCAGTGTAGCAGCAGGGAGGAAAGTAATAGCATATGTAGAAGCCTGCTGAGCTTGCTGCCATCTGCGAGGGAGAATGCACAGTATGACCCCACCACTGTAACTCTGCGTGGGAGAAAAAGGTTTGTATGAAATAGTTGGATGTAGTAATTTGCTCCGAGCCTCTCCAGGAGTCCCAGTTTACAGTGTCTGATGGACTGCTGGCTGTGGAGAATATCTCCCACTTTTGGAGGCTTGGACATGGCATTGGATTTACTTGGGCAATATCTCTAATGCAGGGGCCACCAAACTGTTCCTGGATACCCAACTTCCTGCAGACTTCAACCCTAATCGATGCCACCTGATCCATATAATTACGGAAGTTCTTGATTGGCTGAATGGGTTGTTAGATTTGGGTTGGTGTTGAAACCTGCAGGGTGATGAGCTCTCCAGGAGCAGGGTTGGTGATCTCTGCTCTGTGTCTGATAAGATTGCTTTAAGAATATGATGCATATTAAACATTTGTATCTCCAAAATAATAGCTTTCTTAACTTTCAGTGGAAGTCAGTGTGAACAGATTTTATTCCAGGTCAGTTTGGAGAATTTTTATTGGTCCATTCATCATGAACTTCAGAAACAATTTAAAGAACAGCTGTCAAAGTGAAAAATAGCATTTATGGTCTATAATGACTTTTAAAAGACATTTTAACTGGTATTGAGTCGTTTTTGTATAATACAGTGGCCCCCAAAACTGTTTGGTCATTTAATGAGTTGGGACATTGGAACAAAAATGTTTAACAAGACTAGATTTTCTTCAAAAAATCTTCAAACTGTGAGCTATTCCAACCAGACTGCTGTAAAAGTACCGCAGAACACAGAAGTGCTGTATTTGTTTTGGAACGCCAATGTCCAAAGGGATTTTGGATCCAAAGCTGTGGAACACAGCAGACGATTTATACAATCAATATCGTATTTGTTTTTACATAAATCTGCATATTGTTGCAGTCATGCAACCATACAACTTTCAATGGAAGTCAATGTCAAAAGATTCTTTCCCCAAGTCATTTTGGAGCATTTCTGTCCATGACCTCAACAAGGACCTTTTCAGGAGACCTTCAAGACTTTTAGTGGAAACCCACATAAGCATTTCTGGAGGCTTCTGATTGGTCCGAGTGTGACATTTAGACACACTTGCTATGTTCACAAACTGGGATATGTGACAATATATTGAGTAAATTCAATAGATTCTTCACTTGCCAATAGTGTGACACTTTGCCTTTCAGCGCTTCAGCAGTGTTGCGTTCTCCACAGTTCCTGGAGTGCAGAACCTCTGCACCTCTGAAGTGTATGAGTGTGTACAGCAGCTGTACTTTAACAGCACCGTTGGTCACAGTTGGGTTTTTAATGTAAATGTGACGTTTATTGTGAGTAAAACTGCTGCAGAAGGCAGTTGATGAAATTAATATTGTGATCTAGATGTTGATTTGTAGTGTTTGTCACACTGAATGTTTTGTTTTTGCCCCCTGACCCCCCCTTTCAGCCTCAAATGAATAATGATTTTAATGTTTTAAGATTAGTTCTGCTGACCTACTGACACTGATGTAAAGCCTAAGGTTTAAAATAATGGTTTTGATTGTTTTTGTTGACGCTGGGCTCAGTCTGGGCCTTATCGACCTTACCTGTGTAAGACGATGTGGGAAGGCATGTAATTATGTATGTTTTGAATCGTGGGCCCTGTAGGACGATGTACATTCCAGACAATGTAGTGCTTTTCTACGTTTCTACTTTTTTGTGGGAGAATCTTGTTGATGGCAATATTCTACCTCTGAAATCTACAGATGACAGCTGTAAAATTCTCCCTTAAATATATAACAGTATATACAGGACATTTTGGTAGCATATGTAGATCAGAATTTTGCTTCTCCTGAGCACGTATGGAGTGAATGGGTGAAGTGAAGAGCAACACAACTGTAAACTGTACAGGTTTTAAATGGAAGGAACAAAATAAAGACTAATTTTTGACATTCTAAACAAGTTTGTTTATTCTGGGATTTAAAAACAGAAGGTGTGCCAACATTTGTTAGGGCTTGTACTGAAATCACACACTTCCTCATACTGCTGCTGTCTCAACAGCTCACCTTGAAGGCACGGATGCTATGCTGTAGCCAGTCACATCTCCAGACCTATCCCTGATTCAAAATGTGTGAGAATATTCAAGCTGCATGAGATGGATTATTGCAGGACACTACGAGGAACCTCTACAACTCCATGCCGAGACGTGTGGTATGTTGCGTTAAACCTGATGCCGTACTGAGACGCGACTTATGTATTTGCAGATCAATAAATATTATCAGTCTAATAAAAATGTCAGTAGAGTTCAGTCGATACAGGAGTTCAGATTATCAGTGTTTGTTAAAAAGGGTGAAACTAACATCTGTCCAGCTGTATGTTGTATAATGGTCAGCTGATGTGCCCCAACAGAATTGCTGCAAAGATTTCTCAGGCAGATATGTAAATGACACTGGGTCTTGGCACAAAAGGACAAAAATTGCTTTCTCCACTGTCTTATAATCAGAGGCTACTTTTGGGTAGTGTACCTCTTGGTAAGAGATCATTGGCTGTTAACCATGCCTCTACGATGTGCTTAAAGACATTGACTTTGAAAGGGGGAGCATCATTGGACTGAGAGAAGAAGCATGGTGGTTTCAACAAATTGCTCACCTTCTAGTCCATTCTGACCAGGCCATTGTCTCCTTTCATTGCTTCACCCCTGCTGTGAAACAGCACGCTGCTCCAGCTGCTGGTGTGATTTCGTTTATTTGACAGGGACAGTGCTTGTTCATCATCAGCCAGAGTTAGTCTGAAAGGCCAGCGTGATGATCAGGAGAGCCATCGCATATGACACACATGACCCCTAGCAATGAAACAAGGGACACTAACGGCTCAGCGATATGTTCAGCACATCTACGTGTTGCTTATCATGGCGGTGCTTCCAAGAGGCATTTTTTTCGGCAGGAAAACTACAGCCTCCTTTCATTTGTTCAGTTTTCCCCAACAAACGTACGCTTTCGCTGTATTTTGCATTGAATCAATGCATTCACATACATACGGTTCCTTCTTGGTGTATTATATTTTTGGCCAATGTACATGTTACTAATAGGTCATGAATAAAACATAACATATAGTGAATAAAGACCTTAAATGCCTAATTTGTAATATTGGTACATGATTTAAAAAAAAACCATAAAAACAAACACGTGAATTGCACATTTAGAAGAGACGTCTGGATATTTTTGGACATTTCTAGTGTATAAACGAATCCCCTCCATAAGCATAAGTCCTGCTCCACCGCTGTTAAACAGCCGAAAGGCTGAAAACGAGCTTCTGTTTAATAGCTGACAACGACTTCAGCTTCCCTTTCACAAAAGCTGAACTGCTTGTGGCTAATGGGGTTTCTCTCGCTCCATTACGCCCTCAAGCATGGATCTGCCTCTGCTTACACGGACCAGAGTCAGAGCCGATTTCCCAGCAGGTGCAGTGAACAGCTGCTCTAATCACGTTTCCTCAGAGCTGGATCTGTGTCTCGACGTCTGCTGCAGAACATCTGATCTAATGGGCTTTTCTGAAGTCTTGATTTCTTCCTACCTGGAGTTACGAATGAATAAACGAGATTACTGTTCTTCAGGCTGAGTGTGTGGAACATTCAACAGAAAAGGCCCAGGCCTGCTCTAACCAGAACCAAAACAGAGAACACCCTGATAAGGTTCATACACTATGTGGACAAAAGTATTTGGACACTTTCTCATTCATTGTTTCTTCTAGAATCAAGGGTTTAATTAGGTACTAAAGAGGTGATCATGCTTTTGTTGGAGTAGCTGTCTCTACTGTCTACTAGATTTTGGAGTGTTGCTGTGAGACTTTGATGATCAGTCAATCAATCAATCAATCAAAGTGTATTTATATGGCGCTTTTAGGAGTTGCCACAAAGCAGCTTTACAGAAATCCATGTCCAAGCCTCAATTGAGTAAGCCAGCGGGCAACAGAGGCGAGGAAAAACTCCCTCGGGCTAAGAGGTAGAAATCTTGAGAGGAACCAAGGCTCAAAATGGGAACCAACCTCCTCTGGTTAATCCCTTCCATCTGTATTGGATGGAGCTCCATCATTCCAGAGAACACAGCTCCACTGCTCCACACCTCAATGGTGGGGGGCTTCCTATCTCTCTAGCCTAGCTGGCATTAGAAATGGTGCCAACAGGTTCATGTATGTTGAGCTATCCTCTTCTATTGGCAGTACTTCTCCACAGGGACTAGACGAGCTGTGTGTGCGTTTGCACATGGGTACGAGTAGCTGAATGCATTGATTAGAAGGGGTGTCTCCAAACATTTGAGCACTAGTGTATAGTGTAGTGTATCTTAAAACAGCAGCTTCAGAGTCATGTTGATGCACCCCCCCCACACCCTCTCTCTCTCTCTCTCTCTCTCTCTCTCTTTCTCTCTCTCTCTCTCTCTCTCTCTCTCTCTCTCTCTCTGATGAAGTCTTTATTCTGACGCTTCTCCCCGGCTCTGTGTGTCGGGTTCTCCTCCTCAGTCATGTGGAACTCCTCCTCCTCCTCCTCCCCTGGAGGTGTAGTTGAGGGCGCGGCGCGCGTGTCCGTGGCGGCCGCGTACGCGCTGCTGTGCGCCGGGGGTCTGGCGCTGAACCTGTCGGTGGTCTGCGTGGTGGGGGCTGAAGCTGCGCACCGCGAGCAACGCCTTCATCGTGAACGGCTGCGTGGCGGACCCGCGGTGTGCGCGGTGTGGATGCAGGAGGCCGTGTCCGTGTCCACCGGGGCTAGCCGCCAGCTGCGCGCGCGCGGAGGCGCTGTTGCTGCTGGGCATCACCGTGTCTCTACTCTCCCACTCTCTGATCGCCGTCAACCGGTACGTGCTGATCACCAAGAGCCCGGGGACCTACCAGGCGCTCTACCAGAAGAGGCACACGGAGTGGATGATCGCGGGCTCCTGGCTCCTCTCTCTGGCCACCTGCCGCCCTGATCACCGCTTGGGGTCCAGGGTGGAGGGCTGCTCAGCATCCCTGTCTTCAGCACCAGCACCAGCATCACTGCCAGCAGCGCTGGCATCCGCAGTGCTGTCAGCATCTCCCCCGTCCTCTTCTCCATCAGCAGCAGGTCCGTCAGGCATCATTACTATCATCAACGCCATCCTTCACCATCAGGACCACCACCAGCATCTTCAGCCTTCACCATGGGCCTCCCACTCCTTGCCCACCCACCCTCCGCTGGCACCCTGGCCCTCACCATCCTGGGCCAAACGGCTGTGGTCCTCTACTGCTACTTCAAGATCTTCCGCCGCGTCCAGAGCAGCGTCAAGCGGGTCAGCGTCCTGAACTTCCAGCTGGTCAACAGTCTCCCCTGCGCTTTCCCCCGCAAAGGACCGCTGCCTGGGCCTCAGCGCTGGCTGTGTGCTTTGTATTCTCCTGACCACACAGCCCGCTCAGTGGACACTGGCGTGTCGCAGTGTTCACCCGCTGCCTGGCCCTCTCTGATCTTCTCCTGGCTCCTCTTCAACCGCGGTTCTGTCCAACCCATTCCTCTACACGTGGAAGAACGAGGAGTTCCGGAGGTCTCTGAGGTGTGTGGTGCGGGGCGAGCTGTGGAGGGGGTCCACAGTGGGAGGGGACTGCGACGCCGTGGCATTTCCCACCTGCTGCCCCGGCAGAGCAGCCGCAAGGCTTTCCTGAGCCAGGCTAACTGAACTGATGGACCATGGTGGTAATGATGGTAACTGAGATGATGTTAATGCTCATGAAATAAATGATGGTGATGAAGATTTTTTAAAATTGTTTTTTAATTGTTTTAATTATGATAATAGAGATCCTATTGGATGAAGGTGATGATGAAGGATCGGAGATGATCAATGATGGTAATGATGCAGGTGATAATATAGTTATGAACATGATCATTATCCTAGTGATTGTGATAATGATTATAAATATATATGTTATGACAGAGGTTAGGATAGGGACAGACCATGCTCACAGTGGTTGAGGCAAGGAAGGGGAACTCAAAATCTTATTCTGTGCACACTTTCAATCTCCTTCCCAAGGAAGGACAGAGCATGTAAGTTGGAAGAAAAGGGGAGTTGGCGCAGTGGTGGTGCGACTTCACGTGGAGAAGGTGAGAAAGTGAGTGGTGTTATAAGGCACGTTGTTAAGTTTAGTAACTTGATGATGATCGTGAGGGTAATTAGTATGAGAATGATGATGATAAGGGTTGAAAATAAGGATGATGACATGGGTATAAAATACGATAAGATATAGAGGGTGATGATGATGATGATGAGGGTATATGTTTATGGTAATGATAAATATGGTGATTGTGATGATGATAATGAAAGGGGTATATAATATGATAATGAAGATGATTAGGTGATTGTGATAATGAGGGATGATGATGATGGTGGTGGTGGTGGTGATGAAAAGGGTATATAATATGATAATGAAGGTGATGGTGATTGTGATGATGAGGGTAGATGATAATGGTCTTGATGATGATGATGATGATGATGGGGTAAATAATTATGGTAATGATAATAATGGATTTGTGATGATGGTGGTGGTGGTGGTGATGAAAAGGGTATATAATATGATAATGAAGATGATTAGGTCATTGTGATAATGAGGGAAGATAATGGTGATGATGATGATGGTGGTGATGAAAAGGGTATATAATATGATAATGAAGGTGATTAGGTGATTGTGATAATGAGGGAAGATAATGGTGATGATGATGATGATGATGGTGGTGATGAAAAGGGTATATAATATGATAATGAAGATGATTAGGTGATTGAGATAATGAGGGAAGATAATGGTGATGATGATGGTGGTGATGAAAAGGGTATATAATATGATAATGAAGGTGATGGTGATTGTGATTTGTGATGATGAGGGTAGATGATAATGGTCTTGATAATGATGATGATGGGGTAAATAATTATGGTAATGATAATAATGGATTTGTGATGATGATGGGGATAGATATTGTGATAATGATGCTGATAATACAACTGGTTATGATCATGTTGAGGGTAGATATGATGATGATGATGATTATAAGAGTACATATTATGATAATGATGATAGTGATTGTGATGATGATGATGATGACGGTAGATACAATGTTAATGACAATCATGATAATGTAGATGAAGATGATAGTAGTAATTAAGTTATTGATGATGATGTAGATGATTGTTGATGATGATGATGATGATGATGATGATTGTGATTGTGTTGATTATAATGTTGATGGTGATCCTACTGACAATGAGACTGATATTATCATAAAAAGTTTATTTTGGTACATATTTTTGTAAATAAGAATGTAACGTGGACCAAATGCTGGTGGTGATTAAGAACAGTAAACAATGCTGTTAAACCTGACTGAAACTGGGTGAAATCAGTGAGGAAGGTTGGTAGTTTTAACAGCAACAGCAGACACTTTGTGTTCTTGTAACTTTTCCACTTTTGTAATGCCGTCTTTCTCGCTGTCGTTGACACTGCGTCACTTTCGTCAAGGTTAAGTAAGTCTGACATTTGAAGACGAGCCTGTTTCTGATTTTTACAGTGAAGTGCTGATTATTTTTATACCAAATGCCTGAAACTAGACATTCCTCCATAAAACTACTGTCATTAAACTGAATTTCGCAGGGAAAATAATGTAGAAATAAAGCTACAGAGATATTATACAGTAACGTCAGGAGGTCAGGAAGTCACATTGGGCCTAATCACTCTCCGTTCTACTTGCATGCGACTTGACAATGGAAATGTGCCAGAAATCAGCCAGTGGTCTTAAATATTGTTTTGCAAACACTATGTAAGATTTGTGAGAGTTTTCTTGTGAGGATCTCTGCTAAACACTCTGTTTGCTGCTGCTTTTTTCAAGTAAAATGAACTTTGTATGAACATGTTGAAATAAACTGGACACTGTCTGTACTGGGTGTTTGTGTGTGGTGCGCTGCTTTTGTTTTAATGGCATTTGTTCACATCTGATTGAATGAATGGGATTGTGGGGGGTTGGTTGTGTCCTCACTGCAGCTCAGCTCTGTTCAGCTGGTTAATCAGTGTCGGTGATGAAGGATGGAATCATTTGCCTTACAGTGAATACATACTTAAGCAGTTCTACTGAGTCATGAGTCTGATCTTCGACACTTAACACACACTCGTGGAGGATTTCACACTCCACTTCCACAGAGCCCTGGAGGCTTCTCCAGCTTTACAGTGAAGAAAAGTACTCATCATCCGAAAATAGCACAAATATTGCACCCAGAGGGAAGCGTGGGATTGCAGAGCTATTTGGAGGGAAGATAAAGGTTATCAGGAATTATAAATGATTAGATATTTAGACTTTTATTGATCTACTCATACAGAAATAATGTCTCTCAGTACGCCTTCGGGTTTAACACAAAATGACATGGCATGAAATGTCTCAGCATGGAGTTGTAGAGGTTCCTAATGGTGTCCTGTGATAATCCGTCCTATGCAGCTGTCCCTGTGGGACAACCCAGAAAACTCCTGAAGGGCCTGTATGGATACCTGAACTGAGAACCAGAAAGTCTTGATCACTGGTTAATGTTGGCCCCAGATATGAATGTCCACCAGGGTCCCTGAGGGGTTAATCATGGGTTGCACATGGGGACTAGATGGAAACGATGTGAAATAATGATGGGGCTCATTAGCAACATGTACAAACCTACAAAGAGGCAATGCCTACTTTGAACTCACCTAACACACTCAGTGTGATGCACACATGAACATATTTGCTGGGAAGCCATTAGCAGCAAATCCTTTAGGTTCTGTAAATTGTGAGGTGGGCCTTCATGAGCATCAGCCTTGATCGCCAATGACCCAAGGTCATCCTGATGTTTTGGAGATGTTCTAACCCAGTTTTCTAGTTTGGTTCTTGTCAAAGATTCTGACGCTTGTCCATTTTTTTAACACATCATCTTCAAGAACCGACTGTTCACTTACTGACTAATTGATCCACTACTTGCAGAAGCCCTTCTTTTGTCAGTGGTTTTAATGTTATGGTTGGTAGTGTTCTTTATGTGTGGGAAATAGAGGTGTCAGATGAAGTCTCTTATTTGTCTACGTCTAATGATTTCACTAATGAAGCTCTGGAGCTTGGTGTGCATTGGTTGTCTGGAATACTTTCACTTGCTCAGTTCAAAGAAAGCTCCCATTTTCCCTTCCATAACACGGGGAAAAGGCCCTGGCACGGATATAACACCTCCTCCCAGTTGTTTAACTGGGAGGAGGAACAATCCCAGACATTTTGTGAAAACAATCCCAGACATTTTCCTCTAAATGCTGCCTTTCTCTTTAGAAGCGATCCTATCTGATTCAAAAGTGAAAGTCTCAGGAACCCTCTAGTGAATGCATTCAGCTGCTTTATGTTGCACCCATTGCCAAAGAATAGGAATCTCAGGAGAGGATAATGCCAAACCTGGACTGGCACTCCAGCACTGAGGTGTGGAGCAGTGGAATGGTGTTCTTTGGAATGATGGAGCTCCTACAGTAGTGATCGTCCAAAATCCTGACCTCACAAACCCTAACTCTTATTGCTGAATGCAATCAAATCTTCATAGCAATGTTCCAGAATCTAGTTGAAATCCTTCCCTGGACAGTAGAGAGAGCTACTGTTTAATAAAATTTAACCCAATACTTTTGTCTATATATTAAGCATATTTTAAGCACCTCTTAGACGCTTCCAGCATTTAATGTGGTATGGATATGCCCACTTAAGGAATAATGGTCAGAGTCCCACCACTTCTAACCAGCAGAGGGAACTGTAGATGGTCCATCAGTTGAATGAATGGAGGCCCCACTAGGGGAATTCAGCCACAACATATTTGGTGATTTGGGGGAGTGATCCATTGTCCACCCCCACTCCCTCCATCCCAAATACCCCCTAGAGCAGAGTATAAATGAGTGAGAGTGAAATGGATAAGTCAGATTGAATCTCCTTTGTGGATGTGAAGTGTTTCAACATGTTTCCAGCTCTAAGATTGAGCCTGGCTGTCATTCTGCCTCTAGCAGGTGAGTTTTATCTTACCTTTATAATCAAAAATGTGTATAAAACAATATGGCCTTATATTTTAAAGCATTCTGCACTGCTTTGGCATGATATCTAAAACTGGACATACAGTTGGCAGGTTATACTGATCATGTGGAAGTGATGTAGATGCTTCAATCAAAAGAAGTCAATGCATTAAAATCTAATTATCCAACTTTTAAATGCTGAAAATGGTTGTATTTCTGCTAAAGCTGCTCTGAAGTTGGACCTCACTCCAAAGAAGGCCCTGTTTAAAGTTGGGGACAGGCAGGAGCTGAAGTGCAGCATGAATGAATGTCCAGGGGATGTGAAGTTCTCCTGGATCTCCCTGGAGGACCAGCCTCTCTATGCTGATTTCAAAGCTTTTCAAAAAGAATCAGTTCTCATTTTCAACAGCGTGACCAAACACCATGCAAACACCATCCAGTGCAAGGCAACGTGCAAGGATGTGTCCAAACAGGCGACAGCTAAAGTGACAGTCTACTGTAAGTCCACCTAATAATACCTTCATCTGTAGCTTTCATTAACCCAGTTGGGGTAGATGAGCCTGAAGCAAAGTGTTGTAATTATTATGTAATTATAATGTCATAATGCGTTAATTATAGGTCAGAGGACCGCATTACTGCTGTAGACCTTTAGTGGACCACCGTGTTGGGGTGGGCAATACAATGCTGTACTGATATTGTGATAAATTTGATTTTCAAAGCATCTTCTAGAAATGGGCAGCACTCAGAGCAACTCCATCATCACTTAGAGAGAGCAGAAATAGTGCCTTTAATCCTGACTGAATGCAGTGTGTGAAACACTGAATGTTAAATATGACCCTGCACTCCTGATAAAATCTTTATAAAGATTCTTTAATAAATTCAGTAGTTCTATACAGAACCACGGCAACCCACAAAGACAACTTGATTCTTAAATGGCTGCTTTGTCTGTTTAAATGGTTCAAAGAACCTAAAGAGTCCCACTACTGTTATTTTGTATGCCAAATAACTCATTTCAGTACAATGTAGTGTATGAGATGTACAGGCAACATCTCAGAATAATTAACCAGAGCTCTGATGTGGTTGGTTGGGTGTTACTAGTGTAATTTTACACTAAACAAATTACCACAAGATCAGACTACCATAGAGACCACATCTCGTAGGTGATGAAGTCACTAAAGTAAACTGAATCTAATACCAGTCTGTGTTTTAATGCAGCTCTGACCACTTGCTTTGATATTTCAGCTTTTGCAAAGGATCCGGTCATCTCCAATCATGAGAGTTTAGTACCTGGTGTGGAGAGCACCTTGACCTGTGAAATCACTGAGGTCCATCCAACAGAGTATATGGAAGTTGAATGGCTACGTGGGGGAAATGTGGTGCACACACAGGAGGGAGAGCATGGCGTCCAGGCTGTCAAATCCCTTTACACCTTCATACCACAGAGAAAGAACGATGGAGAGCAGATAACCTGCCGAGCATCACTCATGCTACCCGACATGCCACCAGATCAGAGTACCAGAGAGACCACCATATCCATGGCAATACTGTGTAAGTTCATTAACACTTATAGTCAAAGTCTATACAGCTGTAAAGCAACAGTGTATTGACACAGTTTTCCTCCTTTTATCAAATGTTGTCAATCAGCCAAGTCATGGGTGATATAGTTACCTGCTTTACTATAGCCATGGAGCTACAAGCCTCCCGCAGCTTCAGGTAAAGTCCACACCAACCCTCAGAATGGGGGAAAATGTTGGTGATTGTTGATGATTGTTGGTGGAGTAATTTTGGGTTTCCAGCACAACAGTCTCTTGAGTTCCCCGGATGATGCAGAATGGTTTAACAGCGAATGATCAGACTGACTGTAGTTGACAGAAAGGCTTCAGGCACTCAGATACAACTCTATAATCCTGTGGAGAGCAGAAAAGAATCTTGGAATGAACATCGTGTCCAATCTTGTGGAGGATAGATTACAAGAGTTGAAGACCATGTCAGATTCCACTTCTTTCAGCCGAAAACAGAAAGCTGAGGCTGCAGTGGGAACAGGCTTCCCAACACTGGACAGATGAGGACTGGAGAAATGTAGCCTGGTCTGATGAAGCTGGATTTCAGTTGAGGAACACAGATGGCACACCCTGGCTTGTGGTAGAGGTGGTGTATTGGTGTGAGGAATGTTTTCTTGGCACACATTTGGCCATTGAATGTCAGACTATTTGAGTATTGTTGACCATGTGCATCCCTTCATGACCACTGTTTACCATCTTTGCTTCAAGGTTGCTAAGGTATTCTGGGTGGTTGCTATGGTGCCTTGGATGGTTGCTAAGGCATTACAAATGGGTTAATTTTGTAATCCATGTGGTTGGTTGGGTGTTACTAGTGCATTTGTATCATTGTGATGGTAGGGTAGGGTAGATAGGGTGCACACATTTTTGCACCCCATTTATTTCTATGGGGGAACATTGATTTAAAATCTGTTTATACTAAAACTTTGATATCAAAGGTGTTGGGAAGGATTTCTTAGGATATTTCGAGCAATTTACCTCCATCAATCATTGATTGTCACAAACTGTTTGAGTATTGTTGCTGACCATGTGCATCCCTTCAAGACCACAGTTTGTCTTCTAATGGCTACATTCACAAAAGCAAAAGTCGTTCTGAACTGGTGTATAGGGTATAACCCGTATGAGCCTCATAGCTCCAGTACAGAACTAAAGAACTAAAGCTCTAAACACTAAACACTGGTCTTGATAGATTGACTGTATTAAATTTGAATTATTACCCAAACAATCACTTTTCATGCTTGGTTGTTTTTCTTCAGCTGCACCTGAAATCGTGAAAGTGTCTGGGTCCAGCACTGTTCTAGTCGGCTCTGTTCTCAATCTGACCTGCAAAGCAGAGAGCAACCCAACCCCAACGTTCTCCTGGAGGGTCCTGAGGCCTGAGGGTCAGTGGGTCAGAGTGGCAGACACACAGGAGCTTTCCCTGCCTAACGTGTCTCTGTCAGATGCCGGGGAATACGAGTGTGAGGCCAGCAACAGGGTGGGGAGAACGACTACCACAGTGAACATTACAGTTCACGGTTAGTGAAAACACATCAAAACAATATACTTCTTATAACAAATGATTTTATTTTGATAAAAAAAATCACATTATTGAATATTATTAGAATCTATATGCTGATTCATTTTGTTGGAGAAACTGTCTCTACTGGAACATTAGGAGCATTGCTGTGAGGATTAGATTGCATTCAGCAATATTAGTGTTGCTGACAAGTACATTAGTTTTTGTGGAAACACCACCCCCTTAATCCCCAACTCCTAAACTGATCCCTTCCAAAAGTATTAAATCGGCTGACATACCACATACCGACATACTGTACTGACAGCACAGTTGGTGTTTTTAAATCGCAGCTTTTTTTAAACGAATATAAATTGATCAGATGTTGCTTTTGTCCTAATCAATAAATTCTCATAATTACAACACATTCATTTATAATTTTGACATAGTATGTTTTTCCCCCATATTTACTTAAGATCATAAAATAGTGACATGCTTAAGATGTCTTTTAATTTGTTTGGCAGCAATATGCCTCCGTACTCATGGGATCAGACTTAAAATCCACAAACATTAATAAAATTGTAGGTTTCCTTAATGGAAAGGTATCTTTTTGTGTAGATAACGGTTACATTAGCATTCTGTAAGTTGCTGTGAGCTGCTCTTTTAGCAGAACTTAGGAAGTTTTTTAATATATAATTTATATAAATAAATAATATGATACTGTAATACCATTTATTGACACTATAATGATATTAAATATATGTAATGCAGTTGAATCACCACCTACAAATCACTATATGTGGGAAGCCTTTGATGCTGGTTTTATTGAATGGCTGAGTGAGAATCACTCTGAACACTCTCTCTACAAATTATGATGGTTTTAACAGGTCTATTTCCACTGTGACCTGTGCACAGGCCTGTGGTTTCATTGAATGTGCTGTTAAGCTGCTTTGGTCAGAACTCTTATCTCTTGCTTCATTCCACAGGTCCTCCTACAAGCACTGTAATATCTGTGTCCCCTAATGAGCCAAAAGAAGATGAGTTCTTGTCCATCTCCTGCGTGAGTCACAGTGTTCCACAGAGCCGTCTTGTGCTGAGTAAGCTGCTGGACTCTGTGGAGTCCGAGCTGGTCTCTGATGAAGGGCCGGAAGCTTCCATATCGTATAGCTCTGCCAGAGCCAGTGACTCAGGCCTGTATGTCTGCATGGCTTTCAATGACTACGGCAGCCAGAAGGCCAGCGTCCAGCTCACTGTTCAAAGTGAGTCTCTTAATTAAGGGGTTTGACATTTTTCTGGGGATTGTTTTTGTATGGATAAGTGTGTTCCTGCAGCTAAACGAATTTACAAATAGAAACACGTACACGGGGTAATTATGTTTGGCTTAGGCTTTGTCTGAGGAAATGGCTCCAGGCTTTTAATATGAAATGTTTAATTGGATTTCTGACCCATTTCTGACCTTAATATGCTATATTGTCCAAAACTACATCCGATACTGTGCTGGAGGGGCAGAGGTTTCACAAAGCCAAAAGAAATGAAACAAAACGAAATGAAGAGTAAAATGAAAGTAGAGCATATTAAATGACCAAGCTTTAGTGTGGAGGACTGGGTTTCTGGAATGTTCCCCTGTGGGACTGATGCTAAAACTGATATGATAGCAAGTGAAAGTGCATTACATCCAGTAAATATATATCTAGCATATCTTACAGGAAAGTATGAGCAAATACATATTATGGCAAAAAAAACACGTTGTACAGATACGCAGTGAAAATGGATCATCAAAGAGGACAAAAACAAATGTATTTGCAAAAATCTATTTACTAAAGGTTTTTCCTGTATAGGGTATGTCAATCTCACAATACAAATATGATGAACAGGTCAAAATTGACTCAAAAAAACAGATTCATCTCATAAAATTCTTGCAATAATCTTTGCAACCTCATTTCTCCATAAAGGCACATTTATAGTTGACAGAAAATGTAAAAAGAAATGCATGAAATAGGTGAATTGGCTCAATTGCCCCTAGGTGTGAGGGTGTGGTACCCTGCAATGGACTGGTACCCTGTCCAGGGGGTATTCCTGCTTTGCACCCAATGATTCTAGGTAGCTCTGGTCCAACCATGACGCTGAACTTGAAGAAGTGGTTAAGAAGATTGATGGATGTGTTTATAAGGAAAATATTAAATTTTTTACCATGTTCTGAATATTGGCTTAAAATATCAGTAATCTGATCTTGTGATCATGAACGTGAGGCATTCGTGCGACATTCAGCTTTCCAACAAAGCAGACAATGTTTTCAAACAGTTTTTCAAAAAGCCTGTTAAGTCTTGGAATTGATTACACTGTGAATTTGGATTATCCAAATCCTGAAGTCCAGGACAGGGTGTATTATGAGCACAGGAAAATGACCCTAATTCTGAGCTTTTACATTTTTTTGGCAGACCTGCTCTCGTGCACCTTGTCTGGCTAATAACAACTATTGTGTAGATTCATCTTGTGACTTCTGTCTATAAGATATTTAGTTGAACACTTGTAAACTGGATTACTTTTGTTTTTTATGGTCAGCTTACCCCCTGGAAGTGACCCTGCAGCCGGACATGAGTGTGATCACAGTGGAGCGAGGGTCCACCATGTTGCTGTCCTGCAAGGCCTCGGGCTGTCCTCGCCCACGCTTCACCTGGGTGGGTCTGCAGGTTAAGCCACGATACAGATGGAACAACACTCAGACAGACATATCTGAGCTGAACCTGGGGTCTGTAGAGCCGGAGGACAATAGTGCCTTAATCTGTGAGGTCCAGTGTGGCTCTGTGGTGAAGTCCAAACGCACTGAGGTGCAGGTTTTCTGTAAGTATCATCAAAGCATTACTATCTGAATAAAAAGGCTGTGTATTTATACACATTTGGTGTAATAACATTCTGTGATGCAGCTTTTAGGCAGCCATTCATTTTCTGAACCCTGGGCCAATTTTTGTGGGATGTTTTCATACATATATGTATATTATACATATATATTATTATACATATTTATAGGAGACAGATATTGTTATTTTCAGATCATAGGCTGCTAAAATTTGTCTTCATTTGAGATATAACAATTAAAACAATTTAAATATTTGCATAATTTCTTCAGCCGCAAAAAATAAATATGCAAAAAAATAGTAAGTTGTAGAGATTGGTTTGACAAGGATATTTATAATAATAAACTCTCCATTTATTCCAATTCCAAATAAACCACCTACAACCTGAATGTCCTTCATTGTTTTTGTTATTTATGTGTGTATCAGTATTATCCCTTTTCAGGACGTTTATTCTGAAATTTGAACACCGTGTGAGCAAAGAAAGAGAGTAAACAGCCCCTCCGTTCTCATTTTCTAATTTCTACTAGTCTAATAAGTGGATCAGTGAAGTCATTAGCCCCGCCTCCTCTCACTGATCAGTTGGAGTCTGCATGCAGGTGTAGGGGCACCTGTTATTGAAATTGCCCAGCTTCAGCCACTTGGGAGTAACACCTAGTTGCCCTTGTTTCCTTAAACACTCACGTTAAGTCAAATGGGAATTCCTTGGAATTTTCTCTGATCCTCTGGTGAAGGGAGCGAGAGGAAGTGAAGAAGGCCACAAAGTGGCCGATGTTTGGATAATGATAGGGGACCTGAGGCTGCATTTGCCAGCACCAAACTAAGAAGCAAACCCTGGATGTCAGCATGTCTTGACAGATGTTTTTTTAATGTTTTAAACTGAATTATTTCTTGATATTGTGCAAACTGCTCCACTTTCCTTCCTACGTGGAAGGAAAGTAATCTTCTGACTGAAGCTCAATATTTAATATGTCATGTACTTTTGGTGAAATAGCCTAGTGACACTGTATTGTACCACTTGAAAGCATTCCCCATCTTCGAGTACAGTAGTGAATAAGACAGCCTGTATCAAATTGAGATAAAAATGAGTGCATTATGCTCGAGTGTGTCTATAATCACCCACACAGTGATTGGGAGGAGACATTCTGAAAGCAGAACTTTGATAAGAAGCAGCCTCTGATGCAGTTATTAGGGAGGAAAGGGAGGAACAGTGAAAAAAGCATCTTCAAGGTTATTGCAATGGGAGTAGTTATCAGTATTACATGCACTTCAAACTTGGAAGATTACTAACTTTGGCATCACCGAATCTTCCCTCTGTTCTTTCTCTCCTGCTGACATAAGGCCACACTCTTTATGAAAGAGCACGTTTGTTTACATTGTTGAGCAGAACGATGTGGCTCAGCTTTCGTAGGTCAAGTTCCTGCTAACATTCACACCAAGCTCCATGTTTTTCATTGTCTCCACCAGCTTTCCACTCCAATCCTACCATTGAAAGCTCTGGATATTTTCTGGAGGGTCAGATGACCAATCTGACATGTGTGGTTCGTGACGTGTTCCCAGCAAACCGCTTTCAGATACAGTGGCTGGATGGAGAGACTGAACTGCACTCAGAGAGCTTTGTGGATGGACTGCAGAACCTCAGCTCCACCATCTCCTATAACCCTGATAGCAGTGACCCAGACAAGACTATTACATGTAAGGTTTCACTACAGATGGATGGGGTACCAGCTGCAGTCGCGGAGAAGACAACATCCATCACCTTGCCAATCCACTGTAAGTGAATGTAGTTTGGTGGCACAATGTGTGTAATCTTGGAGTTAGTGAAATGTAACCACGGAAATGACTGTAGGGCAATCATGGAAATGAGTGTAGTGTATCCATGGAAATAGGTGAAGTGTAACGGATGTAGTTAAATCATTGAAATGGATGTAGTTTTACAGTTGAAATAAGTGTAGTGCAGCCATCATAATCATACAAAATGCTGCAATGTAACCATGGAAATGGGTGCATCATACATGATTATAGGCTTGTCTAATGTCTAGATTTGGATTTTACCGTTCTCCACACTTGCTGACAGAACTGCTGTTGTTTTGCAGATGCCCCCAGACGGACCACCATCACTCTGAGTCCACAAGAGGAGCTGAAAGCAGGGCAGTCTTTCAGCATCTCCTGCCTGACTGATAGTGCTCCACAGGGACATTTGTTTTTGAGGAAGGTGGTAAATGGTGAACAGACAGAGCTAACATCCAGCATGGGGACTCAAACCTCCTTTACCATCCCTGCTGCCAAGCTGTCTGACTCTGGGGTCTATGTGTGTGAGGCTGTCAATCAATACGGCAGTCAGAATGCCAGCGTCCAGATTAGTGTACAAGGTAAGATTGATGTGTCTGCTCAGACACTGCCTTCACATCTTCACCCTGACCTCTGGACATTAGTGTCGTTATACTTGTAAACTCAGTAAACCTTAGAGTTCTGTGTGTCTGTTCTCTAATGATCACGGCCTAATTACTTCCAACAACAATGACACAGAGCATTGATCTGATCTGTAGGGCTCTGGAATCCCAGAGCTCCTGTGCACATTAGTGGGATTGATCGGATAAATCCATATGTGGATCCAAACTTCAATTCCTCACTCTGGTGTCAATGACTGTCCAAATATTTATGGACACCCATCATTAAGAATGCATTCAGCTACATATACAGCTTGTCTAATCCCTGTGGAGAAGTACTGTCAATAGTCCCTCAGCAGTAGTAGTGGGACTGTGTTCTCTGGAATGATGGTGCTCCGTCTAGTACTTTTGGGATGAGTTGGGGAGTTGGGGATCAGGTGATCATCCAAAGTCCTGAGCACTTTAATACTAGCTGTTGTTGCTGAATGCAATCAAATCATTATAGCAATGGTCTGAAATCTAGTAGAAAGCCTACCCTGGACAGTAGACACAGTTACTCCAACAAAAGCAGAGCAGGATGAACTCATTACTTTGTTTTCAGAAGAAACAATGAATGAGTGGGTGTCCCAATACTTTTGTCCACATTTTGTAGCTCTATAATAGCTCCTGAATGGCAGGTACAAGTGTGTGCTGAGAGCCTGTCCCTGCCTTCCTCCCTTCACCTTTTTCTGAACTCATTGGCTGGAAATAAATACTTAGTCATAAATGTACGATTCTGATCTTCCCTTTTGTCTTGTATTGTCCAACCCACAGCTCCTCCCAGGAACACTTCAGTGAAGGTGATTCCATCCACGCAGGTGCAGGAAGGCCAGAACATCACTATCTGCTGCAATTCGGTCAGCTTTCCACCTCCTGCCATCATTCTGAGGAAGCTGGACAGTGGGATCGATATCTACTCCCCCAACGGCACCTTCCTGCTGGTCAACCTCACACCCAATGACACGGGCCTCTACCAGGTCAATGTCACAAATGCCCTGGGCTATGAGACGTCTGAGGTCTTCAGCATTCTTGTGATGGGTAAGAGAAAACACACAGGGTAAACACCCATCAATTATACATTATGACCACCTCCTTGTTTAAACAGTGTCCACTAACTGTCCACTCTATTAGACACTCCTACCGAGTGTCTCCACCTTGTAGATGTAAAGTCAGAGACAGGAGCTCATCTGTTTCTGCACAGTTTGTGTTGGTCATCCTGTAGTCCTTCATCAGAGCTCACAGGACGCTGCCCTCAGGATATTTCTGATTGGTGGACTGTTCTCAGTCCAGTAGTGACATTGAGGGGTTTAAACACTCCAGCAGCACTGCTGGGTCTAATCTACTCATGCCAGCGCAACGCATACTAACACACCATGTCAGTGTGACTGCAGTGCTGAGAATGACCCACCATCCACATAATAGCTGCTCTGTGGTGGTCCTGTGGGGTCCTGACCATTGAAGTTCAGGGTGAAAGGAGGAGAATAAAGTCTGCAGAGAAACAGATGAACTCCAGATATTTTATGGCATCGCTCGAGGAACCCTTTGTAGCACCCTTTGTGCAAGTAGCATGCTCTGTCATTTCTCACTTCATCATCTTCATCTCTTTTTGTTTGTCCTGTAGCGAGACTCTCCAGCCCTCCACCCAGCTGGAATTTCTTTATCACGCCATTCATCGGCCTGGGAATTCTGGCTTCAGTCGCTGTCGTGCTGGAGTATCTAAGGAGAGCACGGCTCAAGGGCTTCTACGAGCTGAACCAGTGTAAACCAGGCACTGTGTAGACGGCAGGAACAGAAGTAGAGCATGAGAGAGATTAGACTCCACTGAACTGAATTAGATTCTTCTGAAATAAATCTGACTCAGAATCAGAGTTCACTGAACTAAATCAGAGTCATTGTACTGAATCAGACTAGACTGAACTAAATCAGATTCTCAGTCTCAGAATCAGACTCTGCTGGACTGAGTCAGACTCCAGACTGAATTGAATCAGAGTCCACTATATCAGTACCATGAATCAGACTCTGCTGAACTTAATTACTAGCCTGACTAAACTCAATTAGTCTCCACTAAACTAAATCAGAATCACTGTACTGACACAAAATACAGTGACTTAATCTGACTGAATCAGAATCAGAGTCTCTCTACAGAATCAGACTCTGGACTGAGTCCTTCTTCACACTGAACAAAATGAAACTCAACTGACCTAACTTAGACCCCTCGCTGAACTAAATCAGTCTCGACTAATGTGAATCGCATTCGTCTGGACTACATCAGACTTCATACCAAACTGAACCCCAGGTTGAGTCCAGAGAACTGAATCAGACACGCTGAATGGAATTAAACCCCATGCTGAACTGAATCAGACATCATTGGGCTGGTAAACTAAATCAGACTACTAAACATTGTGATGCCATGCTGCCATGAATCAGACTCTTCTGATCGGAACTGAGCCTCACTGTGGAGCTGCAAGATTGAGGAGTCTGTGGAGGTGGGATAGCTGTTGGAGGATGACAGCATTCCCTGGGACATTGTGTGTTCACTTGAGGATCCACATGTAATTATAGCTGTGAGAGCACTGTCTGAGAGAGAGAGAGTGAGAGAGTGTGAGAGCGCAAGAGAGAGAGAGCGTGAGAGAGCACGAGAGAGAGTGAGAGAGTGAGAGAGGGTGAGAGCGTGAGATATATATAGTGTATAGTATTTTGCAGAGGATGGCTTCTTCTCCAGGGCAGCTACAACTGTAGTTGTTATTGTGTGGTAGTTATGTAGTGCACAGTAGACTGGGAATGATGAGCACAGTACGAGTTAGACATGGTAGAAACTATGTTTTTGTACTTTTCCTCTGTTTAAATGAGGCCCCTGAGCCTCACCTGTTTATACATGTCTTTCATAAAGTGTCACGTGTAATTTTGTAAATGACTTTCCACTAATAAATATTTATTACATAACCTGTGTTGGTCTGTAGTACATTTGAAAAATGTATAAAACTTTTTGTGTAAAACTGTTGTGTATTTTTATCACAAACAGACGTCTGTTTGTGTTACGACCCAGAATTTCTCAGTATGTAATTGCACCCACACTATGACACCAGACCTTCTGCATGTTGACAACAAATGATCTTGGCGCTGACCATGGTGCCTTCACGCATAGGATAGGATAGAATATTATTGATCCCTTGGGAGGGAATTAAGGTCCCAGTAGCAGCATCAGTACGGTACAGAAAAGAGTAGAAAGAGATAATAACTTAACAGAAATATAAATAATATATCATATAGAGACTATATTACAATATACAATATATATGAATAGTGCACACAAAAAGAGTCCTGTAGGACATTATTATTGCACTTTTTAGTTGTTTATTGCACCAAGTCCAGTTGTGTTGTAGTTGTGGGTACTCGTTCCCATCCTCTGTCCTCCTGTTACCACTCCTCCCCCGCAGAGAGGAGTTGTACAGTCTGATGGCGTGCGGGACAAAAGAGTTTTTAAGTCTTGGGAAGGAGCAGTCTCTCACTGAATAGGCTCCTCTGGTGGCTGATGACAGTGTGCAGAGGGTGACTGGCATTGTCCATAATGTCCAGTAGTTTCTCATCTTTGCCACTGACACCAGAGAGTCCAGCTTTGTGCCAACCACAGAGCCGGCTGGCCTGATCAATTTGTCCAGCCTGTGTGTCTCCTTCTTGGATATGCTGCCCCCCAGCACACCACAGTGTAGAACAGGACAATTGTGACCACAGACTGATAAAACATCCACAGGAGTTTCCTGCAGATGTTGAAGGACCGTAGCCTCCTCAGACAGTACAGCCTGCCCTGTCCCTTTCTGTACAGGTGGTTGATGTTACATGACCAGTCCAGCTTGCTGTCCAGCCACAGCCCGAGGTACTTATAGGAGTCCCTCAATCAGAACTGGTTGTAACTTTGGTCTGGACCTGCAAAAAGTCGATTACCAGCTCCTTGGTCTTTGAGGTGTTGAGCTGCAGATGATTCCTGTGTCCCTCACCAGGCTCCGATACTCCTGATGCACCCAACTATGGATGTATCATCAGCAAACTTCTGAATGTGACATAGTTGCAGAAGCAGTCTGCTGTGTACACTGTACGCTGTGGATTCACTGATCGTAACTGATGATGACCCGTTACCATTCTGTGTTGCCATGAGTATGTATTTCCAAAATGGTGATGTTACGGGAGAAGATAAAACTTAAATTTAAATGGAAGTTTAAACTAATTCATGCAACTTTTTGGCCAAGTTTTTATGAGACTTTTGAAGCTTGTAAAAGACGCCGACGTCACAGAAGAACCTCGCTGCAGTCCTAATAATTTTGGAGCATTTCTATTGGTCCATTCTTCATGAAATGTTCATATTTTGACCCAGCAGACTGATCTCTTATATAGAAGGCCTACTCCTACTCTAAGTTCCATCAGTCCTGACACCGAGCTTCCACAGTATCCAGCAACCCTATCTAACATTACACTTAATATCCATGTTGTGCAGTCTGCTATATCAGTTGATCTGAAGGAAATTTGGTGGACTTAACAGAAGGGGTTGAGCATCCACTGGGGTTTCCTACACACACTACACACCCCAGGGAACAGGCCCTAGACCAACTTTCAGTTTCAGCTCCTCTTTCCGGGAATTCTTTGATCAGTATCAATAGTGTATAGAAGTGAGCAAGTGTTGATGAATCCATCTGGAACAGGATGTGACTCGTAAAAACATCAATTTGTGGAAAGTCCACAGGCAACAAGCCACTTTCATTTTTTCCTATGTATAAATAAATTGAAAAATGAAAGGAGCGTGATGTTCACTTGTTTCCTATGCTGATATGTGCGGCACTGAAACACAAAAATTGAACACTAATATAAACCTTAGAGGCATAATAATAATAATAATCATAGGTCTATGTTTTCATTACACTGTACAGTATATCAGAATACTTCTTGAACCCACAACCCAGAAACCCAGCACTCCACTTCACACACCAGCTTAGAAAGCCATGGTCCGGGAGGTTTAAGGGTTTTGCTCAAGAGCTCCACTGGCCATAGAAGAGATCTATAATAACAGACTGTAGTTAATCTGTTTCTCTACATACTTTAATAGTAATAGTCATTATACTTTTTAACCCACTGTGTTGTGCACTCACGGGAATGAATCCTCCGCATTTTACCCATCCACACACAGTGATACTCACTAGTGACTTCACACTGCCCAGGGGTCAGTGAGCACACGTGCCCAGAGCAGTGGGCAGCGCTATCCTCAGCACCCGGGGAGTAGCTGAGGAGGTGCCTTGCCCAAGGCCACTTCAGTCATGTCCTGCCAGTTCAGGGATTCAAACTGGCAACCTTTCAGGCTGATTCTGTAACCACCAGACCACAGCTGCTCCCGATTCTCTTTATTCCCAATTTATTCTCCTCCTTCCACCTCCACAGGACCACCACAGAGCAGCTCTTACATGGGTGGTGGGTCATTCTCAGCACTGCAGTGACACTGATATGGTGGTGGTGTATTAGTGTCTGTTGTGCTGGTACAAGTGGGTCAGACACAGCAGTGCTGCTGGAGTGTTTGAACACTGTGTCCACTCACTGTCCACTCTATTAGACACTCCTACCTAGGTGATACACCTTGTATGTAGAGAAACAGATGGACTACAGTCTGTAAGAACTACAAAGTGCTCTCACACATACACACACACACACACACACACACACACACACACACACACACACACACACAGATGAGTGAAGAAAGTGTTCTAACAAGCCTGAATCCAGTTCCTCACTCCTTTTTTTAGTCTATTGATTGCTGGTCCCAATGGTGCTCTAACAGGCTGTTGTCATGGCAACGGGCCAGCACCCCTGCCTCTGGAGAGTGGGATCAGCGTCGTTTTTTCTGCCACTCTGGCAGTGGAGGTGTAAATGATGGTGTATTCCTGGGAAGAGGA
The DNA here is from genome assembly GCA_034509495.1 of Acestrorhynchus altus. Lineage (NCBI taxonomy): Eukaryota > Metazoa > Chordata > Actinopteri > Characiformes > Acestrorhynchidae > Acestrorhynchus > Acestrorhynchus altus. The sequence continues at coordinate 26,973,287 of CM067514.1, forward strand.
AAGAGCCACAATGGGCTTTTTTCACACTCCATATCTGAGCTGAGTGTGTGTGTGTGTGTGTGTGTGTGTGTGTGTGTGTGTAATCCTGGGGAAAGTGAAGAAACACTCTCTCTCTCTCCACTTACAACTATATTTAGTTACAGTGTGTCAAATTGACCATAACATCATGACCTTGTTTCCATATTCACTGGTCATTTTATACAGCAGCACTTTGTAGTTCTATAATTAGAGATTGTAGTTCTTCTCTTTCTCTACATACTTCATTCTCCTCCTTCAACCCTGATCTTCAATGGACTCCACAGGACCACCACAGAGCAGGTATTTTGTAGGTGGTGGGTCATTCTCAGCACTGCAGTGACACTGACGTGGTGGTGGTGTGTTAGTGTGCAGTACGCTGGTATGAGTGGATCAGACCCAGCAGTGCTGCTGGAGTGTTTAAACACCGTGTCCACTCACTGTCCACTCTATTAGATACTCCTACCTAGTGTCTCCACCTTGTAGTCAGAGAAGCTCATCTGTTTCTGCAGTTTGTGTCCTTCATCAGTGCTCACAGGACACTGTTGGCTGCTCATCAGGAAGAAAATCCAACAATCCACAGTCAGATAGTCTGTGTACCAATGAAGGTTTGAATAAGATCTGCTATGTTTGGAGAAAGAAAAACACTGTATTCCAACATAAAAAACCTTATCCCATCTGTGAAACACGGAGATGGTATTAACATATTTTCGGCCTGTTTAGCTGCATCTGGGCCAAGATGACTTCCCATCATTGATGGAACAATGAATTCTAAATGAAAATGTCATGCATAAAGGACATATGTATGTGAGTCGGATTCAGGAGGTTGTGGGTTATACACAAGGTGTTCTACCAAAGAATGGTTTTAGAGGAATCAAGTCAATGTTTTGGATCTGTCTGTCTGTCGAGGAGACTCAAATGCTACACCCCTTTTCTCAGCCAATCAACTGCCCCACCTGTCTTTAGAGGGCCTATTCTCACCCTTGGTCACCTTCGCCCCTGCCTTCCCTACTCAGCAGGATCCATTGTTGCTCAGATGTTTCCAAACCAAGTCTGATGATTGGGCCAACAGCAAATACTTATCCTTCAAATTGCGAAACTTTGGTCCGAATAAAACTATTGCATGCTCCTCAGAGTCTTCTGGAAGAAATCAAATCCATCTGGCTTTTCTTCCCTATTCATGAATAACAGCATGTTATACAACAGGACAGTGATGGATACTGGAGTGGACTGAGGAGTAAGCGTGATGTCATGGCAACCCAGTCCCCAGATTGAAAGCTATTACACAGCAGTTAATTTGGTTATCTAAGGAAGAAAACGTGACCAACGTGACTACAGGATTCTGAGAACTGATCTTGTTCTTGGTCAGTTCTTCATTGTTGTGCTGTGAGCTCTGAGTGTGTCCAGGCCTCTCTGGATCTTCATTTTGTGGATCCATTATACAATGTCAAGCCATCCAGAGCAGTTTATCCTCCCTTACACATTTCTAGAGTACTGGACTGAGAGTTATAGCGCACTAATCTGAGCAGTTGCACAAGGTCCTAAATATACCGCAGCGTTTAGGAGGACCGTATAGGCAGCTGGGTCATCACTCTGAAGCTGTCGAGGGTGGGAGGAAGAAAGCATGCAGCGTTCAGGCTGTGAAACCTTAGTTCAAAACAATCGTTTGTGTCCAACATTTCCATTTAAATGTCAACTGTTTGTTTTCTAGAACCTTTCAGACCTTTTGCCTCAAGGAGAGCTGGCCTTCATACTGCTGTGTGCAGCTTTTCCCTCTAACTCGCTCAAGAAAATGGGACGACATCCCAACTTAACAGTGTGCATCGTCCATCCCAATCTAAAAGCCATTCTGAGAAGAGTTTGTACAGGCCCTTCTTGACCTTTGGTCCCTAAATGAGTTCTCTCTTATGTAAATCTTTGGAGGAGGATATTCAGCAAAAAAACAAGCACATCCCACTCAGCGCCAATGAATTGTGCTTTGTACTGTCACCTCTAATCGCTTCCAGCTGTTGGCATTTCCTGGTCACCACTGGTTGCTGAGACTCTGCCCTTTGCGCTGCTGCCTCCTTCGAGCTCCTCAGTCTGATTACCCGCTGAACAATAACAGAATATTTATGGAGCAAGAGAACCCCCAGGTTGAGCAGATGGTGAATGACCCAGGGTCCCTCACACTCACAAAGAGATTATCTGCATCTATCAGCAGCTTTTTAATGTTCACTGAACACTCTTTACAACCGCAGTGATTGATAGATCACTGAAATACTGCTGAGTCAGTTTATTTTATAATAACCTTATATAATACAAAAAGTCACATGCTGTCAATCAATTAATATATCTATCAGTCTATTTACCTATTTTAGGAATTTTCATAAAATCTACTAAAAGTAAATAAGACCAAATCAAACAAAAGAGACAAATATTATACTTGCTTTTTTTTTTTAATTTATTGTCACGATTGTTGAAGAGCTGGAGGCAGATGTAAATGCAGGTACGGATTTATTAACAAGATTAACCAAACAAATAGTAACAAAACAAGAACGAAAACATGAAAACAGACAGAAAGAAAAAAAGAGACGTGAATAAACAAACTACACCAAGCAGCCTAGGAAGCCAAGAAAAAGTGGAACAACTCAACAAGACCAAAACAAGGACAGAGAAGGACCATAATGGAAACAAGAACAGAACAGAAATGTGACATTTATTTATTTACTTATGTATTTATTTATTCATTTATTGCGGAAAACGATCCAATACGACGTATCTGTGAGTGGCAAAATGTGTGAACCTACGTTCAGTATCTGCTGTTGCAATTCGGTGTTCTCTTGCTGGTGGACTCGTGAGCATTAACATTAGCCAATGTGAGAAAGGCCTTTAGCTGTTTAATAGTTATTTTGGGTTCCTCTTTGTTGGTGGAGCACTGCTGAGGATGGTAATAATGGTCTGACCTGGATGCTCATTCACACCTGTTTGTCTCCCATTGACTCTAATTTCACCTTCAAATGATCTACTAATCCTAAAGGGTCACATATTTTTGCCCCCATTAATATGTAATATTGGATCAGTTGCCACAATAAATACTTAATAAAGTAATGTTTTTGTCTCATTTGTTTGATTTGGTTCTACTTTTAGGACTACTTATCTACCTGCCTATCTAGAACCATGTTTGTAATAAAGATACCTTTTAAAGGTCTTATTCTTGTAAATAAGTATGACCAGTGTCTTCCCACTCACACATCTCTATTACAACATGGTTCTTTATGGAACTAAAAGTGGTTCCTCTATGACGTCCTTCAAGAAAACATTGGGAGCACTTTCATTTCTAAGAGTACAAATCCGAGCAGAGTTCCACCAATACTACTCCACCAGTCGAGAACTTGTCTTCAGCATGGAGGTGGAAGGTCAGTGAGCTCCCTTTTCACAAGCACACACATGTGAACATGATGAGCTGCTGAAAAGCAGAGTATAATGCAAGTCATGTGTGGAGAGGGGTATGAAGAACCTGACAGAGTCCTGACAGGGTTATTTTGCTTCCCTGCCATTTGAAGGTCATCACCAAGTTTTGAAAGCTCGGATCGTGTGACCAGCGTTTAGCTTTGCTTGGCCGAATGTCCTTGCCCACACGTTTGATAAATAACCTTCCTTTCTCTCCAGGGTTGTAATCCTAGAATCTCTCTGTGAAGTGAGGTTTATTTTCACTTTTTGAAGTTTATCACACCAGACGCTTCGCTGCAAGAAGAATCTGGTATGGAGTTTCAGGTCATTGTTTGATTTCCCCTTCCTGCTTAACCAGAACCTTAGATACACCAAATTACACACACACTTCAGAATCAGTGTGTAGATCAGGTGAAGTGAATGACAGTCCTTAACTAGTTCCAAATGCACACGATTTGCCAGCAAGTGAACAAGTTAGTCTGAGACACATTGACAAGATCAAAACTGTGATGTTCTAGATGATTGGATCAGAACATTTCCAAAACAACAGACAGGTCTTGTGGTGGTCAGTACCTACCAAAGAAGGAACCAAAGACAGTGTCATGAGAGACCCATTGCTCACTGATGCTCATGGAGGTGCCACCTCACAACTTACAGGATGTAAACAGAACTTTGACAGCCCAACATTACATTAATGAGGTCCTCCAACCAGTGGTTCTACCTTTTCTGAACACACACTCTGGTGCACTATTCCAACAGGATGACGCTCGTCCGCATACTGCTATCCCATGGATCTGTCTCATCTCCAGATCTATCCCCGATTGAAAATGTGTGGGATGTTATTGGATGCTCTACCACACAATCTGCAGGAGTGAGAGTGAGAACCTATAAGCTGCATGGGATGAATTATCACAGGACACCATTAGGAACCTCTCTATTCCGAGAGATGTTACTTCTAAAGCACTACTTTTAATCAATTGTTTGTGGTCTGTTCTGATGATGAAGTGAGTATGAAATGAGCTGCACTGAAAGTCCATCAATCAATTAATCAGTCAAATATTTTTTTGTATAGTACTTTTTACAACTTAACAGAAATCAAAACTAAGATGATCAACAACACACGAAACAAGGATAAAGACACGAATCCGCAAAAACAACCTGAAAAGCCATCAAAACCCACATTTTACTGTTATTGGTAGAAAGCAAAGCAGCTGGTGTGCCACTGTTCCTTCAGTCTAGTGTTCTGTGATAACCAGACTGATAACTGATGCTTAAATGGTTCTTTTCTTAGTTAACCGTTAGAAGCCTAGATTAATTTTGTGGGTTGTTTTTGTATTTTGACATATTTTTGTTCACCAACAATTAGAAAGTATTTATAGGAGGCAGTCACATATACCATATACCATATACCATATATTGTTATTTTAAGGAGAGCCTAGGTTACATCTCATGTAAAAATGAACAGAATGTAGATATTTGTATGAATTTGTCCATGTTTTGATAAAAAAATATATTCGCTTATAATGACTTAAAAATGCTTTTCATCTCAGAAATCCTGTTAGAAATTGATCACCCAGAGTGTTTTTGAGAGGAAAATGCAAGAATGACGATGAGTTATTTGTAATGTTTAGATTGACATAATAATAAGTTCTTCACAATACTTGACAGTGGTCCAAATAGAATAAAAAAAAACCCTGAATATCCTTTGTTATTTTTGTTATTTATGTATGCGTCAGGACTTTTCACCTGAAATTTGAGCACTGTGCAAGCAAAGAAAGAGTGCAAACTGCCCCTCCCTTCTCAGTTTTCTCTATAACCCAATGTCTGTTTCAGTGATGTCATTAGCACCGCCCCCCTCTCAGTAATCAGTCAGAGTCTGTATGCAGGTGGAGCATGTACACCTTATGAGCATGTACGCCAGGTTGAACATGTACACCTCAGCTGTTTTATGAGCTGGACTACTTCATAATTCGTTGCACAATGATGATGTGCAGATAAAGTCTTGTTTGTTATGATATGTGTATCGTGTCTGTAGGTTACTCTGATTCTGATATGTGGATCGCAGGTTCTAAGAGTTAAAGGGCTCTTCACATTGAGGGAAAACCTTATGTGGATGGTTCTCTATAGCACACAAGTTCCACTACTATTAAGAGACAAAGAACCAGCAGTATCTAGAACCCTCTGATGCTTCTTTTGAGAATTACTGTGTCAGAAAGCTGCTGGCTGAGTCACAAGCAGTTCTGACCACAAGACCACTGGGATGGCTCTCGTTTGTCATCTCCATAAATCTCTGGAAATCTGGCTCTGGGATCAGGTTTGTGTAGCTCAAAGCTCGTGGGTGTTGTTGTTCTTCTTGTCTCTGTAATGTGTGTTCCTGCTGAAAGCATGAGTGTAGCTGCACATGCTGCCAAAAGACTCTTCAAACAAACCCAGCAGCAGCCTACGCTGAGCAAAATGTGCAATTCTCTCTTATTCCACACATTTTAACATCAAACTCATGCCAGAAGCATCTACAGAAACACAACATTAGCTGTGCACGGACTGCAGATCTTTAAATAGGGCTTCGCTGGAACAAAGCCACAGAGTTCGCTCCAGGTTCAACTGTCCGAGTAGAGATAAAATGCATTGTCTGATTGTTGTGAAGATCTCTCTGAACAGTGCAGCGTTCTCTTCAAGAACAAAGTTGATGGAACACATGGACCAGCCATAACATTAAAACCACCTGCCTAATATTGTGTAGCTCTTGTGCTGCCAGCACAGCTGTGACCGGTTAAAGCATGGACTCCAAAAAGTGACATATGGTATCTTGATGAGCATCAAGGGGCCTTGCGCGTCCATGACCCCTGGGTTGTCCTTCTTTGGAGAACTTTCAGTAGGTACTGACCACAGCGCACTGATGTTCTAAACGAAACTTGAGATGTTCTGACCTTGTTGACGTCTTCTTAATAAAATGTGTGAGATTCTTACACTTGCCCATTTGACCTGCTTTCCATTCATTGACTGTGCATAACACCAAGTGGGAGGGGCACAACTCTAAATGGGAGGGGCATAACTGAGAGTTCTTCTCTATTGGTGGCTAGGAGCTTCTGTGGATTTTCTGGGATGCTGGATTCAGTGTTACTGCTGTGTTTAGTTATTTATGTTAACATTTATCCTAAAAGAACAAACAAACAAATAAACAAAAAGGTAGTGACCGGTAGTGTACATATACTATGCAGCGGCATGTTGTTAAAGAGATCACAGCACAACAGTGAGTGAAGAAACAAGGAGGTGGTCATAGTGTTATGGTTGATTGTAAACCAGTGTGTGTGTGTGTGTGTGTGTGTGTGTGTGTGTGTGTGTGTATATTTGCAATGCATTTAAGAGAGGGCAACCCCACTTGGAGGCCAACCTGTTTAGTCCTTCCTATTTGGAGCTGGTCCAAGCTGCAGGAATACATTGGTGCCACTGGACTGAAACACTCCATCTTATTGTGTATGATTAACACACTAATGGATGATGCAAGTCAGCATTTGTATAACAGTGTTTATATCAAAGCTGTTTTTATTGTGTCAGCTCTGCAGTCATGCTGTATCTCTGCACAACAGTCTTCATCAAGATTTGTGAATTGTTCCAACAGCAGGGTTCTCTCACCCACCCCCCTTTACCCCCCTCACTGCTCACTAACAGCTAGATTTCATACAGCCACAGGAAGTGCAATGTCACACGCCATGTTAACACAATGGGTATATTAAGCCTACAGTTTGACCCATCATATGACCACTCTTTGTGGCCTCCTGACACATATTCTTAAAGATACAGAGATGAAGTGTTTGACACACGGTGCTGTCCTCAGCAGAACTGGACAGTACACACAGTTCTCTCATTATACAGGCATTCTGTTTTGGACAACACAACCCCTGACTTTGCCTCCCACTGACCTGGGGAAACTGCTTTCCTTCAATTAAAGCACTTTGCTTTACCCCTGGACATACTTTTATTACTGCCTGTATTATTGGCTTTGGGATCAGTTCTTAGGTCAGAATTTAATTTACCTAGATATTTTTTTCCAGTCTGCACTTTATCTCATCACGTCTCATCATGAAAGCCATTTTATTCTTTGGCCTCCTGTGCTGAATTATCCAGGCATCATTTAACAACCCGAGATCTGCACTTCGTAACTCAGGATCAGAGTCTCATCATTGTGTGATGAATTGTCAGTGAGTAATCCACTAAAATTCACTTGTTTCCAACTGAATTAAATCCCAGTTTAAATGCCATAGGAGCTTCCAGTGCATGTTTACTGCTCTGTTACATGCTAAACCTTCATGCAGAATCTGACTGATCAGTAAGAAAGGTGGGCCTATTGACATCACTGACCCAGATACAGAGCTGTTTGACATCTTAATTTGCACACACAGTTATCAAATTTCAGAATTAAAGTCATTGGAAGTGATAATACTGATACATACATAAATGATAAAAATAATTAAGGGCATTCAGGTTTTTTTTTTATTTTATTTGGACTACTGTCAAAAACTGGATGATCCATTTCCAGCAGCATTTCTGAGATGTAAAGTGTTTTTTAGTCCTTTTAAAATTTATATGTGACACACATTTTTTTTTATCAAAACATGATTATTATACAAATGTCTAAATCATGCTCATATTCACATCTCAAATGGAGAAATACAGGGGTTGGACAATGAAACTGATACACCTGGTTTTAGACCACAATAATTGATTAGTACGGTGTACTAGGGCCTCCTTTTGTGGTCAATACAGCATCAAGTTGTCTTGAGAATGACATTTTTTGGATACAATCCGGGTTAGAACCCGAACATCCCTTTCAGACAGCTTCCTCTGGCATCCACATTTAATCCTGTTGGATGTGGTTGGTCCTTCTTGGTGGTGCTGACATTACCCTGGATACAGTGGCTCTTGATTCATCACAAAGACTTGCTGTGTTGGTCACAGATGCGCCAGCAAGACGTGCACCAAAAATGTGTCCTCTTTTGAACTCTGGTATGTCACCCATAATGTTGTGTGCATTGCAATATTTTGAGCAGAACTGTGGTCTTACCTGCTAATTGAACCTTCACACTCTGCTCTTACTGGTGCAATTAATGAAGATTGGCCACCAGGCTGCTCCAATTTAGCCATGAAACCTCTACACACTAAAATGACAGCTGTTTCAGTTTCATTGTCCAACCCCTGTATTTGTCTAGTCTAGGATCTCCAGAAAATAACAATCTGGCATCCTGTCTTAACTAAACATTAATTATAATTAATTAAACAAAGCAAATGATTGCAAGTCAAACTATGAATACCTCCTGCAAAATCAGAGTTCTAATGTTTAATGGTATAAAGTAGTGCACTATTTCTGCATAAAGTTGACCTAAAAGTCCTAGAAGACAGTCCTTAAAAAAACAAATCAAAAAACAAGTCAAAAGTTTACACCTGTTCATTTATTTATTGATCCAGTATTGCATATCTGTGAGAGCAAAAGTATGTCAACCTTTGCTTTCAGTGTTTGGTTTGACTCCCGTGTGCACCAAAAACCAAATCTAGATGTTTGTGCTAACTGTTGATTACTCCTCCACATCAACTTCACACAGCTTCAAAACCGCTTCATCCCTGTTATGTTGGTGGGTTTCCACTCATTAATTGCATGCTCCAGGTCCTTCCACAACCTTCTATTGGATTAAAGTCAGCACTTTCACTGGGCCATTCCAAAACTATGCTTCTTTAACCATTTTTGGAGAACAACTTGTGCGCTCAGGGTCATTGTCTTGCTGTGTGACCCACATTCTTTTGAGATTCAGCTCATGGATAAATGTCCTGACATTTTCCTTTAGAATTTGCTGGTATAATTAAGAATCCATTGTTGATGGTGATCTGTCCTCACCCAGATGTAGAACACCACCATGTTTTATAGATGGATAAGTTTTTATGCTGGGATGCAGCATTATGATCAAAATATATTATATTTAACTCTGCTCACATTTCTATTTGACTGTTTTTGGTAAATGTCTCCTGAACTGATGATCAGCTCTCAGGTGAATCACTTTAGTTCATATTCAAATCACAACTTTCACCAATGTTGAGAGGCTGTAGATCAACAAATAATCTACCGTCACTCTAAAATAGCTCAGATCTGCATCTCATCAACCTTGAACTGCTGAGTATATGGAGGAAGTATGGAAGTGAATCATGTCCAGTATCTTCCAGCAACCATGCATTTTCAGTCACTGCTGCCAAAACCTTCATCAGTGCCTTCAGAAAGTCTACAAAACCCCTGAAGGTGTCCTGTACGTTTTGAGGTGGGGTCTCCATGTGCATTGATGGGCTGTGACCCCAATGATCCTGTCATTGGTTCATTGGTTGTCCTTGGAGCACTTTTGTAGGTACTGACCAGTGCATACTAGGAACACCCCACAAGACCTGCCTGATGTTTTGGAGAAGTTCTGGTCCATTCGTCTACAGTCTCAAATAATTTAATTCTAACAATTTTGCCACTATTCTGTGATATCTATATTACATAAGATATTTTTGTTATGAACGTCACTTTGCACACCAAGTCATAACTCCTTTAAAACAGCTTGTCTGTAAAAGCTCTCGAAAACTAAAGGTAGCCACCAGTTCTGCAGTTGTGGGAGGAACAAGTGGCTCTCCACAGATGAGGACAGCAGGAGAGCAAACAGACGCAGCGCTCAGAGAGCTTCATCCAGAACAAACATCACCACAGGCTCTTGTTGCTTCTCCAGCCACGCAGACCAGATAAAGGTCTGCTGGTCTATAGGGGCTCTGTTGGCCTGATCTTTGTTTACTGATGGAGATTCTCCTGAACTTTGAGGCACTGCTGACCTCATAACACCATTTCTATCAGCCTTCATCTTCAACATCTTACAACTGAACCTAAGCCTCCTTCTTTCTGTCTTTTTCTTCCCTCTTTCTTTACTACTTTCTGTCTTTCTTTCCTTCCCTCTTTCTTTACTACTTTCTGTCTTTCTTTCTTGCCTTCTTTATGTCTTTTCTTCATTCTTTCCTTCTTTATGCCATTTCTTTCTTTCTTTCTTTCTTTCTTTCTTTCTTTCTTTCTTTCTTTCTTTCTTTCTTTCTTTCTCTCCTTATTATCCTTCTTTTCCTTGTCTTTTCTTTCTTTTGTTTTCTGTTTTTTTCCTTATCTTTTGTTCTTTCTTTTTCTTCCAACTTGCCTTCCTTCCTTTATTCTTTATTCTACCCTTCTTTTTTCTTTTTACTGTTTTATTCTAATTTTCTTCTTATATATATATATATATATATATATATATAGCCTGTATGGTATGAATAGAACATCATATATCAGGTGGTCTGGCAGGCGGAGAGAAAGGGAGGCTCTTATGAAAGATTATTTATAGAGCCGTTCACGAGTCCAACCATATTTTCAGCCTGGAGAAAGTGCACTGTTGTCAGCACAAGAATATTTATAAGTGAGGGATGAGGAATGTGTCTGTCACTGAACACTGCTGATCACTTTCATTTCATTCATAGCAGACAAACCTACTCTGTATTTCTTTACAGCGGTGCTGAACAGACAGGTGTTTCCATGACAACAGCGCAAATATAGCCATTTAATTTACTATCCACACCCACCAGTACAGCTACACACCTTCTGGGTTTTAGAGGAAATGCAGATGATGGTTAAAAAAGTGACAAATCAGAACAAAATATGTTTTTTAATGGGATTAAATTACTACAGAGTATAAAACATCACACCAAACCACTATTTCAGTGTCCCAAAACATTTGTTCATATAGTGTCCACTCAGTGTCCACTCTGAGAACAGGCCAACAATCAGAAATATCCAGCCAACAGTGTCCTGTAGGCACAGATGAAGGACTAGAGGGTTTGGTGTGAAGTGTTGCACCAAATAAGTGAGAAGGTTTTGTAGAGAAGGGTAGGTAGTCATAATGTAATGCCTCATCAGTGTGTGTGTGTGTGTGTGTGTGTGTGTGTGTGTGTGTGTGTGTGTGTGTGTGTGTGCGTGCGTGTGTGTGTTTGTGTAAGACAAGCTAATTCAAGGGTATTAAGAAGAGTTGATACTGCCTTTGTTGCAGTAACTGGATCTTACAGTTACAGTAAATGGATCATGACCACCTTACCTCACCCCCAGCTCATCCCTCTCAAAAGTACTGGATGGAGCAAAATCATTCCAGAGAACACAAAGCTGGGGGGCTTCATACCCCTCTAGCACATACCTGACATTAGACATGGTGCCAACAGGTTCAGGACTTCTCTATGGGGAATAGACAAGCTGTGTGTGCATTTGCACTTCTGTGTCAGCAATGTGTAAGTGAATGCATTCATAAGAAGAGGTGTCCACAAACATTTTACAAATAGTCTCTCTCTCTCTCTCTCTCTCTCTCTCTCTCTCTCTCTAGTTTCATGGTTTCAGTCTGAGGTTATCCATTCTGACACATGGGGACAGTCTGGCTGTGTGGAAGCCGGCAGAGCTTTAGTTAGGTTTCTATGCTGAAACAGTTTCCATGGGAACCACCTTTAGTCCTCACTCTGCTGCTGAGGATTATTTGTCTCATTATGCTTTTAAGCATTAAGGCATTAAAATGCAGCTCTCACACAGTTCACTAACGACTGCTCTTCATCTCACACAGGCCTTCTCTCTCTCTCTCTCTCTCTCTCTCTCTCTCTCTCTCTCTCTTACATTCATTTTGTCTTCCTGTGCACAAATAAAACTTTATCATTAAAGCCCCCCTGAGCAGGTTTCAGAACCCACTGTTATAAAAAAAGGGAAAGGGAAAAGACTCAAATTAGATCCCCAGAATCAGAGAACTGAAAACACTTTGGTGAGAAAATGTTGACAAATCTGATCTAATCCAAGAGCGTCTCCTGCTGGTTGAAGTGTCTCATTCATTCAGCTCTTAATGGATTCATTCATTCAGAGCACATCCTCTAATATCACAAAAGGAGCTTCAGTGTCCTCACATAATACACACATCATTTACCTATTAACACTATTATTATTATTATTATTATTATTATGATTATTATACTCAAAGACAGAACTACTTTAGAAGTACTTTAGAACTGCACTCTCAAGTGCATAATCAATGCTTTATGTGATTTTAATTTCTATGTTTCATTTAATTCATTTAACTTTGCCTTAAACGTATTGTCAAATATATTACAATAAAAATGTTGTCAGTAAATCTGTGAAATGTTGTTGACGGTTTCTTTCTTTCACGTTTTGTTATAAGGTGTTTAAATGGGTCAGAAAACCACTTTTGGGTGGATTATAGAGTCGGACAAAAATCTCACAGCCTCAGTGTTCCATTTAAGTCAGTAAACCTTTATTAACATTCAGATCAATCAGGCTCTCTCTGAAGGGTTCTGTTTGGCTGCGAGATCATCACAGTTCAGAGTCAGTAGGTTATTTAGTGCATCAGAGTAAAAACAAGGTAAATTATTATTTTCTTCACCACATAGAATTAAAGCCTTAAACTGTATCCAAACAGCATTATCACAAACATTTTAAAGGTTGTGTGTTGGTGCAGTGCAGGAAGATCACACAGACATACATACAGACATATCAAAAGACAGACAGACAGACAGACTGACTGACCAATAAACTGAATGACAGACAAACTGACTGACTAACAAACAGGAATACAAAGACAGACAGACAGACACACACACAGACAGATAAATATATATTATACTAATTAACATCATTTTATAGCTCCTCAGTTTCTAATCAAGAATGGATGGGTGGATGGATGGATGGAAGAATGGATGAATAGATTAATGGACTAAGGGACAAACAGGAATACAAACACAGACATACTGATAAACATCATTTTATACTGTAGCTCCTCAGTTTCTAATCAAGAATGAATAGATGGATGTGTGGAAGGAAGAATGGATGGAAGGATGAATGGATAGATGGATGCATGGATAGATGGATGCAGGGATGGATGGATGGATGGATTTATAGAAGGATGGATGGATAGATGGATGCATGGACAGATAGATGCAGGAATGGATGGATGGATATATGGATGGAAGAATGGATGGATGGAGGGAAGAATGATGATGGACAGACGGATAATAGAGGGGTAAACAGTAATCAGACTGATTGATCACGTGGGCGGATCTCGTCATTAGGTTACCTGTGCGCTGTGATGACGTCAGTGTGTGAGCGTGAACTCGTGTGGTGTTTACAGAGTGTGTGTGTGTGTGTGTGTCTGTGTGAGTGAGTGAGTGTGTGAGTGAGTCAGAGAGATATTGTGTGTGTGTGTGAGTGAGAGAGAGAGAGAGAGAGAGGTTGTGTGTGTGTGTGTGTCTGAGTGTGAGTGTGTGTGTGTGTGTGTGTGTGTGTCTGAGTGTGAGTGTGTGTGTGTCCGGCGGAGCGGTTCCAGTAGAGATGTTGCCGCTGTCGATTAAAGACGATGAGTTCAAACCGGCCAAATTCAACCTGCTCGGAAAATTGTCCGGATGGTTCCGGTAAATGCTCTGCGCTGGTCCCGCTGGTCAGACTGGGTTATACTGGGTCAGACTGGGTTATACTGAGTTATACTGGGTCATACTGGGTCCAGGTCTTTAGCCGTTAGCTCGTGTGAGCAGCCCGCTGCGGACTGGAGATTATGGCGGTGTTTGGTGTTTATCGGAGTGTTTGTCAGCGCAATCCGGCTGTTCTCCTCCTTTAATCATCTTTAATCGTCTTTAATCGTCTCAGTTCCTCGGTTTCGGACACAAAGCTGCGTTAGCTGCGTTAGCTTAGCCATAAGTTACACTGATCTCCACAGACAGCGCTCACATTAAAACTGCGGCTTTAAAGGCCGTTATACTGCTCCTCGCGCTCATACATGTCAGACTGCGTGTGTCCTCGGCTCGCTGGGGGCTGGAAGCGGCTTCATTCGGCGGAGTTGGGTTTGTTTGGGTGTCGAGGAGCAGAATCCGGATCCGGACTGCCGGTATTCCGCTCCGGGTTTTCGGTATTCCGGCCCAGCGTGCGGCGGAGCTGCAGCGGCGTCTAGCGGCCGGTCGGAGCCAAAACCCGGAGCGGAATACTGGACTCTCCCTTTTCTCTGCTCTCAGCGTCGATAACGAGCCTGCTAATCTGTGCTGTGTCTCCAGATCAATCCTGGCCGATAAAACCTCCCGGAATCTGTTCTTCTTCCTGTGTCTGAACCTGTCCTTCGCCTTCGTGGAACTGCTGTATGGGATCTGGAGTAACAGGTAAGCTGGAGGAAGCTGTGGGTCTGGATGTGCCACGTCGCCCTAATGGTGAAGCAGTGTGAGCCACCTTTCACAGCATTCACTACACTCCACCTGTTTGTGGACACAGATGTATGACACAGATGTGGAAATGCACACGCAGCTGGTCCAGTCCCTGTAGGGAAGCACTGCCCAGCTGTGGGGTGGTGGAGAAACATTCTCCACAGTGATAGAGCTCCAGCCACTGCTTTGGGATGGATGAGTTGGCGTGGAGGTGGTGTGATGGTGGTGATCATCCAACATATTGACCTCACACGCTTGTCGCTGAATGCAATCAAATCCTCACAACCATGCTCCGAAATGTAGTAGAAAGCCTTCCCAGGACAGAGGCAATGAGTTCAGCAAAAGCAGGGGAAGCTCTGTGAAGCCTCAGGAGAAGTTTAATACCAGTCACTTGGGGAAAATGGGTGGTAGAGTAGGTGTCACCAATACTTTTGTCCATATAGCGTGTGAAGGCTGACACCCCTACCAAACCCCGATGAGCTGCTGAAGATTGAGGGAAGGGTATGTGATTGCACAATGAGAGAAACCGGTTGAGAGTGTTTTATATTGCGATAAATCCAGTGATTGTGATTCTCTGTGATCTGACATGCCATTGATGTAAAGATCACCAGTGACAGTACAAACCTGGTCTCAGATATATTGAGAGGTTCGAAATATTGATCAGTTTAATTCAGAAAAATAACCGAGTGGGTCGTTTGTGTGAAACCTGTTTGGTTTCCTGAAGGATGATGCTTAACGGAGTACAGCCCAAATTATGCCACAGAAACATCATAATTAAAGGTTACTAATTAAATGTACAGCGTGCTGTATTCGTTCATTTACAGATAAAGACTCAAACTTTCACATTATGCTTTGCTCAGTCTCCCCATCATATATCATATTGTATATAATCATTCTCTTCAGCATATCGGGATACATGTTTTTAATCATAACACTCATTTGTATATGATATAGAACGCACCGTGCTGTGTGGGACGATATTTGGACATCAGCTCTTAGAATATGCTGAAACATATGGTGTTGTGCTTTTGCCTTGTTGTGGTTAAAACACTGAAATGTTCAAGTTTAAGTGGTTTTATAGTATCATAGTATATGATATTTCACTTTTCTTTGTCATCGCACAATATATCGTTTCAGCATAATCATGGCAATGTCTGCTTGTGCAGCAGTGACAACCTGTTGTGCTTTTTTTACTGTCTGATAGGACAGTTCAGAATGTTCCCACTGTTCTCTTTTCCATCACATTTGGTCTAGAGGCAGAATTTTTTTATTTTCACTGGATCCTCAGAGTTCATTATGAATATCATCATTTTTTTAATATTGTGCAGGCCTATATGATACAGTGACCCATAAAGGAACTACAACCAGTGAATTTGGTCAAACACTTTACTTTAAAAAAATGAATCAGTAAATAATAAACCTGCTCAAAGGGTGAACGCTTTCATATCCTGCTAATGATTATTTTCATTCTGGATTCAGCCGCTGTTTCGGGTTTAAACCTCTGATAATAGGAAGAAATTGGTGGGATTCACTGTTCTTATGGTTGATTGTTTTGTTCAATATCTGTAATCTTGTCCGACCAAAATCTAAATTTGTTAAATTTGGTTTCCAAATGGTTTGATTGATTTGAATTTCATGAGCCAAAACAGGTTTAAAAGTGTTTGGCTTTATTGTTGCTGTTTAATTAATTCATCAATGTTTTGTTCTTCCCGCTCTTAGTTTAGGGTTGATATCGGATTCTTTTCACATGTTCTTCGACTGCACGGCACTTTTGGCTGGTCTAGCAGCATCGGTGATTTCCCGATGGAGGTCTAATGACTCGTTTTCATATGGGTAAGAGCTGAGGCTGGTTTTTAATGCTTTAAACACTGATTTAATGTTTTGTTTGCATTGTTTGTGTTAATATACACTACCGTTCAAAAGTTTGGGGTCACCCAAACAATTTTGTGTTTTCCATGAAAAGTCACACTTATTGACCACCATACATTGTGAAATGAATAGAAAATAGAGTCAAGACATTGACAAGGTTAGAAATAATGATTTGTATTTGAAATAACATTGTTTTTACATCAAACTTTGCTTTCGTCAAAGAATCCTCCATTTGCAGCAATTACAGCATTGCATACCTTTGGCATTCTAGCTGTTAATTTGTTGAGGTAAGCTGGAGAAATTGCACCCCACGCTTCTAGAAGCAGCTCCCACAAGTTGGATTGGTTGGATGGGCACTTCTGGCGTACCGTACGGTCAAGCTGCTCCCACAACAGCTCAATGGGGTTCAGATCTGGTGATTGCGCTGGCCACTCCATTTCCGATAGAATACCAGCTGCCTGCTTCTGCTGTAAATGGTTCTTGCACAATTTGGAGGGGTGTTTAGGGTCATTGTCCTGTTGTAGGATGAAATTGGCTCCAATCAAGCACTGTCCACTGGGTATGGCATGGCGTTGCAAAATGGAGTGATAGCCTTCCTTATTCAGAATCCCTTTTACCCTGTACAAATCTCCCACATTACCAGCACCAAAGCAACCCCAGACCATCACATTACCTCCACCATGCTTAACAGATGGCGTCAAGCATTCTTTCAGCATCTTTTCATTTGTTCTGCGTCTCACAAACGTTTTTCTTTGTGATCCAAACACCTCAAACTTGGATTCATCCGTCCACAACACTTTTTTCCAGTCTTCCTCTGTCCAATGTCTGTGTTCTTTTGCCCATCTTAATCTTTTTCTTTTATTGGCCAGTCTCAGATATGGCTTTTTCTTTGCCACTCTGCCCTGAAGCCCAAAGTCCCGCAGCCGCCTCTTCACTGTAGATGTTGACACTGGTGTTTTGCGGGTACTATTTAATGAAGATGCCAGTTGAGGACCTGTGAGGCGTCTGTTTCTCAAACTAGAGACTCTAATGTACTTATCTTCTTGCTTACTTGTGCAACGCGGCCTCCCACTTCTTTTTCTACTCTGGTTAGAGCCTGTTTGTGCTGTCCTCTGAAGGGAGTAGTACACACCGTTGTAGGAAATCTTCAATTTCTTAGCAATTTCTCGCATTGAATAGCCTTCATTTCTAAGAACAAGAATAGACTGTCGAGTTTCAGATGAAAGTTCTCTTTTTCTGGCCATTTTGAGCGTTTAATTGACCCCACAAATGTGATGCTCCAGAAACTCAATCTGCTCAAAGGAAGGTCAGTTTCGTAGCTTCTGTAACGAGCTAGACTGTTTTCAGGTGTGTGAACATGATTGCACAAGGGTTTTCTAATCATCAATTAGCCTTCTGAGCCAATGAGCAAACACATTGTACCATTAGAACACTGGAGTGATAGTTGCTGGAAATGGGCCTCTATACACCTATGTAGATATTGCACCAAAAACCAGACATTTGCAGCTACAATAGTCATTTACCACATTAGCAATGTATAGAGTGTATTTGTTTAAAGTTAGGACTAGTTTAAAGTTATCTTCATTGAAAAGTACAGTGCTTTTCCTTCAAAAATAAGGACATTTCAATGTGACCCCAAACTTTTGAACGGTAGTGTATGTTTGTAGAAAATGTAAAATCCATTAATATTCATTGATTTACATTCTTTAAAATGGAGAAGTCAGTTTTGTTGCAGTAATACTTTTCTTTTGGGGCCTAGTAGTGAGTTCTGTCGCAAACCTTCCTCATCACGTGATCTTTCTTGCCTGCAGCTATGTCCGAGCAGAAGTGCTTGCAGGCTTTGTGAATGGCCTTTTCCTCATTTTCACTGCCTTCTTTATCTTCTCAGAGGGAGTGGAGGTGAGTGCAGCACTTCACATCCAGACCTTCATTCAGATGTAAACTGTGTGGTGCTCTTTGCTGATGTGTGGTTGTATTTGTTCTCCTCTTTTCCCCAGAGAGCATTAGAACCTCCCGATGTGCATCATGAGCGGTTGCTGCCTGTGTCTATAGCAGGGCTGTTGGTCAACCTGGTAGGCATTTTTGTGTTCCAGCACGGAGGGCACGGACACTCTCATGGTGGAGAAGGTGATGTATCTGTTACCACTGCTGAGCTTCTGTTACAATTTGCATTATTGTCCAGTCTTGTTTATCTGACCATTGCTCAATCAAGACACAGGGTGTTCAGCTGCCTAGGGATTGTGTCCAGTTACGGACTGAGTTGCATTCACCTGTGCAATATTAAAAGGTTGTTCTGGCCTGAAATTAGTGTGAAGAGTTTTGTTTAAAGGGCAAGAGCAGTGAAATTATTGAAAAATGTAGCAGAATCACAGTCTGGTAGCTGGTAGTTTGACTTATAACATCCGCTTACATAGAATCTGATTCTCAAGATAACGTTAGGTTTAAATCACGTGGCATGAAGTGATCAGGTATAAGGGGCATGGATTAACAGCAGTAAAAAGGACTGTGAGCCAGCATTCTAACACCGCGGTGCCGATTTTAGATGACGGTCATAGCTTGTATGCCTGACACCACGGTAGCATTATGGGAGGATATTGTTATGTTAATGTTATGTTGTTTCATTGGCGTATGATTACCCATTCTTGATTATGCCTTGGCCACACTGGTGTTGCCTTTAAATTACACAAACGTTTTTAGTGCAGAACTGCGTCTCATTGGTTTGACAGAATTCACAATTTTATTGTTTACCTGATGTCATGAGTCTTTGTCAGTGTTTTCATTTCTATAATAACCAGCGTTTCTTACATGAATGTAATAAGTCATGGGGGAAAAATATCTGTGTGACTCACCTATGAACTTGCTAGTCCAATCAAACTACCGTTAGTTTGGCTCAGAGGTCTAATGCACTAGTACTATGAGCCGAGAATGGCAGGTTCATGCTGCTTGCCAGAGTTGGAGAGAGCATAAATGGCCACCCTCTGTGCGGGTGGGTAGATGGCACTCTCTTCCTACATCACTTCATGTGCTATGCTGGCCGAGCATCTATTAGCTGTTGTGTTTGAGCTGGAGACCCAGAGGAGACATATGTTTGTCTTCACTGTCCTAAAACATCTGCCACTCATTTAGATAGGCTTTCTGTACGATGGTGGAGTTTCTGTGCCTGTTGAGTTTAAAAAGGTGTATATTTGTGAAGGTCTAGTGTGTGAGGATCCAGTTCAGCCCAAAGGTGCGGGGTTGTGGATCTTACCTGTCACTGTTGTTAGTCAGTGTCACATTAATCCATCAGACTGTCAGATAGTGAAGCATGCTTCAGAGCAGTCAGTGAACTAGGGGTAGGCAGTATGGTGATATTATATCAATATTATATCATTATATCCAGTGTCACCAGTGTACCAGGAATGCACAATAGAAGGCATTACCACCCACAGTAGACAGTGATCATCCAGTTAAACAGGGTCATATACGCTCTCTGTACTGAAATATGCAGTTGGTCAGTGTTCTTTAAGCATGTCCATGATATGCTCAGAAAAGTACATAGCAATAACAAAATGTATCACAATGTGATAAACTATTGCCTTATTGCCCACCTATAGAGAATACATGCTCACCGCTCCAGAGTTCAGTGCTACTGTGTATGTCTAAAGGCCATCTGGCATCCTTCTGCACCTACCAGCTATTGGAGAAATCCCCCAAACATCAAACAGGCTGAACCCAAAAATCCACCTCAGAACTGTTGTTGCTTTTCAATAATTCATCCTGCTTTATAAATGCATTGTGGGCATCTTTTCTTTTCAACTTATTCTAGCTTCTTCTTTATTTGCTGTATTATTCTTGTTCTTTCTCATGCCCTCAAGTTAGTTTTGGGTGTTGCTGACCATATGAATTGTGATTCTCCATAATGTCCTGCCTTCTTTTAGGATGCATGTTCCTGACAGATACCCTAACTAGTCATTCTTCTCTCTCTCTGTAGGTCATGGGCATAGCCATTCTCTATTTAACGGCAGCATAGGCCATGGGCACAGTCACGGAGGCCACGGGCACAGCCATGAGACCAAACATGGACATGACCATGGGCATGGACATGGGCACGGGCATGGACATGGACATGGACATGGAGGACATGGTCATTCTCATGAGGAGCCAGATTGCCATGGTGAGGCTTTTTGCTGTTTGTAGGAAGCTCAGAACCTACACATGTCATTAAGATCTGTCCTCTAAACATCAAATATCTGTTTGTGAATGTGGTTTGACCTGCCTAATGTCAGTACTGTCCATTCTTTTCTAGATGATCACACACATACACCAGGCAAAGGAGCCAGCAAGCAGATTTTACAAGGTAGGGTGATTGCATGCATCTGGCTCCCACCAGATGGCGCCAGAGTTCTCTTGTGTATTGTGGAAAAGAAATGCTCATACAAACCTGCTGTGTGCAGATGGTGTGTTTCAGGGCATGTACATATGATCATGTGTAACATCGCTTCTGATATTAATGCTCAAAATCTTAATCAAACACACTGGGCTGGTTCAAATGATCAGAATGGTCAGTATGAAGTAGCCAGTATAGATCAATGATCATGTGACCCCCCCCCCCCCCTCATTAGCATTTGACATGATTGGGTGATGGAGTTTTATTTGTGATGAGGTGACCGGTCAGCCCATCCCAACAGCTGACCTTTGCCCCCAGGCTAACTGGGTTAACTCTGAGATCTGAGAGTTCAGGAGCACTGTCACTTTAAAACTCTTTGTGTGAGCCTGTGTGGGAAAAGAGCGGAGAAGAGAAAGTGAGTTTGTCCCCTTCACCCTGGCACACAGAGCGAGAGAATGGGTCCTTTGGGAGGCCAGCTCAGGGGGGAAGCAGAGGGCTCTGTGGAGAGGGGGGCTGTCCTGAGAGGGAGGGAGGAAGGGAGGGAGGTGGTGGTGACAGTGCAAAAGGTTACACCGCCTCCATCCCTGTTCTTGCCTTTACTGACAGACCATTCCTGCCCTTGTGATCACTTTTGTCCTCCCCAGAATTCACCAATCGTCTCTGTGTTGCTTTGGGCCTGCCAGTGAAGGGCTTCAGCATTCCTGTTTGTTTTGCTGGTTCTACTCACACCGCAGTTGGATGGGATTTCCGTTTAATTTGGGGTTCTGCGGTCCGATGTTCTGGGAAATTGAAAGATACTGCAGTCATGACATATTCGGTTAATGGGGTCTTTAAGGGGGTTTGTTTGGCCAATGCAAGAAGCTCATTCTCCATTACTTCATCACTAGATTTGAGATGGAATGATGCTGTATTTTCTCTTGTTTATAGATATTGAAACCTTAATCGTAGTCTTTTAAAAACTGCTGTACTTTAAATTGATCTGTCGAATGCTTCACTTAAAGCAACGTAAGGCAGCAATTTGACACCCTGCCTCTGTAGGAGGAGCTCAGGAGCCAAAAAAAATCCAAACTATTCTTGCAAATGCTGCTTTAAGGCCAGCATCTAAAAGTAGGCTGTCACTCTCGGAATACGGGTTGATTTGGGATAGATTTATGTCCGGATTGCAATATATAACCCAGTATCAATCCAATACCAGTCAATACAGATATGCAGTATCTGTTTTTAAGGTTTATTTGCTGTTGTGCTTCTGCTTTTACTGGACTTTTCTTTAAATGATCATAGTTCTGTGAAGTAATCAACCATCTTGAACCTTGGATGTGTTGCAGGAGTGTTTCTACACATTGTTGCTGATACGTTGGGCAGCATTGGTGTCATCATATCAGCCATTCTGATGCAGAAGTATGACCTGATGATCGCTGATCCTATCTGCTCCATGCTCATCGCTCTTCTCATTGGAGTCAGGTGGGAAGATGCATGCACACGTATACACACACACACACACACACACACACACACACACACACACACACACACACACACACACACACACACACACAGGTTTGTCAGGGTACATGTTGCACAAATAGTTGCACCCAGAATGAAGTGTGGGACTGCGGTGTTATTGGGAAGGGTGATGGAGGTTTCCACGAACAATTAATGATTATAAATTTAATCCGATATGATCAATATTTATTGATCTACACATACAGAAGTGGTGTCTCTCAGTACGGCGTCGGGTTTAACACAACATGCCAGACGTCTCTGCTTGGAGTTGTAGAGGTTCCTAATGGTGTCCTGTGATGATCCATCCCATGCAGCTTGAATGTTCTCACTCACCTCTGCAGATGGTGTGATGGGGTGGAGTGTTGATAGAGCGTCCAATAGCATCCCACACATTTTCATTCAGAGATAGGTCTGGAGATGAGACTGACCATGACATAGTATCTGTGTCTTCAAGACAAGATTTTGAGACGGCAGCAATATGTGAACGAGTGTTGGCTTGTTGGAATAGAGCACCGGAGTCTTCTGGACAAGTGATGTGTGACAACAAAGTGTTGATTTTGGCGCTGACCACCGTGCCTCCACACACAGATGTTTTGGTCATCTCCACCAAGACAAATACTGGACTTTGAATGACAGTCTGGCACGACACCATTGGTTGATTGTACATTTTGAAATATTTGAGTGAATATTCTATCTATGAACTACTGATTGAAGACTCAGATTTTGCCTCCAATGACAGTTTCACAGGAGAAGTGAAACACTTTAATAATCAGTAGAAGTTCCACGCTTTGGAGCATTTCTATTGGTCCATTCATCATGAAATTTTGACACAATGTTAAGAACAACTCCCAGACTCAGTGTGTCAAAGAGTTAACAATTCTAAGGTGTGTGAGTAGCTTTACATAGAAATGACTTTCAGGGCATTTGCCCACCTAATTCACTTGTATTCCTTAATTTATCTCACATCTTCAGAGTAACCATACTGAGAGTAAATTCAGCCTATCCAAAATTCCTGCCAGCATTCAAGTCTTAATTCATATATAAATCCTTCAGTCTCAGAACTTTGTGTCTTTTCTAATTCCTTACAAATCCTTGAGTCTTCTATACTCTTTCCTCTGGGAGCCTGTCTATCTGTCTCTGTGTGTGCGTTGTCCTGCTGAGGTTGGACCTCCTGCCTCAGCTCCACCCAAAACCCACAGCAGCACCTAATGCAGGGCAGTCTCAACCCACTTCACAGTGACCATCTCCCAGTGAGCGCTTCAACTTCTACCCCAACCATCTGAATTACAGGACATGCATGCACACACACAGACACACACTGAGGGTGGAGTCCAGAGCACTCTCACATGTGGTAAAGCCAACAAAACAGGAGTCAGCTCCTTCATGTGTCTCTGACTCTCAGTGCTGGGACTGACGGAAGCCACGTCACAGAGCTGTAGGTTGGATATTTCGTGCTTTGGAATCTCCCCATTTGTCAGATCTGATCATCTAATCTCATGGAAGTTTTCACTGGTGTCTCTTGTTCTCTTTGAATTTAGTGCTTTGTACATCTGACAAACCTGAGGACTGGTCTGCAGAGGTGTAGATGTTATCGGTACTGTATTCAGGAGGTGTTTTAATGGAGTGTGAAATTTATATGGATTTTGGATTTTGATTTATAAGATACTCAAGTTTAGATAGTTCATTTGGTTACTGTACAAAACGGTAACCATCTGCAGTTGGAGTAAAGTACTGGAACCAAATGATACTATGGCAAAACACCAAGGGCCAGTTTTCTGCACATTGGATTAATTCAGTCAAGACTTCAAACGGTCTTTTAAAGTGTAGAACTTTATCTACTTTGTGCCAAAAACACAACAATACCAAGCTTTATAGCATTTTAAAAATGTAGAGCTTTTTTAAAAAATGTTTTTTTAGTGTTTTGGACAATAATATACTGGAAAATTAATCAAGTATGACTAGAAAAGGGCAGTAGTTGCACAGGTTAAGTGGGTGGCTGCTGTGGTATGTAATTTGGTTACTATGGTGTTTCTAAACGCTTTCCAGTTGCTATAGTTTTGCTAGGTAGTTGTTGCTTAATGATCAGTGAAGTGTTGCTAGGTGGATGGTAGGCAGTTGTAATGGTATCCCATGTGGCTGCTGTGGTGTTGCTAGTTGTTTGCCAAGGTGTAGACCCTTGCTTACCCCATAAGGTTGTTTTGGCGATAGCTGGCTGCTGTGGTATAACAGATGGTGGCTATGGTGTTGCTAGAAAGTGCTAGTGTGTTGGTTGGTTTGTCGGCAGTTGCTATGATATCTCAGGTTATTACTTATGGGGATGTTGTTGTGTGAGGTGGTTGCTAAGGTGTATATTGGTAGTTAGGTGTGGTACCCCATATGGTTGGTTTGGTGGTTGCTGTGGTACCCTATGTGGTTTGTGTGGTGATGGGTAGCTGCAGTGTTTCCCCGGATGGTGAGTGTTGTGATGGGTGGCTGCTGAGGGTACCCTATGTGGTTGGTTGCTGTGGTAGCCCATACGGTTGGTTTGGTGGTTGCTGTGGTACCCAAGTGGGTTAATGTGGTTTATATGAACATTCAGCTTCATACAAACTGTAGAGTCACCAGAAGTCTGTAAGAGGAATTTTGCTCATTCTGTCTCCGAGGTCTCGTCTCTCAGAGCACATGCCTTTGGGCAGTGAAAGAGTGCAGTTGTGATGGAGAGAGACAGAGAAGGGCCTCATTCTCTGAATCCACAACTCACAGCAACCTCGCTTCTCCACGTTCATCTCCTCTCTCTCTCTCTCTCTCTCTCTCTCTCTCTCTCTCTTCTGGAATGCGGG